>CM068831.1:86566510-86901510 GCA_028554795.2 Sinohyriopsis cumingii
TTGATTGATGTCTTGCATGTTTCGCAAATGTATATATATGTATGGATGTATGTATATGCACACACACACACGTGTATATATATATATATATATATATATATATATATATATATATATATATATATATATATATGTATATATATGTATGTATATATATGTATGTATATATATGTATGTATATATATATGTATATATATATATATATATATATATATATATATATATATATATATATATATATATATATATATATATATATATATATATATATATATATATATATATATATATATATATATATATATATATATATATATATATATATATATATATAGAATACAAATCATATGGCGAATAACAATACTTTCAAGTACACTGGATCTAGCAAGGGATCACTTGTGTCAGGGATTGATTAAGATAAATGCAATAAACTGACAACGAACAGTGCGAAAAAAGTATCTAGCTAGCCTGAGCGCTTTCGACTCTTTAATGAGTCTTTTTCAATTGCAAATACAAAACATAGGCAAGAAAAAGAAACAAAACAGAAAGGTGGTTATGTTTGTAAAAAGTTACATGGCTGTTTTCACAGGAAATAAACCTTTAACTTTATTATGTTTCATCTAGTTTATTTCAACTTATTGCTGATACTGTAAAATATTTGTAAATTTGTATATATACCTCTGTGTTTGGTACCTTGTCCTGCCATTTTATTTTCAATAGTTTCCTCAGGGAGCTCATATGAAAGTGTTTCAGTTTTTTAACATGGCGGCTATACACAGTCCATGTTTCGCAAGCATAGAGGAGGGTGGGGAGAGCAACCGCTGCGTAGACTTTGTGTTTGGTGGGAAGCTTGATGCCTCTCATATCCCATACATTTGAGCGGAGTCTGCCAAATGATATGTTGACTTTGGCAATCCTGGTGTTGACCTCATCGTCTATGTGGACTGCTTGTGAAAGGGTGCTGCCGAGGTATGTGAACCTGTCTACATTTTTGAGCTTATGGCCACTGACAGTGATGGATGGTTCCAGGTAATCTTCTTCAGGAGCTGGCTGATGCAGAACCTTGGTCTTGCTGTTAGAGATGGTGTGGTGAGTCCGAAGTTGGAGCACGCTGTGGGAAAAAGGTCCATGCTCTGTTGCATGCCTGCCTCTATGCTGGGGTTGAGGGCACAGTCATCTGCAAGCCGCAGGTAACGAATGTTCTCAACTTGGACTTTGGTTTTGGATTGGAGCCTCCTCGGGTTGAACAACTTCCCATCCACCCGGTATCGGAAACCTACTCCATCATCGCTGTCCTTGAAAGCATCCATCAACATTGCAGAGAACACGAGGCTGAAGAGAGTGGGGGCAAAGACGCATTCTTGTTTCACACCATTCGTAACTGCAAAGGGTTTGGAATAGTTACCCTGGTCCTGGACTCTGGCAAGCATGCCATCATGAAACGGTCTCACCAGTTCAGTGAAGACTTCTGGACATCCAAATTTGGCTATCATCTCCCAAAGGCCTTCCCGGCTGACAGTGTGGAATGCCTTATTCAGGTCCACGAAGGTGGTGTATAGCTGGACATTTTGTTCAAGACATTTCTCTTGCAACTGCCTGGCAGCAAAGATCATGTCGATGGTGCCTCTCTCCTTTCTGAAGCCACAATGGCTTTCTGGCAGTAGACCATGATCAAGATGTTATGTGAGTCTGTTCAGCAGTAGGCTGGCAAGGACCTTACCAGCGATGCAGAGTAGAGAGATTCCTCTATTGTTGTCGCATAATTGGCGATTGACTTTACGTTTGTAAAGGTGGATGATTGCTGCATCTTTGAATTCTTGGGGTATGCGTTTTATCTTCCACATGCCACAGAACGTCTCTGTTAGTCTTCCCACTAACTTAGGCCCACCAGATTTGTAGATCTCAGCTAGGATGGAGTCTGCTTTCCCACTAGACAGGGGCTCAATGGCCTTATGAGTTTCCAGCACTGTTGGAGGGTCAGCCAACCTATCGTTGATCTCCACCTGGGGTAAACGGTTGATTGCTTCATCGTTAATGGAAGAGGGTCTGTTGAGGACACCGTCAAAGTATTCCGCCCAGCGATCCAGTATCTTCTCCTTCTCGGCTATCAGAATGCTGCCATTGGAGCTCAAGGGTGGGGATGTGCCTGATGTTACTGGGCCATAAACATCACGAAGAGCACTATATAAATTCTTCATGTCGTGTCTGTCGACAAAGGACTGGATATCATCAGCCATTCGGCTCAGCCATGTGTCCTGCATCTCGCGTAGTTTCTTCTGCACAGCTTGGCGGACTATGCTGAAGGCATCTTTCTTTGCAGCGGACCTGGGTTTGATGTTGTATGCTAGATGGAGACGATGCTTCTCCTCTAGCAGGGACTGTATTTCTTCACAGTTCTCGTCAAGCCAGTCTTTGTGCTTTCGCGCAGTGACGCCAAGGGTTTCAGATGCAGTAGAGTACACAAGATGTTTGAAGGCCATCCAGCATTTCTCTACGTCGTTGGTATTAGAGTCTGTTGTTTCTAGCTGGCTTGTCAGAGCTTCAGACAGATCTTGCTCTTTCTTGCAGACTTTCAGCCTGGAGACGTTGAGTCGTTCTGGGACTTTAATTCCCTGTGAGATTCTGGGAGGTTGAACTCTAAGATTCATCTTGGAAATCAGTAGCCTGTGGTCTGTCCAGCAGTCAACACCACACATGGCCTTGGTCACACGGACATCCTGCTTGTCATTCCTACGAACTAAGATGTAGTCGATCTGATGACAATGCATAGACCGTGGGTGCATCCAAGTTGTTTTATTACGGTTAGGCAGATGGAAGATGGTGTTTGTGATACATAATGTATGGGTGTGTAACATACTCTAAACGCTGGACACTACCAGTTTAGCAAGATAAGTAGGTCATTTATAACAAAGGTAATAATCCATGCATGAAACTGTATCACGATACATACGACATTATCTAAAAAACTGAACTGCTAATGACAGTGTCAAGCATTCTTTGCTAAAACAATCACGATCTCATGATCCCTGTATGGATCTAATTATAATGAGAGAGAGAGAGAGAGAGAGAGAGAGACAGAACGAACGATATAATGTTAACGTTATCGGTATAAGGTTCAGTTATCCTACCAACCAACCAACCACAAGTTATCTGCTTTATCCATTGCTCTACACTTGATGATCAAAACTGCGTTACTCCTTGGATAATACATTATTGTGCAGTAAAACGATTTCATCCCATCGGGGACAGCAGTCCAAAACCTTTTATTAGCCTGAATGCATCTCAAGGTCTACCTCCTATTGTTTTGTTTCTATGATCTCAAACAAAGTAACAGAAAAGAGTGAAAACCATCAAGATTTGTAAAATTCAAGCAAATAATGTATTTCCCAGACAATGCAAAGTGAAAATTTGAAATGAATTTACAGTATCGTGAATCATGTCAAATACTCCTAAAATTTAGATCCAAATGAATATAGTTCTGAATCAATTATAATATGGAATGTACTAATGTGCCAAAAGTCTTGATTATCACAATGATATAATCAAAAATGTCTTTGAATGAATTCCCAATAATTCCAAAATAGTGATTCAGTCTGAAAAATTGGACACTTCCTAAATCCAGTGAACAATTTAAATAAATAAAATTCTCTCAAATATTAACTGAAACACAAATAAACTTAACTCCTTTAAAGACTGATGTTAAATAGTAATGAATGATTCTGTTTACTTCTCCCTTATATACAAAACAACCTAAGGTACAATATGAGGACCAGGATGAAGGCCAAAAATCCATTTTTAGAACATTATACGTTGTTGACAAGATCAAGAACTTCCAGCCGAAATATTAATGTTGGTTAACATATTTGCCTCCAGTCATAACTATCTTAAAAACGTAATTTTAAATATTAGAGAAATATTAAGTACGTTATATACTGTTTACAAAATAAGAATATTTATTTTCAGGAAGTCCCTAAACTCAGTCACTGACTAAGGTTAATCACACAGTATAGATATACATGACATATATTCAATGAGAAATCCAAAATAAATGCAAGTTAAATATACAGACCATTCATTGCTCAGACTACACATTAAAGCGTCAAATGACCATAGTACTTGTAGTGTGTGTGTGTGTGTGTGTGTGTGCGCGCGAAATTTTACCTTTCTGCATTGAACACAATCTTGATATCACAATTTTTTGATTGCCTGAATCGGACTGAAATAAAATTTACATAAAATTTACAGTTTATGAAATTTAGCAGTGCTGAATATGTTCTCGTCCCTTATGTTAGCTGCAAACATTAATATAATGACTATTTGCACACATATATTTGAAGCTTATCCTACAAAGTGTCTGATGTATTCATGAAGACACTATAAAATCCATGTCAGACTTATAAAGGATATGTATGAAGTAAATACGATCGAAATATTTCAAGCAACTTTTTTATCTTAAATATATTGCTTATTTTATTGTGAACATACAAGTTATAACATTGTTCACCTAAAATTAATATTTCAAATAACTTTATCACACTGTCTTGAACGACATAAGCACACGGCAGTATAGCTATTCCATTTTGTACTTAAGTACATCAAATACTTACCACACACAACCTAATATTGTACATTTATTTAATTAACATGTTTACCATGAAGGATTTAATACACATACAAAAGAAACAGTTGGGAGCATTGTCAAATATGATCACTATGTATATACAAACCCTTATGTGTCAAAATTCATGTAATCACAACCACACAAACCTTAAATAAAAATTGCATCAAGTTTCTGTCTAAAATTCTTTCAATAGAATATAGTCATATTTAGATGCAATATTTGCCGCTCTCAAAAGTTCAGCAGTTGGTTTGAGCACAATACATTATTTTATTAGGAGTGGAAAAAAGCAAAGCTTCAACATGGACTTACGTCGGCTACAATCACACACACACACACACACACACACACACACACACACACACACCTGTAAAAAAAGTCCTCAGTGGAGAAAAGCAATGGGTTGGGAACTGCAGTCCCATGAGCTCGTAGACAAATCGATATACAAAGTTTGTAACGGTAACGTTAAATTAAACAGCGGACGTCGTCTAGGTACGGCAGCTATCTCGGGCTAGGTCACCTAGAGGATAACCAACGAATTTACGTGCCGGTGTAAATCGTTACGAGTCAAAATACGCAACACGTTGATGAGTTTACATGTATGCGATGCATCGAGTCCCAGTTCCTGTTCTCGAATCTAAGATAATGATTGCTGATTCCCAAATGCGGAGGATTATCGATGCAAATTTATTCTCGGAGATGATTTACTTACTTTCTCGTCGTGACTAAATCACAATTAGTCAACGGACGCGCTTTCGTTGCTGTCAAAGGCGACGCAACAACAGAACACTGCTCCGATCTGGAACCTTTGACACCGACTAGATAGTTAAAGACCGTTTCCTTCTTTTATTCATCAACGAGACAATATGCAGCAACCCACCACTTTTCAGAGCCATTCAGGATGCGGTTGTGACGGCCACTAACACAGTCGGTTGTTCTTGCAACCATGGAAGAAGCTTCAGCCGCTTGCAAAACTTAATCGCAGCGAGGAAAGAAAATGTATTTGCGTCACCTTCGAGTCTGATATTTCGGAGTCACTGAGGTGTTGTTTTCTTTGGCCTCCATGACATGTCTAACTTGTGGTTGAGTTAGCCACAATAAGTCATTATGAATAAACATTGTCGGAAAAAGTCTTAACGTGAGCCTGCAATCGTTTTTTTTTTATTGTGCTCTTTATTTTGGCCTGCTGAACTTTTCTATGACCAACTTTAACTTCGTGATATGAAATCATCATTCACTTTTAAGGCAACCCTCTGAAGTTTTTTGAGACTGAGTACTTAAACGAAAAAATTTAGGGGATGGACAAATATCGATTGCCTTGCCAGTTCGTTAAATTTTAAATTGGTGTTTGCAAGTCTGATCGGTACATGTGATTTTCTTGTGGAACATGAAAACGTGCCTCTCAAACATCTAAGCCTTTTAGAATTTTACACAGTTGCGCTAGCACACGCTTGATCATATGCGCAGTGTCTCTAGTGGATTTCTTGATACCTTTGATGCGTTTTACTGTATTAACAATCGGAACAGGTTCTTTGTTCCCATCATCGTTGCCACTGAGGTTGTGGTTGCAAATTTGATCAGCAGTGCAAACGTTTGTTTGAAACCGACTGTTACGCCTTAACGAGCGGATTGTCTTGATTGTAGCATATTTTTGATACGTTCAGGAACAATTACATAATTGTGGAGAAGTTCCAGGTGTTCGCTGGGAGCTTTGCGGCGTTGGTCAGCAGTTACTGCCATGGCATCGCCGCCGGGTTTAATTATATCGAGGTTATCAATGGCTGGGGATTCATTGGTCGTATATTTGCAAGTAATCGCCCCACTTATAACGATACTTGGCAACAGTTCCAAATGGATGAAAAAGCCGATTATGCGATTTATCTCCGGTACCACATTTATGGATGGTCGAGAATCGGGGCCAACACGTAGCGCGAGCAAGTATGATTTTTAATATTCGTAATGACATGTTCTGTTGCAACTTCTCGTTTTCCAATGCATACATCAGTAGTGAAGGGGGATATTATAGCGTCAATGGGAATTAGCATTACAGACCCCCTTGGGAACATATAGCGTCAAGGGAAATTTAGCATGGAGAAAAATCGTGGGAACATATAGCGTCAAGGGAAATTAACATGGAGAAAAATCGTGGGACAATATAGGGTCTATGGGAATTAACATGGACAAAAATCGTGGGACAATATAGGGTCTATGGGAATTAACATGGCCATAAACCCTGGGACAATATAGGGTCTATGTAAATTTAACATGGTCAAAAACCCCTGGGACTATATAGGGTCTATGTAAAATTGAAACAGGGAGGGACTCTATTTTTTTTTTTAAAATAAAAAATAAAATAAAAAAAGGGGTAGGCAATGGAAAGGCTATCTCTTTTCGAGAAATATGGCTGGCCCTGAAAAGGGCCTTTGGGTTTTTCTTCTTCTTCTTCTTTTATCTTCTTAACTTTTTCCAACATCTTCTTAATTTGTCCATCATTCCTTTCTTCTTCTTCTTTTCTGTTTCCGGCAGCCAGTCCGGGTGGCCCATGGCCCGGAACTTCTCTTGGATTTTCATCCAGTTTGTGTTCAGTTTTTCGAATTCATCCTTTTTTCTTCTATTTTCTTTCATTGGACCACTTTTCTTTGATCTTCTTGACCTCTTTGGTCAGCACATTCCTCATTAGTTCTTCAGCTTTCTTAAGTTTTTCTAACCCCCACTTTGCGAAACACCAATCTGTCCATTCTACAACGTCTTCTAAAAAGCACCTTGCACTTGTCACATGATCTATTGCTTCTTTTAACTTACCCACTTTGACATACAGTGGGTTAATTAAACCTCTGATTCTCTTCTCCTCATCCTCTATCATTTCTTTCACGATGTTTACGGCTAAGTGCAGGCTGTTTACTTGTCTTGAGACGAAGTCTTTTGTCACTTCATACCTCCATTCCTGTTCAACCCTTTCTGCTACACTCAATCCATCTACCATCCAATACCAACTTCCCATAAGATCGTTGTATAAAGCTGAAGCTGCTGGCATCTTCTTGTTTGCTTATTCCGTAGAATGAGCTCCAATGGCCAACACTGTTAGTTTTATACTGAAAGTGCGGACGTGAAGGAAAACATCCCCCTAAAAACATAAAATTGATCTTACCTAGATCATGACCCAACAACGCGCGGACGTGAAGGAAAACATCCCCACTTTTCTCATTTCATATAATATAACCCAAACTATACTCTCCACTTACGCTAAGAAACAATAAAGAAACCCATAATCTACTATTCACACTAACTTACTTTATTAGTTACAAACACAAACACAAACACACAAACACATACACTTCCACTATTAATAAAGAGTTAGTGTTTATTTTCACACTACTCTACTTACACACATTGGCAAATTGATCGTTATTTCTTTTCTAGAGTATTGGGTAGCCCTGAAAAGGGCTGTTTTGTTTGGAACTTCATGGACACCTGGTTAATGGTGGCACCTTCCAGGCCTGGCGCCACATACGCATCTTATCCCCCAGTTACTTTTTACCTTTTGGGGGGAGAGAGCAGAGGCAGGATATGTCGCTTCAGAATCCCAATTTTCGCTCTCTGGGATTTTGAAATTTCTTCTCTCCTTTTCCTCCTCCTCTTCTTTGTTTCTTCTTTCCTCTTTATATCTTCTTTCTTCTTCTTCTTCTTTATATCTTCTCTCCTCCTCTTCTTTGTTTCTTCTTTCCTCCTCTCTTATCCTTCCCTCCTCGACAATGGCTTCCGCGGCCAGTTCATTTAATATGCACCTGGCATATTCCAGATGCACATGAAGTTCCAACAGTTTCTCCAGTCTCGTGTTCATTTTTGGTGTTGATCAATCAACAAGGGTAGCTGGACTGCCGAACGAGTTTCAATTTATACTGAAAGCGCGGACGTGAAGGAAAACATCCCCCTAAAAACATAAAATTCATCTTACCTAGATCATGACCATAAAACAACAACAACGCGCGGACTTAAAAGAAACACTCACTCACTTTTTTATGCTACCCATCACTATTGTAAAATTTTTTTATGAATCACTTCAATTGACTATTCACATACTCAAAGCAATTCAATCTAACTCCAAATATACACCTCTAACAGCCAATAAAACAAACATCATTTTAATCTACTATCCATACCAACTTATGTGATCACTTACCAACACTAACACACAAACACATACCCTCACAATTTTTTATAAAAGAGTTAGTGTTTATTTTCACACTACTCTACTTACACACATTGGCAAATCGATCGGTATTTCTTTTCTGGAGTATTGGGTAGCCCTGAAAAGGGCTGTTTTTTTTTGTTTTGCTATGGCATTCTTTTTTAGTTTCTAAGAATGCGATGTCCTCTGATTATAGACTTTCTGGCAATAGGTCTGCTTCTTCGGAAAGAGAAGAAGAACTCTTTGGTGTCGATACGGCAATCGACAAAGCCTCTGTCAGGTTCAAATTGCTGCTGCTGTTGTTGTTGTTGTTGTTGTTGCTGTTGCTGCTGTCTCTGAAGTCTGTACTTCTCTGTCCATTCTTCTTTTTCCCTGTTCATTTCTTCTCTGAAGAGCTCTTCTATCAGGTCTTCAGTGATTTTTAACATTCTCACATTCTCTATTTCTTCTGGCTTCGGTATCAGACTGTGTCTGACCCTATGCAAATTCACGTAGGCTTCGATGAGTTTAGCTAGTTTGGAGCACATCTTCTTAGGAGGATGAGTCGACAATGGATGGTTAGACTAGAAACAACCCCGGTTCTTAAAGTCAAAGCGCGGACATGAAGGAAAACATCCCCCACACGGTTTTCGAGTCGCAACGTTCAGTGAGTGTCATGAGAGGGATAGTAAGAAATCAAAGAGCATCAATCCAACATTCTTATAGCTAAACAAACCACAAAGGCATTTTTTTCATAACACAACATTTTTTATTCAAAAATCACTTAACACTAAACAACAACAACTCAAAATTTTTTTAACAATAATCCAACACTATAACATCTAACAATTTTTTTTCAAATCACTAACATTTTTTTCTCAATAGGCAATCTACTTTAAACAAGGCTGACAACGTTGTGAATGAAATCGTGATTTCCACTGTTGGAAATCATTAGGCCATTGATTGACACTACCTTTCCTAGCTTGAGACAAAAGATAAGCATAATGGTCACAAAACCATCGATCTACTTTCACATCATTTCTAGCAGAAGAACGAGGATCAAAATGAGTCACTAAATGTTCTAAGGAATAGCCCAGGCTGCGATGATGCAGAAAATACACACAGTACTGTCCACACACCAAGGAATCTGTGCCTTGTAATTTCACATTATTGAATCGGGTGGTTTGAGCATTTCTTTTCATAAAGTCGATGATATCGTCTTCCAAAGGGGGCAATCCGTACGAATCGAAATATTCCACACATCCTTCTTGAGGAAAGTAGACGGCTACCCATTGGGTTCCTGGCAGATGACTGTCGTCCGTGTTGATCACGTAAGCTTGATGGTCTTTAGGTTTGCGATGAGGGAGTTCATCTTTAGCACAGACGACAGGATTCCAAGAAGCCGTATACGAACTGTGGTTCAAAAGGTAATAAAGTTCCCAGGTATCCATTTGTGTTGGTTTTTTTTCTTCTTTACAGGTAATAATAAGTCGTCAATTCGATCCTGACTTTTTGCTTGAAAATGTCTGACGAATAAACGGTTATAACGTTCTGTTTCCTCACTCTGATTCAGGAGAGCTTCGATACGATGGATCTCTTGAGTGGTTAATGGTGGACAAGAATGTTCACGCAAGTCTTTATACCACTGGTGCAACACGTCTTTGTCCGAGATGAGACTCCAAGCTTCGTCCAGATACTCATCCAATTTTTCTTCTTGACTCAACATCAGGCATTTATCGTGTTGAATTTGAGTGGGATGATCGTTTTGACATCCATAACAATTTTTCTTGATCAATTCCGTCATTTTGTCGCCCAAGTGTTTGGCAAAACAGGAGACTAAATGGGCTTCTTGTTCTGGCCATCTTGACTTCATCATGATTACTTCTTCTTTTTCCAGGGTCTCCTCACATTCCATCTTTAAAGTTTCTCCACTAGGTAAAGAGGGATAACAGTCTTCCATGGCTTCTAATAATCTAGAATGACTTCTCTCAAACTGTTGATTTCTATGGTATTATCGAATTCGGCATACAGGATGACGTTCACTGTCTTGTCCAGTTTATCTGCAAACTGAAGTTCCACACGAATCTGGCCGGATTTTATAGGGTGGAAATGTCCCTCGTCGCTGCCTTGGTCTGGAGTGAAATCGAAAGCCCACAAAGCATAGCCTCCTGCATAATCCTCATACTCAATGCCGTGACTGGTGTTGGTTCCTAACTGGCCGGTGGCTTCGTACAGGGACAAGTACGATCTCAAGTAATTGTTCTTGGCAAAGTCAGGTTCGAAAGGTCGGGTACACAAGGTCTTGCCATCACGACTGACTTCGATTTTCTTCACTAAAAAGTGTTGAAAGTTGAAAGGATTTTCAGGGAAGGCTCCGTTGAAGGCTTCATTCGAGACCATACCAAGGATCAAACGTTTGGGTAACTGTCCTTGAAACAGATGATCTTCGATCATGGAATGATGTCCAGCAGGAATGGTGAACGTTTTCACTTCCACACGTCGGATGGGATACTTGGCGGTCGTTCTGCTCAACGTTTGACTGATTTCGTTTCCCACTTTGGGTAACACTTCCACGCGTCGTACGTAGAGTTTGGCCTCTTCGATTTTACTTTTAGGAGCCTTAGCAGGATCAGCCAACAAATGGAAAGTGGCACTGCTACGATTCAGTCTCAGGCGAACATTCACCCCGTTCAGCAAATATTTCTCTTGCAACCACATGTCCAAATGCAAACGATCCATCAGTTCTAAACTCCTCTTGTTTAAGATTTTGCTTGCTCTTGCCTCAAAGCCGGGATTGCTTCCATCCACTTTGTTGAACTTGCTCGCTTCGTCAGGTACCCACAGCACACAAGCATTGAGATGAGTATCCTTGGCATCTATTCCGTACGTCAAGAGATTTTCCAGGTAGGCACGGTAAGGGTAAGTATCCATGCTGCTGCTGACTAGTTTGTTATTCAAATACAAATCCACTGAGCTGAACAAGGAATGCATGAAATTGTTGACGGGAGCTACGTTCTCAGTGTCATCTACTTCACCACCATCCTTATCTAGAACTTGGACTTTTAAGTACAAGTAACTGCTATTCAGATCGATGTAATCTTCGGGCTGTCCTTTGATTTCAAACTCGATGGGAGCGGAATCGGCCAGTGAGGAGACGGGGTGAAATTCCACCCATTGGGATTCTTGCATGGTCATCATGGTGGGGGGCATGGCAAACAGATCCAGTTCCGTCTTGGAACAAGCGCAAGACTCTCGGTGCATCATTTTTTGTTCTGTGTTTCAATAATCGAAAACGTCTAAGTCTCGAACGGTTCTTCTTTTCTTGGCCTTTCTCGCTTGAAGTCTGGTGAAAGGGTGTTTTCTTCGTCGTCTCTTTCTGCCTTGTCCTTGCTGAATGCCTGACTCGGTAGCGTGCAGGGCATTTATAGGTGTGTCTCGTCGGCCCAAAATGTCTTTACCCGTTTGCAGCAAGACATTTTTGCCTGCCCTCATGAAGGCTTCTTTAGGGTTTTGTTTGTCGATGATGACATTTTGGAGAAATTCTTTGCCTTGCGTCAGTGCCGCATCTTTCAAGGCGTGCAATCCGCGTGTCACCATCGGTTTCAACACCGGGGCCACCGAACGAAAGGCCGATTTTAACATGTCTCCTAAACCGTGTCCTCGCTGTCGTGCAACCCCTCGGTACACTGGATACATGACTTATTTACGAGTCGTGAGAGAACCGTTTTCGAAAATGGAGTTTCACCGTGACTTTTCCTTTGGTAAATGGAATATTTTGTCCCAGATCTCCTTTTATAGCAATGTTGACCGTGTCCAAATACGACTTGCTGGCAGGCAAATAATGAGGATGTACAAATTCGCGGTGAACGTGGTAAGTGTTTCCACCTTCCTCGTCAGTGACCGTGGCAGAATTTACTTTGAAAGGAATGACACGCAGTAACGGTACGGAGGTGTGTCCCACCACGTTATACTCCACCACATCGGAATACACAAACATCAAATTCAGTCCTTGGTTCAGTTCTACCGGGAACTTAAAATACCTTGCAAAATGCATGTCGTTGTCAATCTCTGCCATTTTAATAATTTTTTTGGTTTGCTTATCCGTGATCATTTTGAGGTCTCCACCCAAAATGTCATACAATTCAGGGCAGAATTTAATACGTATACTTTTTACCTCACTTTCAAATTTGATGAGTAGACGGTGAGACAGTTTGTGGTACTCGATGGTGACACGTTTTTTTGCTGTGGCCAGAACTTTGTCAAAGGTTGCATAGAATTTGTCAGCGATGGCTTCCACCAGATGTTGACCACTAAAATAATGACCTGAATTAATTTTAAAGCGATAAACGAAAAGAGGAGGAGAAGAGTCACTGCTCCGGGGTAATAGGTCCTTTGCAAGATGTGAGTTATGTTGAGGACTACCCGTCATCTTTTGCTGCAGTGCTGGGTCCAGAATTTCGACGTCAAAAGTGTTTTGACCATCAATGATGTTTTGGATTTGTGTTGGGTGAATCATTTCTACCAAAGCCACTTCCCAATGGGCTTCGTGATCTAAGGGGATGGCCTGAGGTAATTTAGCCGTGTAACAGCACAACGTGTTGTGGGGAAACACCTCCATGGAACTGTCACTGGGTAAGGTTAAGTAAAATTGGTTTTCGTGACTCATAATTCCAGAGTTCTGTGGCTGTCCGAGGGGATATTACTGGACGTCAGAGGCGTGTCTCCGCCCAAAATGGGGTTCTGATTGTGGTTGGAGTGGTGACTGACACTGGCACTGGACACAAGGTTCCCGTTCGAGGAGAATTTCAGGGAGGGATTGGGAAGCAGGTAACCGATGCAACTGCTCAATAAAATGGTCCACAATTGTTTGTCTCCTTGTTGCAAACTCAAATTGGCAATGGCTGCCCCGATGACACAATACACCACGAAGATTTGGCAGAAAAAGACGATTTGCGTTTTAGGCACACGTTCTCCACACCACACCCACAAGGGTTGTTTTTGTAAATCTTGCACAGAAGAACTGGGTGAAGAAGGAGTGGTCGACGTAGCTGCGTCTGATGTGTGAAAGGGCATGATGTTCACTTCTTCTTTTTATAGTCGATGACTTGCGATGCGTCGATCCAAGAATCGAAACTGGGTGGATATCCTTTCCAACGTACTTTGACTTCTTTGACACGTCGTTTGCCCACTTTACGGGTTCTGCGTTCGAGAATGCTTTCGATGTCGTACACGTCGTCTTCTTTTTTGGTGACACGTTGTAAATCGGGCAAATAAAACGTTCCTTTGAGCACTTCTCCGTTCATGTCTTCCAATTTATAGACGGCAGGATGACGACCATGCACTCGTCCAGTGACGCGAAACAATTCGGTCGTCCAGTTAGGTAAGTAACCTTTGTCGAAAGTGCGTTTGGTTTTGACAATGCGCACCCAATCTCCTACGGTCAACTCTCCACTTTTCTTGGGGACAGCCCTCGTCGGGGACGTACCGAACAGACGCTCAAACATCAGCACTTCGTTGTCGGGAGTCACGTCTTGCGGGGCACGTCCGATGCTTCGATGGTAAGATTGGTTGTACGCTTGCACCAGGTGCGGTAAGATGTCGATGTACTTCAGAGTGTGGTGATGCGTAAAATATTTCCACATGCGTTCTTTCAAAGTGCGTTGAAAACGTTCCACGATGCTGGCTTTGGTTTCGGGATTCTCGGTGGTAAAAAAATGAATGTCACGTTTCTTTAATTCTTTTTGGAAAGCTTGGTTCAGAAATTCGGTGCCTTTGTCCGTTTGCCATCGAAGAGGGTGACGACCGCTTTGTTTCAACACCCGTTGCAGGGCTCGCACTAACTCGCTGCTCGATTTGGAAGTCAAGGGCACGACCCAGGCAAATTTGGAAAAGACGTCGATGACACAAAACAAATATTTGTAGCCACGATTGTAGCTGGCCAAATGAGAGACATCGGCTAAATCGGCTTGCCATTGATGATCGATGCCTTCCACTCGGTTGCGACTTCTGGCAAACTTGCGTCGAATGGGTTTGTGTAAAGTGTAGGTAGCTTGTTCTTGTAACCATCGTTGCACTTGAGGTAAACGGAGACTTTTCAGTCGAGTTTTGGCAGCACGATACAATTTTTGAACTCCTGCGTAACCTGCAGGATGCGAGGGATCGTAGTAAATTCTGGCTAAGACTTTTTCCATTTTTTTGTGTGTTGGTTGGTGTGTTAATAAGGCACCCACTCTTGGAAGAGGCTACTCTTTTTCTCTTGGGGTATTTTCTTGGATTGCAATGCTTTGCGTGTGCGACCGGCAATAGGTGTCGAAGAGGAGGAGGATGTCTGAGAGGGGGATATCGGTTCTTGTTTCACTTCTGTCTTCACTTCTGTCTTCACTTTCTTTTTCTCTTGTGATGAAGAAGGGGTGGCCATCATCTTTTTAATCCATCCAATTCTGGAGGTAGGTGGTGTTGTTAACTTGCGTACTTTTTCTGGTGGAGTTTGAAACCCTTCTTCTTCTTTTCCTTTTTCTGTCTTGACCACTGGTACTGGTACTGGTACTGGTGATGGTGCTGGACTTTTCATCAAGGTCTTAAAATCTTTCAGAGTGGGTAGAGCTGTTTCGTCTAAAGCTTTCTGGTGAAAGAGTTGCAATCGTTGCAAGAGTTGACCGTACTTTTGCGATTTTTCTGTTTCGGACAAATCTTGGCGATCCATCAAGGACTGCAATTCGTGTTGTAACTGGGACATCTCGCTCAAATTGGGATTGGGAGGTAAATGCGGGGTGCGTTGTTCTTGCCACCGATGGTATTCCATCCATTGTTTGTAAGGCACTAAAGCTAGTTTTCGTCCTTCCATGGGGTTGTCAGGGGTCGATTCTGAGATCTTGGGACTTCCGAGGGCCTTTTTATCTTGCTCCCACCAGTCCTCCCAACATGGTTCCCAAGACTCCTTTCAGTATGGGACCTAACAAGAGAGGCAAAATGCCTCCACGTTGGACCAACATCTTCTTTTTTTGACGAATGGGAATGTTCTTTCGAACCATTTGGCGAAGAACGTGACGATGTTTGCCTAAGCATTGTTTCTGGTGTTTGGACAAAGGGATCGTGCCTTTCAAAACGTTCAAACAACATTCGCACACGGTATCGATGACCTCTTTGGAGGCCGTTTGAATGAGTTTTTTTCGTAGGGGTGGAGAAGCTTTGGACAGGACAGATAACAGGTCCCCATGTTTGGCTAAACGTGATGGCAGTCCTTTCCTTTTCTTTCCTTGGTGTTTTTTGGAGGGTGACATCTTTGAGTCTTTAGGAGCACCAAAAGAACACTGATACCCTACTTGGTCACAGGCCTTTTTTATACTGGAACGCGTCGCCACTGATTGTCTTTACGGCGTATCAACTTAAGGACAGGCATGACACGTCGTGCAGGGGTACGTAACGGACTAAATCGAGTCAGTTCTTGCTTGGACAAATCCAGTAAACTTTGTAACATGCCCGATCTTTCATGGACTTTGATTTTGGGAGAAGGTACTTTGTGAGCAGCAGCCACTGCCACTAAATTGGAGGGTCCTGCCACTGGGGAAGTTCTTTTGGGGGTCATCAACGGAGAAGTTCTTGGTGTGATTAACGTCTCCAAGTACTCTTCAGTTCCTGGTGACATCAACGGAGAAGTGGATAAACGTGAGGCTGTCGGAGACACAGTCACCGCTGTGGCAGGTCGTGGTTTGCGAGTGTAAGGCTGCGTCCTGGCCGCAGTGCCTCTCTTGCGACTAGTTTTCTTCTGTGGACTTTTCTTTTTCTGGGGACTTTTTCTCTGTTTCTTTTTCTTGGGGCTTCTTTTCTTTTTCCGGGGTGGTGTCTGGTAAGAGGAGTGTCCCGCCACTGGAGAAGTTCTTCTCTTTGGGGACCTGGTGTTTTTCTTTTTCTTCTTGGGGCTTCGTTGGACTTTTGTCTTAGGGATAACTTTGGGGGCATTAGGATCCCATCTTAAGAGTGAGCGAATGATGACCCCTCCTAGAGTACCGCTCCCTCCAGGTTTCAAAATGATTTGTTTTTTGGTTTGAGTGTCGATGCGGGGATCGGCCAGTTGGACCAAAGCGACTTTGTTTCGATCGAAAAAGCGTTTGGTTTGATGAGGAATCTGAATGATTCCTTGGAGTAATTGACGTGCCGTCACCGTGAACCATCGTAAGACTTCTTTGAGACTAGCTTCTAAGACACGAGCTCGTGTTTGTGGATCTTTTTCTCGACTGATGCCATACAAGGCACGAATCATTTTGACGGGAAGATGCGACTGCAGGGACGTCATGTTCGCACTGAGGGTGAGACAGACGAGAAAGGGTCTGAGGTTTTTATAGATTTTTTTATGGGGAGTGAAATGAAGTCGAGGACGGAGACGTGTACAGGACAGGCCCTCCGTCTTGGCACCAGTGGTGAAACAAGTGGGTACGAAATCGCAAATCCTCGGGAGTCGTAGGTTTCAAATCGACGAGTAAATAGGCGTGTGGCGTTTGAGTGGCATCGTCGTACGCCTGAGTCAGCCAGGGCGTTCCTAACTGTTTGGCTAAGACTTGCACTTGCGATTTATCTCGAGGGCTTTTAAACAAGACCACGTAATGTGCATTGAGACTGATGGTGCGATGGGCTTTACTTGTTGAAACAAATTTTGGGTGATGTAAATGACACTGGCATTACGGTGATGCCCTTTGCGCGTGAACCACAATTTAATTTCTTCTTCGTCTTCTCCTAACATGTCGTCGAAAATGACCAAATGGGTTTGACGGGAGTCAGAGACGATGCCATCGTCTTCTTTAGGAATGCCTTCCACAAACACGATGGAATCGCCTTGACTTTCTCGCAAGAGGCTGTACGCCGATTGCCACTCTTTGTAACACCACACGATCCGTTGAGGGGGTCGATCGATCAAATGATGTTTATGTTCGATCAAACGTTTGACGAATTCGGTTTTGCCTGAACCGCTAGGTCCAGCAATGAGCATGTTAAAGGGATGGCGAAGATACAAAGCCTCCCAACTGGCACGATCTAAGTGTTCGTCGATGACTTTGACAGTAGAGGAAGAGGGAGCAGAGACAGCAGAGGTAGCCATGGTGTGAGAAATGTCACTTGTGACACGAAAAACAAACAAGACAAGAGTTTATATACTTTTTCAGAACACGTTTATTGAATGTTTTTTTCAAACATGAATACGAAAGACAAAAATACATAAAAGCCAAAGGCTTAAGTACAAGGATAAAAGGCACATGATAACTATGAACGTGGAAAAAACACAAGTGTCTGTACAACATGTTTTGGGTAATGTTCTAACCAGTTCTATAGTAGGGGGTAAGGTCATACAAGTGTCCTCCCGAAAGGGTCTTTCAGGCCTGTCCACGACAGTCCTGTCCTGGGTGACGGGTTCTTCTGGCACCGTCACTAACACGGGTTGAAAAGTAACTTTTTTCCTTGAACAACCCTCGTGCATACTGGGCCACTTCTTGGGTCCAAGCCTCAAAACCCCATTCTTTCCAGGCACGGACATCTGTCCAATGGGGATGTAAGTCACGAGCTACACACACATCGTCATACACGTCTTGGGTAGCTAAAAGTTGACGAATCTTTTTTTCCTGTTGAGGTCGAGAAGTATCCAGATGAAACCGCAAGGCTTTGAGCAAAAGGAGTTTTTCGTGACCATTTAAGGCCATGGAGGTGGTAAGTACTGATCGTAAAGAGTCCACAAAGAATCGGCTGGTAAACGAAATCCCAGAAAACAAGTCACTAAGACACACACCACTTGTCGTCCCAAATTGAATGGATACAGTTCTTGTAATAATTGATGGTAATGATCCACGGTTAGAATATGGTCATTGAGTTCCTTCCATGGAATCTGTTGGATTACATACGACATAAGTCGTGGCATAGCTGCCTGTTTTTATAGTCTCTTTGTTTCGAAAAGAATACACGTACTTTCTAGCCAGTGATGTTCGTTTTCCAGTTGGGAATGTAAATCTTGCATACTGTAACCGAAACGTCAGAGTTCGATTAGAAGTTTCCTCTTCCGCTAAGCAGATTCCACGTAACAAATGTTGGTAATCCTTTACCTCGTCTTCCTCAAGGGGTTGCTCTAGGTGAATCTCGAAGTAACCAAAATGATCAACACGTGAATCATCGGGAGCCTGGAAGTATTGAACAAGGTCTGACCACTGAAACAATTTCTGACGAATCAGTTCTCTTATACCATTCAGGTACCAGTGGTTAAAAATCTGGTGACGTAACGGATGCAATTGTTCTTTACGTTTCACTTGTATTTTGACCAGCTCTTGATAAATGCGTTCTCTCAACTCCACAGGCAAAGCACGAATGTTCTCTTGTAAAGTACTCATGAATAGGTCAGTCTGTACAATTCACAAAAGTAATCCACATAGTGAGTAATTTCTGACCACTGCCATTCAGGGTAACGTCCAAGAATGTCACTGAACTCTTTTGATGTAAACGGTCTAAAGCGATATAATAGGATGAATGCACCCTTGACCCAAAGAAATCTAACACACTGGTTGACTTTTTTCACTTTCCTCTTATGAATTTCTCGACACAAAAGTTCTACAGTGACCCATTGAGATTTCACTCTGGCAAACCCCTGCCAAACTTCCTTGTAAATCTTCTCTTGCAGTTCTTTAGGTAATGATTCAATATCGTTTTTGAAATGAAGTTTAAATACTGGTCTCGGTGATGTCCAACATTTGACTCCTAGCCAATCTGGTTTCTTCTTCGTCAACGACATGGTAAGTTACTTCAATGTCTCGGTCCCACTAAGGGTAAGTAATGACAATTCGGTGACCATCGAGCATGTTCTACGTAGGCCGAATCTTGCGGTTCCCAGTGGTGAAGTGACACACCGCAACTGAAGCACTTGACTTTATCTCCTTCGCCCAAGTAGAAAAATCCGGCTCTGGCTAATTCTTCGGGGGTCGGTCCTCCCAGATACTTTGGCCATTTTCCTTTGAACGATTGAAGACGATTTTCAAAGTCGCAGTATTCCGACAAACGCACAGGAAACGAATATTCGTCTTTCACAGGTTCGTTTCGATGAGGGTTAAGTGACATAGGTAGGAGTTTGCTCAGGGCTGGATGACATCCGTAAGGGGGTAGACGTGAAGGTGAACATTCCCCTTTAAAACGAAACCCAGTAAAATGTCCAAGAGGACGAGCGGCATCACTTTCGCATCCCTCAGGTTTGACACGCACAGCATCCCTTTCCATGATAGGGGTAGGGACACTAAAGTTCCCATGATGCTTTACGGCATCGCTCAGGTCACAACGTACAGCATCGTACCCATCGCAAGGCTCACAATCGCACTCGTCTGCAAACTCCGTTACGCAATTACAATGGTAACCACATGGACAATCGCAGTTTCCTTCCGGACATTTTCCGTCGCAATGCCTGGGTCTTATCCATCCAGTATTAGTCACAATAGAGGAAGATACAACCTTTTTACAATCCCCAAACTGGAACGATGTCTCTTTCAAAGTATTCATCTTGTTCGCTCGGTCTTGGTAGTCCCAATGAACTATCGATCTTGCCTAGGGTTCCTTTTTTATATACAGACCAATACCGACGTGACCGTACGGTAAGGTGAAATGATTGGGAAGTCGCACTCGCTTCTGGTACACGATTTGATAGACTTTTTCCAAGGGTCGACTGACGATGTGGTGAGTGGGTAAACGTACAATCTTGTTCGGTTGATAGGTGGTCACTTTAAAGTTTCCATCCTCTCCCGATTGCAAGGCTTCTTTCAATACCCCAAAGTTGACCACTCGACTGGTACGATAATTCAGAGTCAGTCCTTTCACTTTGCACGTCGTGTGCACTTCTCCTTGTTTGTCCCGGTATTCGTAGCCGTAATTTTTGGGACCACCACTGACGAAACTTAGAATCTTGTCGTCGGGATGCTCGTCTGTCCAGGCTCCTAAACGGTCTCCTTCGATGTTAGGGTGATGTTGAATCGGGTGATGGATGTAAATGCAACTGTCCGTGTCAAAGTACAGGACGCGTTCTTCTAACAGTTCTAAAGCTTCGTACAATTTTAAGCGAGCATGGGCTGTCACGTAAGCCGCAATGATGACATTTCCAAAAGGGTCGTCTTGTACAAAGTCCAGGTCTTCTTCGTAATTGACCAAGATCAAATTCTCTCGAACGACGTCCACGTGTTTCATGTATTTGGTTATGTCGTGAATCATCTGGAAGTAGCGGGAAGGTTCTGTCAAATATTCCGTCTTGGGTAAACACGGTCGTTGTGCCATTTTACCCCACAAGCAATTTAACATCACTTTGGCAAACGATCGCCTGCCTTCGTTTTTCTCGATGTGGTCTAAAGTGATGCCTTCTTGTTCGTAGTATTTCTCTTTGAATTTTATTTGGTCTTCGGGAGTGTGACACCAGGACGGATAGCCGCTGGCTTCTTGCTTCAGTTTCAAAAAGGCATCCACGTAGTCAGCGAAAATGCCTTTCTGACTGGGATCACCCTTGCGGTACTGTTGTGTCTTGGGAAAGTGGCAAATTTCGTACACTTCTAACAGTTGGTATCCCATGTCCAGAGCTTTGAACAATTCTACGCTGACCCAGGTTCCCGTCAAGGCCCGTTCTTCCTGGCTGTGATGGCAAGGTTGGTCTTGGTTGCACGTTTCGGCACAAGTACGGCACAAGGGAAACATCAGTTTGCCTTGACAATGGTGAGGTAAGACGGGATGGTATAGGTTCGTGGGAGGCAAAACTGTACACTTAATCAAGCCTTCGTATTGTCGAATGTTTTTCAGGTTGATGTGTTCCGTGAACAATTGCGGGTGCCCTACAGGAAAGCGACAATATTTGCACACGTAGGGATACAGCGAACACACGTCCAAGTATTTGATTTCTTCTCCTTTCTCTTCGTCGGCTTGGTACAGCAAACAGGTGGCATTGGTCCTTCCTCCGTACAAACTATCCCTTGGGTTCAGCGGGTCCATGAACTGGTAACTTTCCACGAGGCGTTTAAACTCGGGATCGGTTTTCATACGGTGATCGTACTCGTGTTCCCACATTTCCACCACTTGGTATCCTTCCTGTTCTAACTTTAGGCGACGCTGACAAGTGTCCTGGTACAAGTCTTCCATGGTTCGTTGCAAAAACTGATTTTTGGTGCCACGGTCAGGGTAACAGACGGGACATCCGTGAAATAAGCAACCGTTAAACTCGTACACGACCTTGGGGTTTTCTAAGTCCCAGCCATCTACCGAATACGTTCCGATGGTCTTTTCGCCCCCTCCGTTGCGGGCATGCTGAATCCACTTGTCTTCCTTGTCGCACAAGTAATGTAACCAACGTAGGGCTTTGACCGAGTATTGACGTTTGACATAGTGGGTCGTTTGAGGACTGATGACAGCCACGGTGTTTTCAGGCATGAATCGTTGGCGGTACACTAAGGAACACGCTTTGGCAATGGTGCAAGCTTCTTTCAAAGGATCGACCCCTCCGTGTTCCATGAACAGTTCTCGAAATTTTCCACAGCAACGCCGTAAAATGTCCACGTCGGAACGACAATACTTTAGCATTTCTTCCTGAAAGTCGAAAGGGTCCGAGGCGTGAGCCTGGTACCAAGCGTAGAAAGCTTCTCGTTGTTCGGTACGCATGTTGTCGGGGTCGTAATAGTGAGCCTCATGTAAATGGGGTAGAACGGCGTGTTGATTGGCTTCCGTATTGAAAAAGTGTGGAAAGTACCCTTTAGCCATTTCTGTCATTCCAAACGTTTTAGGCATTCGACTCAAAGGCATGGCCAAGTAACTCATCGAATCTTTAAACTGTACTTGTCCCACTTGCATGAAAATGATTTTGGCTCCGTTCAAAGTCACTTTAGGACGCTCGGTGCCTTGTTCCGTATAGTACCTCAAAAGAAACTGTCCATCGTATCCGGAGAAATTGTGAGCCATCACCGTGGCATGACGATGACAATCTCCGTAACGTTCGATGTCCTCTTGGCTCCACGTCTTGTCGACGGGGTCTAAGACCCATTGGGCAAAATCGGCTAACGTGTTCGGCCCCCGAAAGATTTTTTCACGCCCTTCGGGAATCTTGCTGCAGTGAGGGCAATGACTGAAGATAGGTTCTTGAATGCACTTCTCGCACGCTCGATGAGCCACGCAGAAATTAGGAATGTGAATGCCGGTCTCTTGCATGCATTCGAAATCGAAAAAGATGAAATTGCCTTTCTTCTTGTGACCGTCCTCTTTCTCTGGTGGGGGTTGGTACTTTTGCACGTAACATTGGTGTTCCAAGTCCACGATGTGGTGACAAATGTGACATTTTTTCTTTCCTGAACATACGTGTGCCTTGGTATTATTGGTACGTATGACTTGTTCACACGTAGAGCACAATCTCAGCAGTTGACAAGCGCATTTCTTCTGTGAACCTTGCGTCTTCAAATGTTGTTGGTAACAGGTAGGGCTGACAAACGTGCGCAGACAAGTTGAACAAGGCACTGGTTCTTCGCTCAGACAGGGTGAAGAGGCCAAACATCCTGTGCATTTCGATCCACAATGCTTGTGTTGCTCTCGATTATTATAACCATGGTCACATTTCTCACAGTAATAACCGTATCCCAGGAATCCGGTGATACTGGTAATGGTATCGAAATGGTCATCGTGATGATAAACGTGAATGTATTTTCCGTCCTTAAAATCTTGCCCTCGAAACAACAGAGACCCGCGCACTTCTTGAGGATGCACTTTCAAGGTGTAGCGTGGAGCTAGAACATCTTGCAATTTTTGCATTTCAGGAATGCCACAGGGTGTGTCTTTGGACAGGCCAGCTTGTTGCAACAGGAGTTCTGCTTCGTTTCGTTGTTTGGCTCGGTCCGATTGTTGAATAGTTTTCCAGGTTCTTTTCCATTCTGCCGTGTCGTTCTTGTTGGCATAGGTTCGTCCCACCACGATGGCACGGGCTAAACACATCTGGTCATGAGGATTGTGAATTTGGACAAGGCTACGCTTAATGCTGCGAAGGTCGTTCACCAATAACATCTTTTTGCGTCCGGTCCCTTGAGGAGGAGAGACGTGGGTCATGTCCAATGTGGCTTTTCCATCGGTGATGTCAAACTGGTCATTAGATTGTTGCACGTGTTGAATCTTGTCCATGACTTTGGAAGCGGTCAATTCTGCAGGGGTGCTAAACTCGATCCAAACAGGGGATTTCAAACCGTCGTGTTGTATGGAAAGTCTCAAGCGATCGTCTTCTTTGGGTTGACATTGTCGCTTGAGTGCAGTGAGCAGAGAATCCCACACTCCGGTGATGAACCCTTCTGCTTTCTCTAACGGTACTTCGGACTTGAAATCTTTAAACTTCACCGTGTATTTGTAAGCCGTGGTTCTAAATTTTCTAGAGGAACGCTTTTCCGTCTCTCGAATGGAATAGTATTTTTCAGGGCTGACTAAGGGTGGTGAACTTGGTTTAGAGGTTTCAAATTCTGGTTCACTCATGTCCTCTTCAAAATCACTGGCATGAATTTGTGCCAAGATTTCAGCCCTGGTTCGAGGCGATAGATCACGTTTCTGCCTCTTACTTTCTTCTTCTTTCTTCTCGAATGAATTAGATCGTTTCATCTTGAAAGCAAAAAGTCAAATGACTCAAGTTCAAACACCATGAGCTTCTTTATAGTCATAGCAGACCAGCGTATATAAAAGGGTGTGTGTCTTGTCCTTTCACTATTCATTTCACTCTCAAGCCGAGCACAACGATGGAAGAGACTAACCAGATGGAACGTTTCGTCAGAGCTTTGCGAGGGGTCATTAGAAAATTCTCTTCAGACCAGCCTACGGACTACTCTCCTTCCTTTAGAGATAAAAGTCAAGATACTTGCTATATCTGTCAGAAGAAAGGGCATTGGTCTTCAGAGTGTCCAGACCGTCAAAAAAGAACAAAAACAGGGACTAAAAAAGACAAAAGTCAAGATACCTGTTATTATTGTAAAGAAAAAGGACATTGGTCTCCAGATTGCCCAAAAAAGAAACAAGAGGAGTCAGAAGAAAAAAAGGATTCTTCAGAAGAAGAGAGGGATTCTTCGGAAGAAGAGAGGGATTCTTCAGAGGAAAAAGAGGAAGAAAGAAGACAATTCTATTTACAAGAGGCAAAGAAACAGGAGAAGAAAAGAAGAAGGGAAGAAAATGAGGAAAAGACGGTGAAGAAATTCAAAAAACAGAGAGACTAAACAAGGAGAAAGAAGAAGTCAATGAACTTTTTATTAAAGTCTTGTGTTGTGAATTGTGAATTGGATTGTAAAAAATGGATAAAAGAATAAATTAATGATATAAGGTAAGTGTCTTTGAGTTTTGATTTTAAAATAAGAACGTACACTCACGCACTCATACACAGACACGTACTATAAGGTAAAATGGGTGGGTTATTTTTTGAGTTATTGGCAAATTGAAATTGTATTTCTTTTCGAGAAATGTGGGTGGCCCTGAAAAGGGCCTTTTTTCTTCATGGTGAAGGGGTGAGTTTAAGCAATCAACTTTAACTGCCTTATGCCTTTGCCACGGCCAAAGCCTACTTCTGGACTGCGTAATGTTGATGATGATGATAATGATTGGGTTGAAATCACTAAGGGTGGTACGGTAGGCTTAGTCACAGGGTTGACGTGTTTAGCTCGGGAAGGTCGTATTCTCTTCGGTCGTGATAAAGAAGTCTGATACATTTGTTTCAGACTTCTTAACTCCGCTAAAATGTCCAACAGTACCGTGACGGTTTGATTCTCACCCTCTTGTTTCGTTGCTGCTACTTCTTCTTGCTGTTGCTGCTGTTGTTTTTTTCTTACCTCTTCTTCTTGTTGCTGTTGCTGTAGGAGAAAAGCCTGTTCCGCTTCCTTTTGTCGTTGTATAAATTTCTCCAATTCTTCTTTCTGTCTCTGTCTAAAATTCTCCACTTGCGGTAATGAAGAAGGTAACGAAGGTTCCGGAACAAATTCTTGCGAGGAGAGAAAATCCACAAAATCCCAATTCACCTCTTCTGAAAGTAAGTCCGGGTTCCCTAGGGCGGTCTCCGCTGCTGGTGCACCCCATTGGATCGTTTTCTGAGTTTCCGTCATGTTGAATCACTGTCGCATAGATTGACTGCACACAAGCGCTAGCAGATCTATATTGACTACGTGACGTCACAGACTGCTCTCTTCGGATTGGATGCGGCTGGCTGAATTTTGTAACGCGTGTTCGGTTGTTGTGGTTGTTGTGGGGTTTAACGCCATTTTTCAGCACGATAGGCTATACATGGCGGCCAGTATTAATGGTGGAGGAAGAACCCGGAAAACCCCGGAAAGAACCACCGACCCACGAGAAGCTACTGGCAAGCTTTCTCACATGCCCACATTGGCTGAATCTTAGACTCGAACCGCCGCAGACAGAGGTGAGATGGCAGTGATCCGTAACGAAGAGCGCTTTAGACCACTCGGCCACTCGGGGCCCCACGCGTGTTCGGATTGGTGAATGAACTCAATCCGTTTCAATCCTACCTGTACCTATAAATAAGCGCCGTTGACTGCATTGATTCACCTGTTCTCGTCGCTTCAAGATGTGGACCACAGTTGAGTCATCCACCCTTGTGTCTTCCATGATGTTTCGGACAGACTTGCTCATGTATGTCCGATCGAAGTGGACCGTTGTCCACAGGACAAACACCAGCCTGTGGATACGTAGGATCTACGTTGAAAGACAAGGATGCCTAAAAAGAGTGCTGATTTACGGACCAACAGTGAGACGTAGCCTAAGGACAAGAAGAAGACCAATGCGGTGCCATTTATGTTAATGAATAGATTAACATAAAAACCCAAAGGCCCTTTTCAGGGCCAGCCATATTTCTCGAAAAGAGATAGCCTTTCCATTGCCTACCCCTTTTTTTATTTTATTTTTTATTTTAAAAAAAAAAAAATAGAGTCCCTCCCTGTTTCAATTTTACATAGACCCTATATAGTCCCATGGGTTTTTGACCATGTTAAATTTACATAGACCCTATATTGTCCCAGGGTTTATGGCCATGTTAATTCCCATAGACCCTATATTGTCCCACGATTTTTGTCCATGTTAATTCCCATAGACCCTATATTGTCCCACGATTTTTCTCCATGTTAATTTCCCTTGACGCTATATGTTCCCACGATTTTTCTCCATGTTAAATTTCCCTTGACGCTATATGTTCCCAAGGGGGTCTGTAATGCTAATTCCCATTGACGCTATAATATCCCCCTTCACTACTTACATCGTTGGATTGATTGTGTCCCAATGCCACTGAACTTTTTTTATATATGAAGAATCTTTGTTGTTGTTGTTGTTCTATGGCTTAATTTCATTTTTCAGCACAAGATAGACTATACATGGCGGAGGAAGAACCCGAGAAAATCCCGGAAACAACCACCGACCCACGAGAAATTACTGGCAAGCAATCTCACATACCCACATTGGTCGATGCAGACACTTTAGTCTCTAATTGAATTTCTAGTTGCTTCTTTCGCACATGTTATTAAATCTATAGTTTCTATCCCTGGTTCATTATTGATATCTAATTTTTGTAATTTGTATTCATGACTGCAAATTAACCAAGAATATTTTCCCTACGTGACCTGCACCTGCAAAGAGCGTAAAATTGCGTAGGTTCTACAAATAGGTGTTTACGTGTGTGTTTACAATTAATAATAATAATCATCTCAGTAATCAGACTTAATGACAAGTTTGGGATATTTTCTTTTTGGCTTATGGGGTTTGGACGGTTCTAGAAGAAAACAGTAATTTTCCGTTTGTTGGGCAATCTAACGTGAATAGTTAAGTTAGAGATAACTTGAGTAGTAAGATCTGTCGCGTAGGGTATGTTGTGAAATAGTCGTAACAGAAGATGTATATACGGAGAGAACTGAGCAATCAGATTAATTCCGATTTTGGAGTCATCCTCACTTCTTGCTTTCTGTTGTAAGTCTGCAGAAGTGTTTGATGTCGTACTCAATAGTCGAGAGAAAACAGATTGATGGGATTGTTCAGTGGGATTAGAAAGTGCACATTATTTAGATTATATTATTCTGGAACCATGGTGAATTATTCAAAGAAGTTCAGGACAATGCCCTCTTGACAATGTCATGATTCTTGATGGACAAGTACATTTCTGTATTTGAAAATTTTATAGAACATTTCATTCATTTGGACTTTCAAAGAACTGTATCATGATTATTTTGGATTCACTAAATGACTAACTTCCTGACCTACCCCACCCCATGCATGCATGCACAGTGGCTGAATGACTAACTCCCCTGAACTACCCCACCCAATGCATGCATGCACAGTGGCTGAATGACTAACTCCCCTGACCTACCTCACCCCATGCATGCATGCACAGTGGCTGAATTACTAACTCTCCTGACCTACCCTACCCCATGCATGCATAGTAGCTGAATGACCAACTCCCCTGACCTACCTCACCCCATGCATGCATGCACAGTGGCTGAATGACTAACTCCCCTGACCTACCCCACCCCATGCATGCATAGTAGCTGAATGACTAACTCCCCTGACCTACCCTACCCCATGCATGCATACACAGTGGCTGAATTATCTACTTCCTTCACCTACCTCACCACATGCATATGTACACAGTCACTGAACGACTAACTCCCTTTACCTACCTCTCCCCATGACTGTATACATAATGAATGAACGAATAAGTCACTTGACCTACCCCATCACATGCATGCATTACCAGTTGCTGAATGACTCTCTCCCTTTACCTACTCCACCCCATGCATGAATACACAGTGGCTGAATGACTAACTCCTTTGACATACCCCACCCAGTGGCTGAATTACTGACTTCCTTTACCTACCTCACCCCATGCGTGTATACACAGTGCCTGAATTACTGACTCCCTTTACCTACCTCACGCCATGCATGTATAGAGTGGCTGAATTACCGACTCCCTTTACCTACCTCATGCCATGCATGTATACACAGCGCCTGAATTACTGACTCCCTTTACCTACCTCGCGCCATGCATGTATACACAGTGCCTGAATTACTGACTCCCTTTACCTACCTCATGCCATGCATGCATAGAGTGGCTGAATGACCAACTCCCTTTACCTACCTCACCCCATTGTTATGTATATTTGATTAATTTTTATATCTGACTTAATTGTTTGTTAGTTTTAAAATCTTTCTATTTTTTTAAATTTCATTATATGTCAAAATAATGTAGTTCTGTTTACTAGAAACTCATACTTTTTCCAGAAAATTGTTTGATCATGCCATTTCATTTCTGTAAACATAAGGCTGACATTGTTCCCGACCTTAATTCAAATTTGGAAGTTGGAAATATGCAAGCAAGATTCATTTTCAAAGGGAAAATGTCAAAATGAAGCTGTGATTCAGTGAAGGATGAACCATCTGTAAAGACAGCAAAAGTCCAGGAATATTTTAGAACAGGTTAACAGAGATGTAAAGAGAGTAAAAGTCCAGGAACATTTTAGGACTGGTTAACAGAGCTGACTTTGTGAAGTACAGCCAGCAATGGGGAATATTTCATTCTTTTCACATAATGCAAACACCACAAGGAACAAAGTCATTCTAGAATGTACAACATATATTGTTGCCATGGGTCAACACCCAGCAGTATTGACCAGAGGTACGTACAAATATTAACTGCTTCCCTATATGGTAGTTACGTGGCCGCATTCAAAGGACTACTTTTGTCTACATCAAAATAAAAATGGCAATGAACACTGACCCTGTCCAAAACTGTGATGTTTCCAATGCATTGCTTCTTCAACTGTTTGAAGAAGAAATAAAGGTGGAGGCAGGAGATTTAAGCATAAATCCAGGTCACATGGAAACTTTCACTGAAAATCAAAAAAGGCACAATACCAAAGTGGCAACACAAAGAGATGTAAAACAAAGTTCAGCGATGGTTGCTGGATGTGAAGAGAGTCTAGGACAATAGAAAATACTTAGCCATACCTACTGAATGACTATCTTGGTGAACTTTTTGTTTCTATATGCAAATGGCTAGATATAACTCTCATCCAAAATGAAATGTAAAAAAATACCTGCTGAATCCACCACCAAAATCCAAAGACTTGAGATTCCAAGGAGAGAGAGAGAGAGAGAGAGAAAGCACACACATCACACTAACCTTTCATACCAAGTGTATGAGCATGTTCTGTTTCACAAAAATGGTGCATTTTAGTTACTCAGAATAACATTGTTCTATCCCATGCTTGGAATCTCAAGAAACACAGTGACTTCAAAATGAAAATCTGTCCTTATTTTCAGTTAATACCCAAGACCAATGGGACACAGTACCATGGGAACGTTGATGAAGGTTGCTGCTGAAAATGCAGGACTTCAGAATTGATTCATGAAACATTATGTCAGGAAAACAAGTTACTACACACTTAAAAGCTGAAGTGTCACCAAATAAAATTACGTACCTCACAGGACACAAAAATATTTCATGAATCACAGCACACAACTGTAAACTAAGTGTTAATCAGCAGAAGGAATATTCTTCAATGCACACTACTGTTCCAAATCTACCACCCTCCCACCCCCACACACGTATTTATACGGCTATGACAGCATCATCAAAAGAGGACCAAGTCACCCATAAAAACAATATCTGACGAATTTTTTCTGGCACATCTTTTGATAATTACATTTTTTGTTTCCATTGATGTATTATTGAGTCATATTTTCCTCATATAAGTGTTTGTATCTCGTATCAATATTTAGTTGTTTTTCTTTGGCTACATAACATTCCATGCTCTTTTGCAAGCTTTATTCACTACTGATACGTGTGTCCATAGTATTAAAATAGTGCCGATTAATGTGCAGTGCTCAAGTTTCATTTGTAAATTGAACATCATGTAAAATATGAAACAAAACAAAATAATGTCATTGTTTCAGTTGTATTATTTCTTTAATATAACAGTATAATTAATATGCATATTATTAAGTATATAATAAAAAGGTTATTGACTGAGTATTTAAAAATATTGGTCCCTCATTCATGTTGCATAGGATAACCTTGCAAGCTCAGGCATCCTTTGCCACATGTACCTGGGAACAATATTTTTTTTATATAGCAACCCAGTATCGTTGCAATGCATAAATGTAGATCTCAATTCCAAAGGGGGTGTGTGTGTGTGTGTGATTTGGATTTTTAATGTAGCATTAACAATTTTTCAGTAATGTCACTATGATCTCTGCAGTGTGGCAGTTTATAGTGATGTCTAGAACTGGAGCATCATGCCGCAAAAATGTAGCATGATGCCCCACACAGTCACATTATCCTGACACCAGGCCGACCAGTCCTAGCACTAACCTCTTAATGCTGAGTGCCAAGCGAGGCAGCTGTTAGTACCATTTTTGTAAGTCTTTGGTATGACTTGGCCGGGGATCAAACTTATGACCTTCCCCATCAGAGGTGGACACTCAAACCACTAGGCCACCGGAGCGGTAAATTCCAAAGGTAACTAACATGTTTAAATAATCATTGACAGACTAATGCAAAAAAGCTGATTCAGAAGTACTTTTCTGCAATTTTATTGTGCCACTGCAGATCATTTCCTGTGCTGACAAAAACAGAAGTTGAAATCACTATATGACACCTGCATTAACTTCAAACCCTAATAATGACTGTCATCCACTTTCAAAGGGGTTTTAAAGACAAGAACTTTGGTGTATTTTTGGATTTGGATTTTGGATTTTTTTTAAATGAAGCTTTACAAAATTTTCAGTCATATCACAAAGACATCTACAGAAAAACAATTTATAGTGATGTCTAGCAATGGGGCATCATGCCGTATGATGTCCAACCCAGTCACATTATCCTGACACCAGGCTGACCAGTCCTAACACTAAGCTCTTAAGGCTGTGCGCCAAGTGTGGCAGCTGTTAGTACCATTTTTATAAGTCTTTGGTATGACTTAGCCAGGGTTCAAACCCTAGACCTCCCACATCTGAGGAAGATGCTCTAACCACAATGCCACCAGAGAAGTCTGTGTATTTTTGTTTTTAATATCTGTGTGAGTATGGGCACTCTTAAGTATGTTATGTGTTTGGTGATGATATCTGATATAACTAACTCTACTAGCTAATTTTTGTACTGAATGCAAATGTTATTTTACTTTTTGAATTTACAACCATTTTCTACAGGCTTATATGAATAGATAACTTTAAATTGTACTATCATGTTTTTTGTGGGGAAGGAGGGGTCACATGAAACCATATGGGACCTCAAAACATATTTTTTGAGTATAACCCACCCACCGCAAACCCCCAAACACTGTCTGGAGGGTTGGCAGGTACGTACAGGATGGACTCATTATTAGATACACTTTATTTCATTCAGCTATTCACTGAAACATAGAAATAGTTCTAATTCTAGATGAATACATATTTATTGTAAAAACAGGTTACAAAGTAGACAAAGGTAAAATTGCATAAAAATAAGCACAAAGGTTAAAAATATAAAAATCATGCTTTTCTTTATCATTTTGGTCCATGTGTATATACATTAACATAAATGTAAAAAAATGGTAAGCATTGAGAATCCAGGAAGTCCTCTCTTATCTCTAGGCTAATTAGGACTCTTTTACACAATTAAACATTGCTTCTTTAGAAATTTACACATAAAAAATATAAAAGCAATTACCTGTTATGTTAATTCTGAAGTAAAAGTTACAAGTTATCAAGAGTAAGTAATGCGTTATATGATACATTTTAATCATTGCAAAGTATAATCTGCAACGGTTACACCAGACTGAAGGTCATCCAATGGCTGCTCTATGTGATACATCTGCTGACCATGGGTAATGCCCGCATAATTCTTTTAGGAAACATTCAGTTATTCTCAGCAACGCTAGTGCCACAATCACCTCCCTGTAAAAAGTTTTAAAAGAATATGCATGAAATATTTATAGAGACATCTCAGCCATAATGTTTCTGACCACTGCGACTTCACAATTTGACTGACCCATACTAAGACATGTACAAAAAAAATCTTGACAGAGGCTGCTTTTGGCATATAATTAATGGTTACTTGCTAAAGTAGTAGTCATACAGGCAATGAAGGCATTCCATATCAATTATTTCAGCAATGGGTATCATTTCAGAAAATCTTATTACAAATACCTTTAAATGACAATTATTCAGTTTACTTCATTCCTTGTCAATCAATATTACTTTAATTATCACAATATAAACGCACTTAGAAACACATAAAGCAAAATCAATGTTCACATACCTAGACATTTTGGGATATGGTGAAGAAATTACGTTTGTTCACATAAAAATCTGACTGAATGTCATGTTATGATGTTACAACAAAAGCACCATACATTCGTAATGTTTAAGGCTCTTGTTTTGACCCAGTTAAGAACTTGGCCACCATTGTAAAAAGTCCATAGCAATCAATAATTTTCATCTCAAAGTTTTGTGATGAAAACTAAGGTGGAGAGCATTCAACGATCAGGAATTAATAGTGTTAAGTATACATTGTAGAACGGGGCCCCGAGTGGCCGAGTGGTCTCAAGCGCTCACCGTTCCAGATCACTGCCATCTCACCTCTGTCTGCGTGGGTTCGAGTCCAAGGCTTGGCTAGCGTGGGTACGTGGGAAAGCCTGCCAGTAGCTTCTCGTGAGTCGGTGGTTCTTCCCTGGGTTTTCCAGGGTTCTTCCTCCACCAGTTATACTGGCCGCCATGTATAGCCTATCTTGTGCTGAAAAATGGCGTTAAACCCTAGAACAACAACAACAACATTGTAGAACAACAATTAATATTTTTTTAAGATCTGTAAATGCACCCACATGTACATGACCATGTTGTCTTACACTTTAAGTATGGTCATAGATGCTTAATTCCTCAACCCCTGCCCTATCAGATTACCAGATGATACAAGTGCTATCAAAAAATCATTGTTATGAATGCTGACTGCAACTCTTTGCTCATGAGCAAGTTACTACAGGTACTAATACAAATGCATCCCCCACCCCCACTTGCAATTCCTGTCAAATCAACCAAGAGCAGTACCCCAGATGTAAAGACAAAATCATATACATGTAATTCTAACTAAAAACTCTGAATATGCATTGCAAAATTTGCACCCACAATAATTAATCTGTCACAACCTCGCATATCTGTTCCAAAGAAAATTACTCTGCATATGAAAATCTAAAAGGACAAGTGGTTAGGTTTGGTGAAAGAGATAATTATCAAGCTCTTAAATAATCAGAAGGAAATAGAGCAAACAAAATTAAAAACATAGCACTGGAAACCAATGGTGCTATTTAGGACATCTACTGTGAATTGATTGTGACTAGTTATCCTGCCATTTCAAACTGTACAGAGCCAGGAGCAATTAGCAGCCATAAACCATCTAGATGATAATGTGAAATACTGGAAATTAAACTCATTTTGAGGCTTCATCATTATCAAGGTGCCTGCCAAATCTGAATGAAATAAAACAATTGTTGGTAATGTAATACTGCACAAACCAAAGTCTGCAGAAGAGACATAATTAATGTAATGGATGTCATGGAATACTTGAAAGTGAACTGGTTTGATGACTCATCAATATAAAACAACAAACCAAATTTGGTTAGAATCCAATAAACCTTGTTAAAGTTATCCTTTGAAATAAAAATTTAACTCTTGTAAATGATGTTGTGGAATGCTGGAAATCGAAATTATTCAAGGTCTCATCAACATAATGCTGGAAAGTTTGTAAAAATCCAGCAATATCCAGTAAAGTTATCTTGCCATAAGCAAATTGCTGAGGGATGAATTGACCGATGGACATGACCTTTGACCTTTGTCTGCTTGGATTCTTTCGCAGATTGATCCGCAATGATTCTCAATAGTGTACATAGATTCTAAAGTTTTTGAGAAGTCATTTAAAGGTTTTCTGCTTTCACTAATGGTGGCCACATTTAATGGTTGATCAACATCATTTGAACAAATCTGAAAGACATTCATGCTAGTATGCTTTCTATTAAATCAAATTCTGTCATGTTTTTGTCCCCACAGAAATTAAAATTTTTTTTTTTTTACTAGTGATGGCCTTGGTACCAGTGCTTTCTGCCAAATTCATTTAAATTATGTTTGGTGTTTTTTGCGCAGTTATTTTATGGTTGTTCTATTTTTTTTAAAACAGTACATGTAGCCATATTTGATTGTGGATTCGCATCATTTGAACAAGTCTGAACGAGTTTCATGCTAGAATGCCTTCCATAAAATTTAGTGAAATTCTGCTGTTTATTGCAAGGTTGTTTAAATGATTTTCAATTTTTAGTACAGCAACCACATTTGCTGGTTGACTGACAACCTTGTGTTTAGTCCTAAACAGTAATGGCCCAGTCATGCGGCTGAATATACATGTACACAGCTATAAACTAGCTAAATTCTTACTGCATGTATACTGTAAGGAACTGGCCATTTATTTTATGGGGCTAAATAGTTCTTTCCGACTGAGCATTTTTATTCTTTCATTCATCACAAGATAAGTTTTTTTCATGTAAAGTAAGGAATGGCATAGTATGTATTCAATCTCATAACTGGACCTTTAGTGCTTAAGGACTAAATGGGTGGTTCATATGTAAGTGTAAATTCAGTGTTTTCTGTTTTGTTTTAAAACAGAAGCTGCTATTGTCTGTCTTATGATTACTTTTAATGTTTAAACAGTAGAATATACACTCAATGATCCAAACAATCTAATCTGTACAGCTTAAAATTGATTTCAGCATGTTAAGTGAAACCACATCCAAGATTTTTTTAATGTTATTTATTGTATTACCTAATTTTACCAGTGTTTGTCAGGATCAGAACCATGCATATCTAGTTTGCATCAGCATTTGCTAGCAGAATTGTTACCAACTGTATCAAACCAAACTTCAATAGCATGGCAATCCACATAATCGAGTGATACCTTGGTGATTTTCAATGCAAAATCAACATAACTGATTGTAAATTTCTCTATACATGTACATGTCAGCACAGTTCAGTGCTTTTGTCACTTGTGCCAAAATGGTGGATTTTTCCAGCCCCAGTGTTGACCTGTTTGATGAAGCATTGATTTCTTTTATCTATTTTCGAACAGAGCCTATCTTCTGTAGATTTTGCCATAAGTTTTGGTGCCATTTGTGAAAACATTTTGCGAAATTTAAACTGATGCCAAAAATAACCATTTCTAGATTGTCTGTCTGTAATTATAGTATGTGGTTCAAGGACTAGCCTTGTCTGGTCCTTGAACCTATGTTTTCCAGTTTTAGTCTATTTTTCATATGCTTGACTCTCAGTCTGGTCAGTCTGGGGAGAAATTTACCCCTGGACTTCTTTGTGTTCAAAATCCTAGAGAGAACAAGTGACTACCCTGATAAGTCAGCACAGGTGCTAAGAACAGTCTAAAGAAAAAGAACATGAGAACATTTTGAATTAGGAAAAAGTCCATAAACATACAAATGGTGTTCTCTTGCCAAACTTGCTCCAGAAGGTCATCTTGGATACAGTACTGTGGCCAGTCATTTTGTCAAAGCAGTAGCACTCTTGGAAAGGAGGTGAATACAGGTGCAAGGTCACTGTCTTCTCTGTATGACTGGGATTCTCAATTCTGTGCAAGCCAATGCTATCTGAAAAGTAACAAATTAAAAGTTCATGCAAATTGATACTAAAATATATTTCCCTCCCTGAATGCAAAGCAAGGAAAAGACAAGAAATGTGAACACAGATGCCTCAATTCTGTGGCTTAAAACAGGCCTCAACGCAAACCTTTACTGAAGAAATGGACAGAGAAGTGGACAAGGGTAACATGCATTTCCAGGGAAAGCTTGAGGATGGTGTGATTTGACTATGAACACTGCAGTTACTCTCTGTTGATGATGTTTATGGATTTATTTCAAAATTTGTTCATATACAATGGATGGGATTCAGGAGTGCAATGAATGGGATTCAGAAGCATAAGTACACATGCAACAGTCATATTTAAATACGTAGGACCTTGCACAAATTAACTGTTAGTAAATTTCAACCTGTACTGGTACATAAATTTTGTTTGTTCATTTGCTTGTTTTATCAATGATATGCTTAAACTGCCACTGTAGTAAAGAAAGTATTAATGGCAAACACAGTTGACAGATCTAATCTGATTTGGACTTCCTTTGGTAGTACAGACTACATGTGTTTGCAGGTACCACCATCACCATCATTAAATTGAAACATATCCAGGTCCCAGTGTTGAACCCTGAATACCATTGGGAGGGGACATTATGCACACATGTCCTCAAACTTTCGGGGCACACATAAAACTCAAAGTGCCAATGAAGAATAACTGGTAGAACTTAAATTTGTAATGCACAAGTACTGGCATTAAAAAAATATGAAATAATTTAAATAACTCTGAAGGTCTGCTGCCTCAACTTTTGTAGTCTGCATTGTACTATCATCTTTTCAGTGAATGTTTTGGAATTTTTATATCTTGTATTTTACCTGGCTAATGCATACCTTACTTTAGTTTGAATTCTATGAGTTGGAGAAATTTTAAATAAACTTGTCATCTAAATCTTTTTCACATAGTCACATTGACTTAATACTCGCTGATTGAAAACTATGACAAGGCCAATATTTCCAATATTAAACTGGAGGAAAATATTGGTGATAGCAAACAAGATAACTACAGATTCAACAGATTTATTTCAATATTTGCTTCTGATTTTCTGAAATGAAACACCGATACTTAAATGTCTGAAAATCACCACCGATATCAACCGTATCATGCATGAACTTGCAATATAATTAAATATTCACTAGACAGTGTAATCTCTCAAAAGCAGAACTACGTGATTTTTTGTTTACATATGCATTCTGTAATCATATATGGGTTTGTCAGGTAAATCAATATTAGATATAGGACACATGGTACTAATAACATGAAGAATGGAACCAGTCTTGATATGGGTGAACATAAAATAGAGTATATATGGGGGTTAAGCTGGCCAGGATTGGTTGATAATAAAAAATAAGATTTTAGTAAAAGAATCTTTTCACAGTTTATCCAAGATGTAACTGTAAAAGTGGAGACAAAGTGTTATTGATGGAATTTCAGTCCTTTTACATAACTGAGTTTGGAAAATTCATTACTAAAACTAGCACCCAACTTGAGAGATTGAAATTGAAATTGAAAACACATTTCAAACACATACACGTTGATCAAGAAATGCAGCTGCTCATATGGTTTTCTCTACTGAGAGTCTTGCACCAAGGATACGTCTATACATATAAACATGATTTTGATCAGGATGGAGCATTTTGAAATTTTAAAAAAAAGATCAGGAAGGAGCATTTTGAAATTTAAAGTTATTTAATTTTTAATATCATGTTGTTTCCTTAAGTTTACTACTGGAGCTGAATTAATACAACAAGTTCTTGAATTGCCCTCTATCAATATTCCGTAGCTCCTGGCTCTGGTATGTATTAACCACCATATAACTCCAGCTATTAATACATGTACCACATAGTACCCTTGCAAAAGGTAACTGATGCAGGTGCATGTAATTTAATAAATAGTGTCATATTTACTATATATGTATTTCAATACGTTTAAAGAAAATCCTTGCTTTTTTCTGGCCACAAATTAACATTTTATGCAGTTTTATGAACAGACTATGTACACACTGATGACCATGCTGACACTGCATTTTCTACTGGTTTCTAATTTGTTCGAACACCAAGAATGATATAACTACATTCTTTTTTAGTTTAAAGGATGTATATTTAACACCTAAAGAATGCATAATAATTGAAGAAACTCTAACATAGACACATGAACTTTGGGGAGAAAAAATTATATGCGATACTTTTTACATAAGAATCTCTTAATGCTGGAATATTTGTGTAACAAAGATGCTGTAGCAACTACTGCAAGCTAAACTAAAAACCTAAAGAAATGAAAACACTTTTGATATTGGTATTCCCATTTCTAAAAATGTAAATTAAAAGACATCAAAATTTACATAAACTGTAAATATGATATACAACTGAAATCTAAAGCAGACATAAATTAAGTTCATCTGATACATATTTAGCTTTTTAAAAATGAAATGAAGTCTTTGCCAAGAAATAAAATCATACTCGATATATGCGATTTTTTTGCAATATCAGCTTTAAATTTCCAGTATGTGACATTTCCTACATATAGCTGATAGTTGTACTCTTATGAACAGACAAATGTTTACTCTCAAACCAAGACACAGGACAATTTTGGAGCAAAATTTTCCAATCAGTTGCAAAATTCTAGTCAGTCCTTGGCCAGTACAATACATTTATATCAATGATATACCATATCACACTGAGTTATCCACCACCAAACTATCTGCAGATGATACAAAATTATATAACACTGCATCAACATACAATGAGATTAGCACTAAATTAAATAAAAATTCTGTAAAAATAAATAACTGGAAGAAACAAAATGGTATGAAAATAAATGTAGCCAAATCAAAAGCCATGATCATAGGTAGTCAAGCAAGAGTAAAAGTTGAGAAAAATGATTTCAAAATTAATGGATATACAACATTCTGAAAAAAAAGCTACATGGCATCATAGAAGACAATATCTTGTGCCGGAAAATACAAGTTGATAAAATCATTAAAAAAGTTAATTCACTGTTGTATCTCTTGAACAGAATAAAATCTTATCTCCCTCAAGAACACAGAAAGATGTTCTACGATGCATATATCATGCCACACCTATAATATTGAGGGTTTTTTTTGTCTGGCGGTAATAGTGGCACAGAAAATCAGGAAATATTACTGAAATTCAAAAAAGAACAGCTAGAGTTATTCTTGATGTTGATTTAGATACACCATCAACAAATCTTTTTCAAACCCTAACATGACTTCCGTTTCTGCAGCGAACTCAAATTTCAGAAAGGTTTACTAGTCTATAAATCCTTACATGGTTTTGCTTTTGATTATCTTAAATGTATTTTAAAATTTGTTAATAATGTACATGTGTATGAACTAAGATCCATCTCAAACAACAATTTATACTTACCTAAACTAAATTCAGAATTTTATAAGAAGAGTTTTGCTTTTTCTGGAGCCAAACTATGAAATTCCATAGCACCTTATTTAAAGTCAGCTGACACATGCTAAGCTTTTAAAAAGCTTCTTAGTCAACATCATTCTACAGAAAAATCATTTGTATGATTTTGTTTAATTCAGTACTACTACTTTTTACAACATTGTACTCACCCATAATGTTTTAGCTATGTTTGCTACTACTATTTGTATGCATCTTGTATATACTCAAACATGAAGCATTGTACCATAGATCAACTGTCGAATTTTTAACAGCAATTGTTGTCTAAAGACACATCATCTTGTAAAAATTGTGCTTTGTGTATATATATATATATATATATATATATATATATATATATATATATATATATATATATATATATATATATATATATTTGTACAAATGTCAATGTAGAAAGGCCTCAAGGAAGACATGTCAGCTGACCAAATGAGCTTCTTTAAATAAAGTCATTATTATTATATCAGATGAAAATTCAAATGCACACACTTTACACTGACAAAATTATCTGCTACTTTTCAGGATAAAATTAATGTTACATGTATATGTAAAACCAAATAATACAGGTATTGTCCACCAATTAAATTATTTCTCCAAATTTTGAATATGTTGACTCTAATGTCAATGTTGGATAAATGCCTCACGTTTAGTTTTCCATGTGTTGTTTAGGAAAACGTGTAGATTCACATCTTATGCATGCACATATTCTTTCTATGGTATCATATTCAGCAAATAAAGAAAAAAATTCATATGAATAAATAATTTATTTCTTTTTAAAGGGGAGCAAAATGTTACCAGAAATATTACAAAAGGTATTTTGACTATATATTCAAATGTCTCACAACAGAACAATGAAGAGGTAACATATATAGTATAATGTCAAGGATTATCAGTGCTTGTTACCAAAAAAAATAAGACACTAACTATTAAGTTACGTGTGCCTGCATAAATTGCGTTTTGTAGAGGCATGTGAGGATTAATAGCTGGAGGTATACAGTAGTTAATACTAGGTGTAAAACCATATACCCCTGCCATGTAAAGATGTGTATATCAAATTTTATGTCCGTTTCATCTTTACAGGGTATGTAAATGTGTTGATGTAATGGTTGTATTTCAAGTGAGCTGCAGTCTTATCATATGCCATACTTGTCCTTGACAAGATATAGAAAAAGTACTTTCAAACAGACTGTCAATCTTGGGTGTCAGTGATATTTATTCAACATTTTAGTCCTATTCAGGCTGCTCAATTTGATCAGGGCCAGACTCAACTTTGCCACCATGACCTTTATTCTGCACTGCACAAATGTTTTTGAAACATTTTATTACAAACTTCAGGTCTTCATTTAAATCTGATTTCAATCCTTTGATATCCTGAAAGCATAAGAAACAGTGCAGTTTCCTCATGCAAAGTAAATCTTATCTAGAATAAGTCTGAGTGTGGGGGTAGAGATGACTAAATAAATAACAAAATCCCTCACATTGTACTTCTTGCAGATGCAAAAAAAACTTCTGCAGTGAAAAAAAAAGAAATTGCTGACAACACCCAAACCTCTTATACAAATTAACAAACTATAACTTGTGCCATTTGGAATATACCTCTCTTTGTCAATTCTGTGCTCATTTTTTTATCCTGTCAGCATGTTCAGTCATTGATAACATACTGGTATATTAGCGTAAAATGAGACATAACAAACTTGTTTCCCATGTACGATTTAATAGCCACTTTTGCACAAACTTTTTCTGTTGCTTTTTCTAGCTTGGACGTCAATATTTCCAGTATGTCATGCAGTGAATACACCAGTAGTTTCTGACGAGTGGGTACTGTTTGAAACAGGACTTAAACAAACAATAGCCATCACCAATCAGAATAAGATGTTACATAATTGTCAGTGTGACACACTGGAAGCATAGCCATCAAATTAGATGTTACATATTTGTCAGCATGACACACTGGAGGCATTGCCATCAAATTAGATGCTACATATTTGTCAGTGTGACACACTGGAGGCATAGCAATCAAATTAGATGCAAGCAGACTTGATATAAAGCAACACTGTAACTTCATGTAATGTGGTTATTAAGTAATCAGTAAAATACTAAAGTCGTACATGGGGAACAAGTCTTAAATGAGTTCTTTATGATGACACGTAACCAGTGGCTGGCTGTGCTGAAGGGATCAAATATTCGCAGAAGATGAATAGGTGCTGTCGATTATTTTCTTTTTTAATGACAGAAATGAATGCTTGTTTCCTGCTATGGCCATCTCAAATGGATGCTCACTTCAAAAAAATGAAAAGGCAAATGACTAGAATATTATTCATGCTGCTGAAGATTGAAATAACGTGTAGAGAGTGAGTATCATTTTGTATCAATTCTTCGCCTCTTGTATTGACATGGATATTTATGGGGAAAAAGTATCAATTATATGCTGATTAATTGTTTCACGCCTAATAAATATGCCAGAGCTAGGAAACAAGGTACGATAACAGAGGGATATGCAACTGCGGTGTCATAGTACCATGGATAGAAACTATCTTAATTTTTGGGGCCTGGCCTAAAGAAAGCATATATGGCTAAAACACGTGGTGACTAGATTAGTAAATTTTTTAGTTAATACAAAGGTCTGTATTTTGTTGCATTACCAGAGTTACTATTAATCATACCTGCAAAAGAAGGCTGAACATGCCATGCTTAGAGCTCTCATCATCTGTATACCATAGCACATCCTTTTATTTATCAAGTCGATATACATGTATTTACTGTTCATATCATGGGTGACTTGTGTTTAGGCTTTTGGCTGTTAGTTAATCTACTGAGCAAGTGTTACTGCAGCTAACTTTACAATATATTGCAGGATAAGTATTAACTCTGCAATTCATAGACAGTACAAGTAAGTGTTATCTTTTAATTAACTTGTCACTTTAATGGATTTTATCTGCCTTAGGTTTCACTCTACAGTTATTAAATACTTATGAAAGAGGGACAGGTTCAAGGAGAAGTTGTGTACACATATAACGAGCACAATTGAGAGAATATTGGTATCCTTTTAAGTTACACTCATGCAATTTTTGTACATGTTCTATTAGGGAAACAATGAGCTGCATAAAGCTAATTGATATGGCTGATCCCAAACACCCAAGAAACAAACTTGGACTATTCCGAAGTACACTAACTTTAACAGTTAATGAAATAGAAAAATTAATTTTGCCAAAATGGACAAGTATAACACGAACTTCTGAAAGTGCAATCAATGAATTATTAAACAGGAAAAAAACTAAACCAAGTTAGCAACTAGTAATGAACAAGAGAAACTGTAGCCTTCCCAGATAATTCACATCTTAAGGCACTCCCAAATTACACCCATCAACAAACACCAAAATAAAGAGAATTAAAAGTCATTTTAACAGTACCTAAAATATAAAAGGTCTATTTTATATTACCAAGAGGACCAGTGAAATTCATTTTCTACAAAAATCAAAAAACCCTTTGCAAGTACAAAACTGTACAATTTTGTTCAAAGCCCATTGTATAATCCTCTTGCATAGCCTTTTATGAATATAACATATCCTGGACTCTTTGCAGCCTTCCATAACATTTTGAATAAATTCCTTATGTTCATAAGCAGCTTCATGGCATTGATTCCCATATTCTTTAATGACATCACTGTCAGATACTGAATATGATTGTAATGATTATTAAAATGATGTGTGAAATGCGAACAAGTCCAGACCTGCATGATATTTACCCCTGTGCTTGGCCAAGATCATAGGTCCCAAAAGTATTACATATATGCCAAAAATTAAATATAAGTAAACATTTTTTATGCACTGGTTGCATACCTTTGAGCTTATATTTAGTGAATATTTATTTCGCTGACCTCATAGAGCATATTTTGACTAGAACGTGACAAGAAAAACACACTGATAAAATTGTGCATATAACTTGGTATCCTCTCTTTGCACAAATTACAAGTGGATATAGGTACAAAAAAGAATAATATTACAGAATATTTCATTTCACAGCATTTTTAATTGAACCTTTTTGTGAAACTTGGACACCATTATCTGCAGAACATAAACAAGATTAACTTTTTTTTTACTAAAAAATTCTGAAAATGTTTTCTTATTTAATCTGATCTGTGCTATTTCCCAGTATTCAATGGTCGGGTATACACACGTGGAAAAACAATATTAATGTTAATTAACCAAACTTTGTTTAAAAACTACATTTGTTACACACATAATTGGATACCAAATACCAAATAATGTGGCAAATAATCAATGAATATTCAAATAAATTAAAATAAAACATTACATGTGATGTTGGAAAATCCATAACTTCATAAAAAAACGTAACTTGAAGCAAAATAAATAAATGGGTGGAGAGAAAATATGTATTTATGTCAAACAGTTCTGCAAATAACGAGATGACAAAGGTAATGACTCTCTGTGTCTTAGTTATTAGCGTAACCAAAACAATAATCCAGAAGATATAGTCAGAGCAACATAGTACTTGCTGCACTTGGTTAAATTTTGCTACATTATGTATAAGTACAGTACCAGAGGTCTCGCTAGGATTTTAGAACTAGGAGTCCAGGACTCCCATTTTGGCGAAAATAGGAGTACCACCATTAAAAGTTGCAGTCCCTTCTTTCCTACAGAATCAACACAGACGTGAGTGCATCTATTTTTAGATGGAGAGGTTTTCATAATGTAATCACTCACTATAATATAGCTTCATTACAACAGTCCATTGACAGGATCACAAATTTATGGTTTATTTATTTGTATACGTACTTGTGGTAATTTTAGGCAAATAAATAGCATCTGATTTGCTGGGTTTTTTTCCCATATTTTCGCAAATGCGTGTCAAGTCAGAAAACAGCTTAGACCTTAAAGTGCATCTCGCGAATTCCACAACATAGCATTGTCCCATATGTTTCTGACCGACATAATTTGCATTTTAAAGTTAAATCTTTAATAAAATAATACCTAGGCTTTGGTGTCAATGATTTGTATATTTTTCTGAAATATATTTGCCCAATGATTTAAGAAAACAGACAATCTAATAAACTGATACATCCCAGACTTAGCAGAGTCCGCCATTATTTCCCGTTAGGCCTACTGGTTCACTTACAGTTTCAAACAAATTTTATCATGAAATAGTGTATAAGAGGCAGTTAATATATATCCAGATCACCGATTCTGATCTTAAAACACAAGTTTGTTTGTTTTATCATCAAAGGATAGCATGCAGGAAATCGATAGTTGCTACCTTACTCAGAAAAGGGTTAATGGTCAATCAGCTATCAAAACATAATGCTTGTGAATGGGCAAGAGTTTGTTTGTCAATGTAATTGATATAAAAAATAGGCCTAGCTACTGACGCCTTGATGAATACATTTCGCTACAACATGATAACTAACTGGGCTAAGGCGAGGGGCATTTAAAAAAAAACATGGTATGGTCAGTCAATGTACCTCTTAAATAATTACAGGTCGAAGTTGTTTTTGCTTTCCTAACAGAAGAAGGCGAAGTTTGCATTTTTAGGCGACTTGTCACCCACTTACGAATGGCATTTTGTCCAAGTCTCAACATGTCTTGATTCTGAGGTCACATGCACTGCTTACTCTGTTACATTCAGAAATGAACACAATAACAAAAGCTAAAGTTGTTTATTTGATGTACTTTTATAAATGACCACATGTACATCTCTGGATCTTTCTGTCTCTGAATTCAATCACTGTAAATATCAGTACATTTTCCCACCTGGACGCCAGTCAAAGCCTTTGAACTTGCCGCCCAGCTATTGCATCGCGTTCTTTTCTATGTACTCTTATAAAATGGCAACATGTATGAACATCAAGGGGTCTTTCAGTCACTAAATTCTGTCATTGTAAATATCAGCACAGCAAACTGATCAACACATTTTCCCACAAAGCAGGTGGCTGAAGCAGGACTGGCAAGTCTTTGAATTTTGCCGCACACTAATTACATGCGTATGGAGGACTCCTGCCTCAGTGATTTTCTGCGTCCCAGATAAAAAACTGGCATCCAAATATGTGTAATTATGTGTTTCCGAGATCTCTGTAGTACCAAAGCCATTACTAAATCATAAGTTAAATGCAGCTCTCATGATGTAAACATAGTTATATGGTATGTTGGTCAGGAAATGAAGCAGCCATTTTCCTGCTATTTTTACCAATTCAACCAAGCCTACATAAATCGACAGTCCTTCTTCAAAAACAGCAATTCTAACATTAAAATACTACAACAAATGGTCTATTTTAACTTTGTTACCTTTGATTCAGACGAAAATTCTGTTACCTCAACAAATCTGGCTCTCCTCTGATTGTGTAACGCATTTGGTTCCGCAAATAAACAACTTTTGGAACTCCATGGACATGAACAATGTGCAAGTGCTTGTGGTAAAATGGCATTATCTGCACATGTTTTAATGATTTAAGGCAGTATAATCTGTTCCAAATATGAAGTGTAAAGAACGATTGAGAGCCACAATAACAGGTCCCCATGTAAACCAATGGATTCCACATGTAACACTGTGGAAAGCGAAATTCAGTACGCTGACAGTATGACTCAATTTCAAAATATGAACCTTTATGACAGGCTGCATCTGTGTAATAAAAATGTTTTAGCATGTTTTATTAGTTTTATGGTCTATCTGTACCAAAGTTGTTTCATACCCAGTAGAAATTGCTTGCTTCGTACCCAAGGTGATGGTCATTTTGTACCCATTATTGTACTTGGTTGAATATACCATACTGCACATTTACTGCTCCCGCTCTAATTACAAACATATCTTTTGTCTAATAAACTGTTCCTGCCATAAAAAAAATATATAAAATTCACGCTGAAAGTAAAAAGAAAAAGAAAACTTTGACCAGATAATTGAATAAGTCATTTCTTTTGCAGTCATTCAAATCAACAAACATTGCCAAGTTTTCTTGGTTTTGTTCAGAAATGACTAACATGGCAGACACAATTACGAATGTTTGGCCACTAAAAGCAACTAGAAATCCTGCAGTCTTTTAATAATTTAATGATGGGTTGAAAACAGATAAACCAGTGTTGCTTAATTTTTAAGTTTGTCACCTCCAATGACCAATACTGGTGTTAATTTCAACTTTTGTCAGCTGTTACTCCTTGGTACTCAAACTGTAGACCAATGTATACTATCCGGACTGACAAGCCATTTTTCTGGAGAATGCCGGCCGCAAAAACATACTCGTGCAAAAGTTCTGTACAATTTCACCGATCACAAGAAGCTCACAAGTTAGTGGCATAACTGAAATTCTCATCTGAAATAACTGAAACTGGCAAATGAAAATTTATTTTCATTGTTTGGCATAATGTTTTAGTTTGCTATCCTCTTAAATATTATGCACATAAATACTTTCACATGGGGTGGAGGTGGGTGGGGGTAAATTTAACCTGGCACTGCATTTTACGTATATTTACTTCTGCATTTTTACATATATTTACTTCTGTATTTTAACCCAATATATTTAATGTTTTAAATAGCTGAATAAACTTAGGCATGCTTGGATTCTGCCAGCAATAAAACATCTATAATGCACCCCGGGTAATATGGCATATATCTGTCACCAGGCAATGCCTGAAATTGAGTATGCAAGAGTCTCAAATAATGTAGAAAATATATCTTTATATAATCTTGGTGGTTATATTTGTACTTAAATGTGTGCAATGAACGACTCTAGTTTTGGGTACAAAATGACTATAACAACAAGTATGAAACGACTCATTTGGGTGCAAAACTACATGGGAACAGAATGACCTGCTTCGGTTTTTATTATCTGTGGGTTATTATTTTCTTCCTGGTGTCTTTGCTGTAATTCTACAGGGCAATAAATAGTACATGGTTTGGTGGACATTAGTTATATGCATCATCAGTATTTCTGGGTCCTACAGTTGCAAACTTTTAAAGGTACATTTTTCTGGCCTTTGATTATGTTATTTTGTTTTTTTTTATCAGTTCATAATGATATATGTTGTTGCTCCTAACTTTGCTAAAATTACATAAAGCTGCTTCAAGGAAAGTGATGATGATGATGTAACAAAATGGCAGTATGAAAATAGTCAAAAGTTCTAATTATTTTGCTCTTATCAAAGGATGCAAAAATTTTGATTGCTGATTGTGCATGCTGGAGGTATTTTAATTATTACTGCATTTATATATCTACATCTGGCTACTCTAAGATAAACTTTTATCATAATTTGTCCACTCCAAAGTCATTCAGTAGCAAAAGTACCCATGATCTCATCTAAGCACCCATACAAATTCCAGTTAAATCAGATGAGCAAAAACTTTGTAATCCAAGCAAACATGTCATGAAATTCATCTATGTGATTAGTGTCACACCAGGCCCAAAGAACATCTCCAAGACCATGTGTGTCACTGCCACAAAATATCATTAACTTGTTACAGCTGTCATAAATTACTTTAGGCACAAGTGCATACAGTTAAGTTAAATAGATCACGTCTGTGTTTTTATGTCGGCCTCATTGAATATTTGTGTGGGATTAACTTAGTTTTCAAGCATCACATCATCGTACACTACAAGATTATTTTCATTTGCATCCATAATGTTAACTGTTATGAGCTGCAGGTTTTGCACTTGTAATATATGGTTGAGTTGGGTCTTAATTAAGACTTGGTTTTAGTTTGGTGCATTTAGTGTATATTACATCCAGACTCATCATTGATCAAGCAGTGATATATATGAAGACAACCATGTATGAAACACCAACAATGCTCCTGCAGCTGGCAGATAATTGATGTGTACATCATGTAAATATTCAGGGTATTCCAGATCAATGTCAAAGATCACTGTTGATATTGTAATCGTTTATTGTTTCTTCATGTCAATGTGTATGGGATCAATCCAGTGAAACCCACCAATCCGCAATGGTTGTATCATTGCCAATCCATAAAGGTTATTAGTATAGAGATGGATGATGGAACTGTTGAGGGCAGCAGGGTCATACCCGTCCATGTTTGGGTTGTTGGAGCCTGCATATCTGTGACTCACTATAGAAATCCCGCCTCAATGACTTCACTCAACTGATGCATATCGATGTCACTGAGCTATTCCATCTCAAGTTTGGTTTACGATAACAACCAATCCCAAGTCATACCCCCTCATGAGAAGTAATATGCAGGAACGAGCTTGTACAAGTGCATGGAAGTGTCACAATATTTCTCAAACACATTAGTGAGCAACAACTCACTGCTATGCAGAAACAGATCGTGACAGTTGATGAGCTTTTTGCAATATCAAGTCATAACAATGGGGAAACCTCTAATTAATAAATCTGTCAATAACTTGTTTCAGTTTTCATATTTTACCAGGGTCAGAAACTGTAATTGCTTTTATCCTAGCCAGCTTGTTTATTTCTGTATCTGTTTGTGCAATCACAGGTGCCCATGTTTTACACACCAGATAATATCCAGAAACAGATCCACATGGCCAGCCAAGTTGATTAAGTGATTTATCTCCAATGCCACATTTAAGATATAGCCAAATGCCTGGAAAAGTATGTAACACTAGCACATGTGTTTTACAGTATTCATTGTGTCATGTTCTGCCACAGGGTTAATATCTTCTGAGGCATACACTTTTGCATTTGCTGCATGCCAATGCCATTGAGCTTTATATATATGGTGAGGTTTATCTAATTGGCCATAAGCACAAGTTTACAGATCATCAATTATCTTGATCTGAAATATTACAAGGTGATCTTGTAAATAAATGGACGCGTTATCTGAATAATCCTTAAGATCACCTTGGCCCAAATAAACTCAAATGATACATCACCGAGCAAGAACTCACATTCTACCATTTGGATCATCAAAGGCTATGATTCTAAATATGCTAGTGCATTTGTATATCTACACTGTAAGATACGTTCCTTGCCTCTCTGGACTTGAAAAGGGGGCTATAAAATCGTGACAATGGCTAAATGGATGACACTTGATTCTTCCAGTTGCTGGAATTATATCTTGTTATAAAAATTCAATGGTATTTTATATAAAAACCTTTGGAGTTCACCAAAAGTAACACAAAACTGTAGATTAACCCTTGTCAAATAATTATCTGTGCCTATTTGAGAATCTTTATAACAAAATTCTTTTGCAGTGCAAAATGAAATATATTTCAGAAAGGAGTCTGCATCAATAACCTCAAATGATCAATCACTGAGTACATGTCAAGTTAGCCAACAGTCTAGTGGTTTTCTGAGCTCATTCATCAATCAGGTGTGGCAAATGTGGCATACTTAGGAAACCTTATATTAAAAAACAGAATAAAAGACACCAAAGGGTTTGTAAGTTCATTACAGATAATATTCTTGGGACATATTTACCACTGAAAATCTCCAACATTTATAACTGCAATTTCATTTTCTTCTAGGGAAATAAATTACTTGTTGAATTTTACAAAACCTTTATGTGTTTTTTTCTCTTTTCTGTTACTTATTTTAAGGTCATAGAGACACAAAAAAAAATTAACAAGGAGAACATTAAAATGGCTCCTTTAAGGGCCATCCATATAATACGACATATGCTGTATTTTCAATATGGCCACTTTTTTCATTCATTATCCAAAATAGCTGACTGTTGTAATGCTATGAAAATGAAGCAAAATTATCAAGATTTTGAAATTTATTACAAAACATGCAAGTTATTTTGTTGCTTTCCGCTCCAGTGGCCTAGTGGTTAGATCATCCGCCTCAGAAGCGGGAGGTCGTGGGTTTGATCCACGGCCGAGTCATACCAAAGACTTACAAAAATGGTACTAACAGCTACCTCACTTGGCTCTCAGCATTAAGAGGTTAGTGTTAGGACTGGTCGGCCTGGTGTCAGGATAATGTGACTGGGTGGGACATCATGCTATGTGTCTGCGGCATGATGCCCTAGTGCTAGACATTACTATAAACTGCCACACTGCAGACATCATAGTGATATGACTGAAAATTTGTAAAAGCTATGTTAAAAATCCTTATCACACACACATTTTGTTGCTTCTATTAATCAAAAAGAAAAGAAGAAACACTTGATGATGCCCACTCTTCTTCTAGCAGTGTTTCCTAACGGAACGTCTGTGTAGTGTACTAGTTATGTAACAGAAAACAGGGAAGTTGCTTGTGTTATAAAAGCATAAAATTTATGTTTTACATTCAACCTGATAATGATATCCATCACTGAAAGTCTAAAGCACAAAGCATCAAAAGAAACAGCCTATTTTACTTGTACAAAATCATAATAAAAAATGAAGAATATCTTAAGCAAACCATAATTGATATTTGACATTTTGTCAAAGTCCAGCGCAGTTCTTTTATAAATGATCTTCTCATTATCATTATCAACAAAAATAAAAAACATCATTATCATCATCTCAGTCATCATGAATACTTTTCTATGAATTAAACACATTTTAGCAAATTAAGCAAATACGTTTAAATAGGGCACTGCTCTTGCTACAGCTGCAGTATATTGTTAATGTTGTGTGTTCATTGTTGAGTTGTATCTTATCCTTGTTTTTCTTTTATCTTACTATTTTTGTTGTTGTGCTCCAGCTTTGATTTTTTTTTTTGTTTTGGTTCAACAATCATGTCTCTGCAGGGAAGAATATGTAAAATTCATGTGGCACAAGTTTAAGCAACTACATGATTGTTATACATAGCACCATTATAATGATGTCATTTGCACATGTTTGATTGGCTTACATGTTATTTCAGCTATCAAAAAGTTTTAGCATGTGCGTAACAACATACATAGCTAGATACATGACAAACAAACAAGGAGACAGCAACAAAGATTTTCCCATGGTTTCAAGCAGACAATGTATAGATCAGTAGATGGAAAGAGCAATTTAACACGAGTATGATAAGCGCACGACAGGAAACAGTCACCCACCAACCTACATGTATGATGATAAGCTGGAAAGTGTCCAGTTCCACCTGATGATGATACCCCCGACCATGATCTAGGTCACTAACTCATCCTGCATCAATTCCATTTTTATTACCTTAACTTTACTCAGCAGTACAACTGGCTGCTTAAACTTTGTAAATATATACATGCATCAATAAAAGGGTCTAAAATCCTTAACAGCCATAACAGTGCAAAGCTGGATTATAATCAAAATGAAAGTCGTTGTAACTGACTAACTGGTCATTTGACATAGAGTGATGAATGCTCAGCCAGTTTGCCTAATCCAATTATGGCATAGCTTTCAGCATACTATGGATATATTTAGTTTTGTGAGAATCAATTTCTTCATAGTTCTTCAAAATGTTCCTCTTTACTTCAATTCATCTAATGAGGAAGGGGTCGTATTGTTTCCAAAAAAGAGTAATTGTCTGCAGAAAAGTTTACGAAAATTGGCAATGTCACAGTATATCCCAAATAAATGATACAATACAGATCCCTGTTTAGAGATAAGAATTCATATCATAAGTTACAACTGCAGTTGTATTTATACATTTCTAATGATCTGTATACAATGATGCAAAGACCAGAGTACATCTAGCATGAACATGAATTCTCCACTGTCTGGTAGACTAAGAAACTCCTTTCTACATGACTAGACAAAGACTGCATCAGCTTTGATCACAAGCTAATGTTGAAGCAAGTTGTTTAATATCTTCCAAAGTGGCTCAATGGATGTGCAGGAAAAGACAGTAAAAGAGATGATATACAGATATGAGCAATATACTGGATGTTATGAAATAAATGTAAATTCCTAATTTGAATTTAGTGTTTACCTACCAGAAATGTAAGCGACCTCATTTGTGTTGAATGTGGATATTTTTCTGCACTCCAAACCATGGTGTCCCGGCTCAGAGGTCAAGTCCTGATGCTGTGATGGCCAGTCATATAGCTCCTCCTTCACACTTCCCTCCAGTACCTTCAGGAAGCAGTGGGCGTTGGCGTGAGAATGTATGCTGCTTCCCTGGTTCTCATTCCAGCATAACAGCATCAGGTTGAATTTACCATTTCCCTCATCCACCAAATTTCTTGTGTATCTGAAAGAATTATTTTTCATGAGAAAATACACATGTGCAACAAGCAAATTCAGTGAAGTTTGAAATAGTGAGGTCAGAAAAGTTCACTACCTTTAAGACATGTTACACTGTGGACTCAGGTATGTAGAATTTACACTGTGTACCATTCTGTGTGTCATGAAAGGTGACCAATGGATGACAGGAGATGCAGTGCATAGTGGTCAGCATGCTGAACCTGCAGCTGATAAAGGGCAGGTTCGAATCCTTCAGGTCAACCAGTCTTAGTTGTTGTGGTGTGTCCATGGGCAAGGCACTTTACTCTGATTGCATTGCCACTAACTAACCTACCTGTATTGTTGCGCCATAGGCTCTATGATAATGCAGAAGAGAAAAAGTAACAGAAAATGTAATTACTGAGCCATGAAATGGATCTAAAAGGCATGACCCCAATGTAGTATGCAACACACCTCCTAGTAGTGATGTACAAGTATACCAGGTTTCATCCCTTAATTTAAAATGGCTCTAAAGTCCTCAAAAACCCAAATATACAAGTATTTATACATTTTCAGTGTGTATATTGGTACAAACATCACATTTATGATTTATATTTGATGCTTATAAAAGAGCTTTGATTTAAGTGATTTTGATAGAAACTATGTACCTAATACAAATTTCTAACACAATTCATGTAATGATGTCACTTTGGCAGATATGATGTATGGCAAACCATATCAAAGTACCAAAAGTATTCATTATTAGATGCTTACGTTAACTTTTAATGATTTAGTTTTGGGGAATTAAAAGAAACAATTCACATTTAATTATTATTAATTTGACTGAATAATCACCTGTTTTGAATGTCAAAAACTTGTCAAGGTTTTTTAAAGCTTTCCAAAAATTTTAAAATAATGAAACAGTTTTTGTTCATATGACAGTAGCTTCTAATATATAAAATCAAGATCAATGATTTCAAACATAATAATCTAATTAACTTGCTGCATTAATTACTTCATGTCAGTTAGAACGTAAACTTTACTGGACTATACAAGAAATCACTCCACTACAGGCAGTAGTGTACTGTCAGTGTAATTATATCAAACTTGCTCATCCACTTACACTTCATCACAGAAATAATCATGAAATAAGAAATGCATTCACTGAAATATACCAATTAACCAATTACCATAAACCAACTGCAAATTCACTATGTATGTGCTTTCAAATAGGCCGAACTGAAAACAAAAAAGTATCTTAGTCACACATTTACATACAAAGAGCCTATATTATACCAGGTTTATGATTCTCTAGTGAAGCTTATTTCAAGGTTCAGGTTTGGATTTTTTAAGCAGAAATTGTTATAGTTCACATATTAATTTTTCATTTCCTTTGTCCTGGTTTTTGTCTTTTAGTCCATAGATCTGTTTGGTCTTCAAAAAAATTTGTGCAACCTATCACTTCTTTGTAATGGATTTAAATTAATTACATGAAGTACCAGTGATGATCAATGAAATATGGTTAGCACAACTGAAAACAATAAAGCATATATCAGAACTATACACCAAAAACATGCAACTATATATCATGTCTAGCTAAAATCTCACTCAGTCTCATTCTTAAATCTGTTATTTTATATTTAGCTTGGAATGATTCGCCATGTATCATACCCCTCCAATCTGGTACAATCGAGCATGACCAAGTGACAAAATTACATGAATTATGCTAGAAAGTGTATTTTGCTTTTGATTATTATTAGAACTAATAAAGATCACAATTTCAGAGTGTACACCAAAATTATGTTGGTCAATAACAACTGCGCCGAACAAAATGTAACCCAACATATTGTCTTTAAATCTCCGTAAGTAGAACCCCCCCCCCCCCGCATTATCAAATGAACGGAGGAATCTCTCTGTAACTTGTAAATTTCTCTCGTTTTGCCTTGATTCCATCTGGGAGTCCTACAGCACCTACCTGTGTTGATCAAACTTCGCAAATTTCCTCCATTCTTTCGGATTACTTTTATACATGGTCATCAGGGTTTGCACATACTCAACATTGACACTGTCAAGGGCGAATATTTGGTTCAATTCCGAAATCAAATCAGTTAAAGATTCTGGAACTTGAATAGACGCAACATCACAATATTTTTCATCCAATTTCTCTGTTTTCTTCCCTATCTGTATGCATTTGTTACAGTTGCTCCGGTAATTCTCAACCACTTCCATGTTTTGTTTGATCAGCGATGCAATCGTCCTTTCACAGCTAGGTCTATATCGGCAACAGATGTGATCCGGACCGGAACTACCTGGGCCTTATCCATCACACACAACAAAAAGCAGCCGACATGGGCTTTCGGATTATCCTCGTCTATTTTCGATGTTTTTCGATGTTGGGGCAGATTCATAAAATTCTAGTCTGACTATACATCCTCGTTTGTTTGTACCCCCCTACCGACTGCAATAGTGAAAACGTTTAATGTGATAAAAAATGCACATAACTAGTCAACTGAATCACTGATTTATAATTTCTAACTGATTATCACAAGAATGCGGCAATATCTGCAACTTTCATGGTTGACGGACTTTCTATACTAACACAGCACCATACTGCGTACACGATAGACTAGTTTATTTCCATGAGACAGCATAATGACGTAGTTCATCCTGTTCGGCAACTGCCGAAAATTACATGAAGTTGAGAGTTTGGAATTATATTCCTTTGCACACATGAACATAGAAATTAAACCGCTTGTTAAATTCACGTGAAAGGCAAATTTGTTTTTGTTATCTTTACCTTTGCTTGATTCGACATTGTAAATATTGAAAGCAGACGACTTATGTATATACATCTGTAGTACCACACACACCCCTTTGCTAAACATGGACTTGTCCAAGAACTGGAAATGGATCGCGAACATGTTCGTCTATTGTATTTAAAACTTCCGTTAAGCATGAAACGCGCAGAAGATAACGGTGTTAGGGCCATCTACTCAAAGTCAGATTAGAAATTATAAATCAATGAATGAATTGACTAAGTTCTTTCACCTTTTATCCCTTAAAGTTTTCCATTATTGAAATCGTTTGGGGTACAAACAAACGGGTTGGTATAGTCAAACTTTTTATAGTGTTGAAAAGAACACTCATTTCAACAGTCAACGGGTTCTTATTTTTTAAGGTTATTCCAGCAGCTTTATAATATATAAAAAACAACAAACAAACAAAAATAATAAACTGAAACTATTGCTCACGTGTCTGTCATTGATAATATTTCATCAAATTAGTCTGACGTTTATTAATGCATGACGCAATAACATGGGCTTGGGGGCACTTATCCAAGTTTTCTTTCGTTTCCTTTTTTTTTTTTTAATCATAACATGCAAAAGGAAAAAGAGGGAGGATTCTCCGATTGAGATCAAGACGAAATCTTGTTCCTGGCCTCTTTCCACTCCGTTACTCGTCAGTAGTGAATAGGGACACCCTAGGGACAATGGGACTTACCATTAAAAAACACCTTGGGACACTCTGGGGACAATGGAAATTTAACATGGCAGAAATTGCTGGGACACTCTAGGGACAAGGGGAATTAACATGGGGAATAGAGTGTGGGTCAGTCTAGGGACAAGGGAAATTTAACATGGAAGAAAAAAAAAGCAATTCTAGGGACAAGGGGAATTGAACATGGGATCTTTTAAAAAAAAAAAAATAAAATAAAATAAAAATAAAAAAAAAGATAAAAAAAAAAATGGGGTAGGCAATTGAAATTCTATCTCTTTTCGAGAAACGTGGGTGGCCCTGAAAAGGGCCTTTGGGTTTATGTTAATATGCCCTTAACATAAAGGGCATCTGCGGCATCTTCTTGTCCTCAAGCTGCGTCTTACTGCAGGGCCATAAGTCAGAGTCCTCTTTAGGCATCCTTGTCTTTCCACATAGACTCTTCTTATCCACAGACTGGTGTCTGACTTGTGGACAACTGTCCACTTGGATCGGACATACATTAGCATGTCCGTCCTAAACATCATTGAAGAAACAAGGGTGGATGATTCGACAGTAGTTAATGGGGATCTTATAGGGTCTATGGGATTTATCATTACAGACCCCCTTGGGAACATATAGGGTCTATGTAAATTTAACATGGAGAAAAATCGTGGGAACATATAGGGTCTATGGGAATTAACATGGCCAAAAACCCTGGGACAATATAGGGTCTATGTAAATTTAACATGGAGAAAAATCGTGGGAACATATAGGGTCTATGGGAATTAACATGGCCAAAAACCCTGGGACAATATAGGGTCTATGTAAATTTAACATGGACATAAACCCTTGGGACTGTATAGGGTCTATGTAAAATTGAAACAGGGAGGGTCTCTATTTTTTTTTAAAAAAAATAAAAAAATAAAATAAAAAATAAAATAAAAAAAGGGGTAGGCAATTCAAAGACTATCTCTTTTCGAGAAATATGGCTGGCCCTGAAAAGGGCCTTTGGTTTATGTTAATATGCCCTTAACATAAAGGGCATTTGCGACATCTTCTTGTCCTCAAACTTCGTCTTACAGCAGGGCCATACATCAGAGTCCTCTTGAGGCAACCTTGTCTCTCTATATAGACTCTTCTTATCCACAGGCTGCTGCTGGTCCTGTGGACAACGGTCCACTTGGATCGGACATACATGAGCATGTCCGTCCTGAACATCATTGTTGACACAAGGGTTGAAGATTCAACGTCGGTCCACATGTTGAGGCTCCGAGAATAGGTGAATCAATGCACTGAACTGCGCTTATTTATAGGGACAGGTAGGATTGAAACGGATTGAGTTCATTCACCAATCCGAACACGCGTTACAAAATTCAGCCAGCTGCATCCAATCCGAAGAGAGCAGTCTGTGACGTCACGTAGTCAATATAGATCTGCTAGCGCTTGTGTGAAGTCAATCTATGCGACAGTCATTCAACATGACGGAAACTCAGAAAACGATCCAATGGGGTGCACCAGCAGCGGAGACCGCCCTAGGGAACCCGGACTTACTTTCAGAAGAGGTGAATTGGGATTTTGTGGATTTTCTCTCCTCGCAAGAATTTGTTCCGGAACCTTCGTTACCTTCTTCATTACCGCAAGTGGAGAATTTTAGACAGAGACAGAAAGAAGAATTGGAGAAATTTATGCAACGACAAAAAGAAGCGGAACAGGCTTTTCTCCTACAGCAACAGCAACAAGAAGAAGAGGTAAGAAAAAAACAACAGCAAGAAGAAGTAGCAGCAAAGAAACAAGAGGGTGAGAATCAAACGGTCACGGTACTGTTGGATATTTTAGCGGAGTTAAGAAGTCTGAAACAAATGTATCAGACTTCTTTATCACGACCGAAGAGAATACGACCTTCCCGAGCTAAACACGTCAACCCTGTGACTAAGCCTACCGTACCACCCTTAGTGATTTCAACCCAATCATTATCATCATCATCAACATTACGCAGTCCAGAAGTAGGCCTTGGCCGTGGCAAAGGCATAAGGCAGTTAAAGTTGATTGCTTAAACTCACCCCTACATCGTAAAGAAAAAAGGCCCTTTTCAGGGCCACCCACATTTCTCGAAAAGAAATACAATTTCAATTTGCCAATAACTCAAAAAAAAAAAATAAACCCCACCCATTTTTACCCTTATAGTACGTGCCTGTGTATGAGTGCGTGAGTGTAGCTTCTTATTTTAAAATCAAAACTCAAAGACTCTTACCTTATATCATTCATTTATTCTTTTCTCCATTTTTTACAATCCAATTCACAATTCACAACACAACACTTTAATAAAAAGTTCATTGATTTCTTCTTTTCTCCTTGTTTAGTCTCTCTGTTTTTTGAATTTCTTCACCGTCACACTCTTTTCCTCTTCTTCCTCCTCGCTTTCTTCCCTTCTTTTTTTCGTCTCCTGTTTCTTTTTCTTCACCTGTCTGCTTTCTTCCTCTGAAGAATCCCTCTCTTCTTCTGAAGAATCCTTCTTTTCTTCTGACTCCTCTTGTTTCTTTTTTGGGCAATCTGGAGACCAATGTCCTTTTTCTTTACAATAATAACAGGTATCTTTACTTTTGTCTTTTTTAGCTCCTGTTTTTTGACGGTCTGGACACTCTGAAGACCAATGCCCTTTCTTCTGACAGATATAGCAAGTATCTTGACTTTTATCTCGAAAGGAAGGAGAGTAGTCCGTAGGATGGTCTGAAGAGAATTTTCTAATGACCCCTCGCAAAGCTCTGACGAAACGTTCCATCTGGTTAGTCTCTTCCATCGTTGTGCTCGGTTTGAGAGTGAAATGAATAGTGAAAGGACAAGACACACACCCTTTTATATACGCTGGTCTGCTATGACTATAAAGTAGTTCATGGTGTTTGAACTTGAGTCATTTGACTTTTTGCTTTCAAGATGAAACGATCCCATTCATTCGAGAAGAAAGAAGAAGAAAGTAAGAGGCAGAAACGTGATCTATCGCCTCGTACCAGGGCTGAAATATTGACACAAATTCATGCCAGTGATTTTGAAGAGGACATGAGTGAACCAGAATCCGAACCCTCTAAACCAAGTTCACCACCCTTAGTCAACCCTGAAAAGTACTATTCCATTCGAGAGACGGAAAAGCGCTCCTCTAGAAAATTTAGAACCACGGCTTACAAATACACGGTGAAGTTTAAAGATTTCAAGTCCGAAGTACCGTTAGAGAAAGCAGAAGGGTTCATCACCGGAGTGTGGGATTCTCTGCTCACTGCACTCAAGCGACAATGTCAACCCAAAGAAGACGATCGCTTGAGACTTTCCATACAACACGACGGTTTGAAATCCCCTGTTTGGATCGAGTTTAGCACCCCTGCAGAATTGACCGCTTCCAAAGTCATGGACAAGATTCAACACGTGCAACAATCTAATGACCAGTTTGACATCACCGATGGAAAAGCCACATTGGACATGACCCACGTCTCTCCTCCTCAAGGGACCGGACGCAAAAAGATGTTATTGGTGAACGACCTTCGCAGCATTAAGCGTAGCCTTGTCCAAATTCACAATCCTCATGACCAGATGTGTTTAGCCCGTGCCATCGTGGTGGGACGAACCTATGCCAACAAGAACGACACGGTAGAATGGAAAAGAGACTGGGAGAACATTCGACAATCGGACCGAGCCAAACAACGAAGTGAAGCAGAACTCCTGTTACGAAAAGCTGGCATGTCCAAAGACACACCCTGTGGCATTCCTGAGATGCAAAAATTGCAAGATGCCCTAGCTCCACGATACACCTTGAAAGTGCACCCTCAAGAAGTGCGCGGGTCTCTGTTGTTTCGAGGGCAAGATTTTAAGGACGGAAAATACATTCATGTTTATCATCACGATGACCATTTCGATACCATTACCAGTATCACCGGATTCCTGGGATACGGTTATTACTGTGAGAAATGTGACCATGGTTATAATAATCGAGAGCAACACAAGCATTGTGGATCGAAATGCTCAGGATGTTTGGCCTCTTCACCCTGTCTGAGCGAAGAACCAGTGCCTTGTTCAACTTGTCTGCGCACGTTTGTCAGCCCTACCTGTTACCAACAACATCTGAAAACGCAAGGTTCACAGCAGAAATGTGCTTGTCAACTCCTGAGATTGTGCCCTACGTGTGGACAAGGCATACGTACCAATAGTACCAAGGCACACGTATGTTCAGGAAAAAAGAAATGTCACATTTGTCACCACATCGTGGACTTGGAACACCAATGTTACGTGCAAAAATACCAACCCCCACCAGAGAAAGAGGACGGTCACAAGAAGAAAGGCAATTTCATCTTTTTCGATTTCGAATGCATGCAAGAGACTGGCATTCACATTCCTAATTTCTGCGTGGCTCATCGAGCGTGCGAGAAGTGCATTCAAGAACCTATTTTCAGTCATTGCCCTCACTGCAGTAAGATTCTTGGAGGGCGTGAAAAAATCTTTCGGGGGCCAAACACGTTAGCCGATTTTGCCCAATGGGTCTTAGACCCCATCGACAAGACGTGGAGCCAAGAGGACATCGGACTTTACGGAGATTGTCATCGTCATGCCACGGTGATGGCTCACAATTTCTCCGGATACGATGGACAGTTTCTTCTCAGATACTATACGGAACATGGCACCGAACGTCCTAAAGTGACTTTGAACGGAGCCAAAATCATTTTCATGCAAGTGGGACAAGTACAGTTTAAAGATTCGATGAGCTATTTGGCCATGCCTTTGAGTCGAATGCCTAAAACGTTTGGAATGACAGAAATGGCTAAAGGGTACTTTCCACACTTTTTCAATACGGAAGCCAATCAACACGCCGTTCTACCCCATTTACCTGAGGCTCACTATTACGACCCCGACAACATGCGTACCGAACAACGAGAAGCTTTCTACGCTTGGTACCAGGCTCATGCCTCTGACCCCTTCGACTTTCAGGAAGAAATGCTAAAGTATTGTCGTTCCGACGTGGACATTTTACGGCGTTGCTGTGGAAAATTTCGAGAACTGTTCATGGAACACGGAGGGGTCGATCCTTTGAAAGAAGCTTGCACCATTGCCAAAGCGTGTTCCTTAGTGTATCGACAACGATTCATGCCTGAAAACACCGTGGCTGTCATCAGTCCTCAAACGACCCACTATGTCAAGCGTCAATACTCGGTCAAAGCCCTACGTTGGTTACATTACTTGTGCGACAAGGAAGACAAGTGGATTCAGCATGCCCGCAACGGAGGGGGCGAAAAGACCATCGGAACGTATTCGGTCGATGGCTGGGACTTAGAAAACCCCAAGATCGTGTACGAGTTTAACGGTTGCTTATTTCACGGATGTCCCGTTTGTTATCCTGACCGTGGCACTAAAAATCAGTTTTTGCAACGAACCATGGAAGACTTGTACCAGGACACTTGTCAGCGACGCCTAAAGTTAGAACAGCAAGGATACCAAGTGGTGGAAATGTGGGAACACGAGTACGATCACCGTATGAAAACCGATCCCGAGTTTAAACGCCTCGTGGAAAGTTACCAGTTCATGGACCCGCTGAACCCGAGGGATAGTTTGTACGGAGGAAGGACCAATGCCACCTGTTTGCTGTACCAAGCCGACGAAGAGAACGGAGAAGAAATCAAATACTTGGACGTGTGTTCGCTGTATCCCTACGTGTGCAAATATTGTCGCTTTCCTGTAGGGCACCCGCAATTGTTCACGGAACACATCGACCTGAAAAACATTCGACAATACGAAGGCTTGATCAAGTGTAAAGTTTTGCCTCCCACGAACCTATACCATCCCGTCTTACCTCACCATTGTCAAGGCAAACTGATGTTTCCTTTGTGCCGTACTTGTGCCGAAACGTGCAACCAAGACCAGCCTTGTCATCACAGCCAGGAAGAACGGGCCTTGACGGGAACCTGGGTCAGCGTAGAATTGTTCAAAGCTATGGACATGGGATACCAACTGTTAGAAGTGTACGAAATTTGCCACTTTCCCAAGACACAACAATACCACAAGGGTGACCCTACTCAGAAAAGCATTTTCGCCGACTACGTGGATGCCTTTTTGAAACTGAAGCAAGAAGCCAGCGGCTATCCTTCCTGGTGTCACACTCCCGAAGACCAAATACAATTCAAAGAGAAATACTACGAACAAGAAGGCATCACTTTAGACCACATCGAGAAAAACGAAGGCAGGCGATCGTTTGCCAAAGTGATGTTAAATTGCTTGTGGGGTAAAATGGCACAACGCCCGTGTTTACCCAAGACGGAATATTTGACAGAACCTTCCCGCTACTTTCAGATGATTCACGACAAAACCAAATTCATGAAACACGTGGACGTCGTTCGCGAGGATTTGATCTTAGTCAATTACGAAGAAGATCTGGACTTTGTACAAGACGACCCCTTTGGAAATGTCATCATTGCGGCTTACGTGACAGCCCATGCTCGCTTAAAATTGTACGAAGCTTTAGAACTGTTAGAAGAACGCGTCCTGTACTTTGACACGGACAGTTGCATTTACATCCATCACCCGATTCAACATCACCCTGACATCGAAGGAGACCGTTTAGGAGCCTGGACAGACGAGCATCCCGACGACAAGATTCTAAGTTTCGTCAGTGGCGGTCCCAAAAATTACGGCTACGAATACCGGGACAAACAAGGAGAAGTGCACACGACGTGCAAAGTGAAAGGACTGACTCTGAATCATCGTACCAGTCGTGTGGTCAACTTTGGGGTATTGAAAGAAGCCTTGCAATCGGAAGAGGATGGAAACTTTAAAGTGACCACTTACCAACCGAACAAGATTGTACGTTTACCCACTCACCACATCGTCAGTCGACCTTTGGAAAAAGTTTATCAAATCGTGTACCAGAAGCGAGTTCGACTTCCCAATCATTTCACCTTACCGTACGGTCACGTCGGTATTGGTCTGTATATAAAAAGGAACCCTAGGCAAGATCGATAGTTCATTGTGACTACCAAGACCGAGCAAACAAGATGAATACTTTGAAAGAGACATCGTTCCAGTTTGGGGATTGTAAAAAAGTTGTATCTTCCTCTAGTGTGACTAATACTGGATGGATAAGACCCAGGCATTGCGACGGAAAATGTCCGGAAGGAAACTGCGATTGTCCATGTGGTTACCATTGTAATTGCGTAACGGAGTTTGCAGACGAGTGCGATTGTGAGCCTTGCGATGGATACGATGCTGTACGTTGTGACCTGAGCGATGCCGTAAAGCATCATGGGAACTTTAGTGCCCCTACCCCTATCATGGAAAGTGATGCTGTGCGTGTCAAACCTGTCGGATGCGAAAGTGATGCCGCTCGTCCTCTTGGACATTTTACTGGGTTTCGTTTTAAAGGGGAATGTTCACCTTCACGTCTACCCCCCTACGGATGTCATCCAGCCTTGAGCAAACTCCTACCCATGTCACTCAACCCTCATCGAAACGAACCTGTGAAAAACGAATATTCGTTTCCTGTGCGTTTGTCGGAATACTGCGACTTTGAAAATCGTCTTCAATCGTTCAAAGGAAAATGGCCAAAGTATCTGGGAGGACCGACCCCCGAAGAATTAGCCAGAGCCGGATTTTTCTACTTGGGCGAAGGAGATAAAGTCAGGTGCTTCAGTTGCGATGTGACACTTCACCACTGGGAACCGCAAGATTCGGCCTACGTAGAACATGCTCGATGGTCACCGAATTGTCATTACTTACCTTTAGTGGGACCGAGACATTGAAGTAACTTCTTACCATAATAATCTGTTCATGGATACTTTACAAGAGAACATTCGTGCTTTGCCTGTGGAGTTGAGAGAACGCATTTACCGAGAGCTGGTCAAAATACAAGTGAAACGTAAAGAACAATTGCATCCGTTACGTCACCAGATCTTTAACCACTGGTACCTGAATGGTATAAGAGAACTGATTCGTCAGAAATTGTTTCAGTGGTCAGACCTTGTTCAACACTTTGAGTTAGTGAATGATCGAAATGTTCATTATTTTGGTTACTTCGAGATTCACCTACAGCAATACATTGAGGAAGACAAGTTAAAGGATTATCAACATATTTTACGTGGAATCTACTTAGAGGAAGAGGAAACTTCTAAACGAACTCTGAAGTTTCGGTTACAGTATGCAAGATTTAGATTCCCTACTGGAGAACGAAGATCTCTGGCTAGAAAGTACGTGTATTGTTTCCGAAACAAAGAGACTATAAAAACAGGCTGCCATGCCACGACTTATGTCACATGTCATCCAACAGATTCCGTGGAAGGAACTCAATGACCATATTCAAACCGTGGATCATTACCATCGATTATTACAAGAACTGTATCCATTCAATTTGGGACGACAAGTGGTGTGTGTCTTAGTGACTTGTTTTTGGGGATTTCGTTTACCAGCCGATTCTTTGTGGACTCTTTACGATCAGTACTTACCACCTCCATGGCCTTAAATGGTCACGAAAAACTCCTTTTGCTCAAAGCCTTGCGTTTTCATCTGGATACTTCTCGACCTCTACGGGAAAAAAAGATTCGTCAACTTTTAGCTACCCAAGACGTGTATGACGATGTGTGTGTAGCTTGTGACTTACATCCCCATTGGACAGATGTCCGTGCCTGGAAAGAATGGGATTTTGAGGCTTGGACCCAAGAAGTGGCCCAGTATGCACGAGAGTTGTTCAAGGAAAAAGTTACTTTTCAACCCGTGTTAGTGACGGTGCCAGAAGAACCCGTCACCCAGGACAGGACTGTCGTGGACAGACCTGAAAGACCCTTTCGGGAGGACACTTGTGTGACCTTACCCCCTGTTGAACTGGTTAGAACATTACCCAAAAGATGTGATTGTTGTACAGACACTTGTGTTTATTCCACGTTCATCGTTATCATGTGCCTTTTATCCTTGTACTTAAGCCTTTGGCTTTTATGTATTTTTGTCTTTCGTATTCATGTTTGATAAAAAAACATTCAATAAACGTGTTCTGAAAAAGTATATAAACTCTTGTCTTGTTCGTTTTCGTGTCACAAGTGACATTTCTCACACCATGGCTACCTCTGCTGTCTCTGCTCCCTCTTCCTCTACTGTCAAAGTCATCGACGAACACTTAGATCGTGCCAGTTGGGAGGCTTTGTATCTTCGCCATCCCTTTAACATGCTCATTGCTGGACCTAGCGGTTCAGGCAAAACCGAATTCGTCAAACGTTTGATCGAACATAAACATCATTTGATCGATCGGCCACCTCAACGGATCGTGTGGTGTTACAAAGAGTGGCAATCGGCGTACAGCCTCTTGCGAGAAAGTCAAGGCGATTCCATCGTGTTTGTGGAAGGCATTCCTAAAGAAGACGACGGCATCGTCTCTGACTCCCGTCAAACCCATTTGGTCATTTTCGACGACATGTTAGGAGAAGACGAAGAAGAAATTAAATTGTGGTTCACGCGCAAAGGGCATCACCGTAATGCCAGTGTCATTTACATCACCCAAAATTTGTTTCAACAAAGTAAAGCCCATCGCACCATCAGTCTCAATGCGCATTACGTGGTCTTGTTTAAAAGCCCTCGAGATAAATCGCAAGTGCAAGTCTTAGCCAAACAGTTAGGAACGCCTTGGCTGACTCAGGCGTACGACGATGCCACTCAAATGCCACACGCCTATTTACTCGTCGATTTGAAACCTACGACCCCCGAGGATTTGCGATTTCGTACCCACTTGTTTCACCACTGGTGCCAAGACGGAGGGCCTGTCCTGTACACGTCTCCGTCCTCGACTTCATTTCACTCCCCATCAAAAAATCTATAAAAACCTCAGACCCTTTTTCGTCTGTCTCACACAGTGTGAACATGACGTCCCTTCAGTCGCATCTTCCCGTCAAATTGATTCGTGCCTTGTATGGCATCAGTCGAGAAAAAGATCCACAAACACGAGCTCGTGTCTTAGAAGCTAGTCTCAAAGAAGTCTTACGATGGTTCACGGTGACGGCACGTCAATTACTCCAAGGAATCATTCAGATTCCTCATCAAACCAAACGCTTTTTCGATCGAAACAAAGTCGCTTTGGTCCAACTGGCCGATCCCCGCATCGACACTCAAACCAAAAAACAAATCATTTTGAAACCTGGAGGGAGCGGTACTCTAGGAGGGGTCATCATTCGCTCACTCTTAAGATGGGATCCTAATGCCCCCAAAGTTATCCCCAAGACAAAAGTCCAACGAAGCCCCAAGAAGAAAAAGAAAAAGACCAGGTCCCCAAGAAGAATAACTTCTCCAGTGGCAGGACCCTCCTCTTACCAGACACCACCACCCCGGAAAAAGAAAAGAAGCCCCCAGAAAAAGAAACAGAGAAAAAGTCCCCAGAAAAAGAAAAGTCCACAGAAGAAAACTAGTCGCAAGAGAGGCACTTCGGCCAGGACGCAACCTTACACTCGCAAACCACGACCTGCCACGGCAGTGACTGCGTCTCCGGCATCCTCACGTTCATCCACTTCTCCGTTGATGACACCCAGAACTGAAGAGTACTTGGAGACGTTGATCACACCAAGAACATCTCCGTTGATGACCCCCAAAAGAACTTCCCCAGTGGCAGGACCCTCCAATTTAGTGGCAGTGGCTGCTGCTCACAAAGTACCTTCTCCCAAAATCAAAGTCCAAGAAAGATCGGGCATGTTACAAAGTTTACTGGATTTGTCCAAGCAAGAACTGGCTCGATTTAGTCCGTTGCGTACCCCTGCACGACGTGTCATGCCTGTCCTCAAACTGATAAAACGTAAAGACAATCAGTGGCGACGCGTTCCAGTATAAAAAGAGCCTGTGACCAAGTCGGGGTATCAGTGAACTTGTAAAAAAGATGTCACCTCCAAGAAGCCACAAAAGAAAGAGACAAAGGCAGACGCGTCATCCGACAAAGCGCTTAGCCAAGCATCGACATTACCCTAAGAAAAGACACAGTCGTTCCAAGAAAAAGAGGCGTCAACAAAGGGGAGGATTCCTCGGCGATTTTGGGAAAAACATTGTCACCTTTATGACAAAGCGATAGTCCCAAAAAAAAGATAAAAGGGTGTGCATTAAGTCATCGACGTTAGTGTCTGTTCGGTGAATGTCCCGGAACCCACAAGCAAAAATGTCACCCTCCAGAAAACCCCAAGGAAAGAAAAGAAAAGGACTGCCACCACGTTTAGCTAAACATGGGGACATGTTATCTGTCCTGTCCAAAGCTTCTTCACCCCTACGAAAAAAACTCATTCAAACGGCCTCCAAAGAGGTCATCGATACCGTGTGCGAATGTTGTTTGAACGTTTTGAAAGGCACGATCCCTTTGTCCAAACACCAGAAACAATGCTTAGGCAAACATCGTCACGTTCTTCGCCAAATGGTTCGAAAGAAAATTCCCATTCGTCAAAAAAAGAAGATGTTGGTCCAACGTGGAGGCATTTTACCTCTCTTGTTAGGCCCCATACTGAAAGGAGTCTTGGGAACCATGTTGGGAGGACTGGTGGGAGCAAGATAAAAAGGCCCTCGGAAGTTCCAAGATCTCAGAATCGACCCCTGACAACCCCATGGAAGGACGAAAACTAGCTTTAGTGCCTTACAAACGATGGATGGAATACCATCGGTGGCAAGAACAACGCACCCCGCATTTACCTCCCAATCCCAATTTGAGCGAGATGTCCCAGTTACAACACGAATTGCAATCCTTGATGGATCGCCAAGATTTGTCCGAAACAGAAAAATCGCAAAAGTACGGTCAACTCTTGCGACGACTGCAACTCTTTCACCAGAAAGCTTTAGACGAAACAGCTTTACCCACTCTGAAAGATTTTAAGACCTTGATGAAAAGTCCAGCACCATCATCATCATTACCCCCACCACCACTACCATCCCCAAGGGTCACCAGAGATGCTACCCCACAAAGACCTGAGGAAGAAGAGATGCGCGAAGTGTTTCAAACACCGTCAGCAGCTCCCATTTCGAGTAAGATTGCAGCATCCTTGTTGACCCCGTCCCCCACACCCCAACGAGAAGAAATGAAAGCTTGGGTTAAAAAGATGATGTCCACGCCTCCTTCGACAGAAGTGAAAAAGAAAGAAGGGAAACCAGAAGCGAAAAAAGAAAAGAAAACCAAAGCCATTCCATTGTCACCTCCACCACCACCACTACCTTCGACTTCTACTCCCGTAGCCCATCGGACACGTAAATCCGTTTCCAAACCACCCTTTCGACCCACCCAAAGTAGCATCACCGAAGAGTGGGTGACTTATTAACACACCAAAAAAAATGGAAAAAGTCTTAGCTAGCATTTACTACGATCCCTCGCATCCTGCAGGTTACGCAGGAGTTCAAAAATTGTATCGTGCTGCCAAAACGCGACTGAAAAGTCTCCGTTTACCTCAAGTGCAACGATGGTTACAAGAACAAGCTACCTACACTTTGCACAAACCCATTCGACGCAAGTTTGCCAGAAGTCGCACCCGAGTGGAAGGCATCGATCATCAATGGCAAGCCGATTTAGCCGATGTCTCTCATTTGGCCAGCTACAATCGTGGCTACAAATATCTGTTTTGTGTCATCGACGTCTTTTCCAAATTTGCCTGGGTCGTGCCCTTGACTTCCAAATCCAGCAGCGAGTTAGTGCGAGCCCTGCAACGAGTGTTGAAACAAAGTGGCCGTCACCCTCTTCGATGGCAAACGGACAAAGGCACTGAATTTCTGAACCAAGCTTTCCAAAAAGAATTAAAGAAACGTGACATTCATTTTTTTACCACCGAGAATCCCGAAACCAAAGCCAGCATCGTGGAGCGTTTTCAACGCACTTTGAAAGAACGCATGTGGAAATATTTTACGCATCACCACACTCTGAAGTACATCGACATCTTACCGCACCTGGTGCAAGCGTACAACCAATCTTACCATCGAAGCATCGGACGTGCCCCGCAAGACGTGACTCCCGACAATGAAGTGTTGGTGTTTGAGCGTCTGTTCGGTACGTCCCCGACGAGGGCTGTCCCCAAGAAAAGTGGAGAGTTGACCGTAGGAGATTGGGTGCGCATTGGCAAAACCAAACGCACTTTCGACAAAGGTTACTTACCTAACTGGACGACCGAATTGTTTCGCGTCACTGGACGAGTGCATGGCCGTCATCCTGCCGTCTATAAATTGGAAGACATGAACGGAGAAGTACTCAAAGGAACGTTTTATTTGCCCGAGTTACAACGTGTCACCAAAAAAGAAGACGACGTGTACGACATCGAAAGCATTCTCGAACGCAGAACCCGTAAAGTGGGCAAACGACGTGTCAAAGAAGTCAAAGTACGTTGGAAAGGATATCCACCCAGTTTCGATTCTTGGATCGACGCTTCGCAAGTCATCGACTATAAAAAGAAGTGACCATCATGCCCTTTCACACAGCAGACGCAGCTACGTCGACCACTCCTTCTTCACCCAGTTCTTCTGTGCAAGATTTACAAAAACAACCCTTGTGGGTGTGGTGTGGAGAACGTGTGCCTAAAACGCAAATCGTCTTTTTCTGTCAAATCTTTGTGGTGTATTGTGTCATCGGGGCAGCCATCGCCAATTTGAGTTTGCAACAAGGAGACAAACAATTGTGGACCATTTTATTGAGCAGTTGCATCGGTTACCTGCTTCCCAATCCCTCCCTGAAATTCTCCTCGAACGGGAACGTTGTGTCCAGTGCCAGTGCCAGTCACCACTCCAACAACCACAACCAGAACCCCATTTTGGGCGGAGACACACCTCTGACATCCAGTAATGTCCCCTCGGACAGCCACAGAACTCTGGAATTATGAGTCACCAAAACCAATTTTACTTAACTTTACCCAGTGACAGTTCCATGGAGGTGTTTCCCCACAACACGTTGTGCTGTTACACGGCCAAATTACTTCAAGCCATCCCCTTAGATCACGAAGCCCATTGGGAAGTGGCTTTAGTAGAAATGATTCACCCTACACAAATCCAAAACATCACCGAAAAACAAAACTTTTTTGAGGTGGAAATCCTGAACCAACAATTACAAGAAGCCATGACTGACATCGGGTTTTCAGGGATCACAAGACCAGCCAGCAAACCAGCCTTCAGTATCTCCACCGTGAAAATTCCAGCAGGGTTTTATTTTAGTGGTCAACATTTGGTGGACACTATTGTGGACAGGTTCGAGTTCGCCTTTGGCAAAGCCCTGAACAGAACCAAAAAAAGTGTCACCCTGGAGTACCATAAAGTGGCTCGTCGCTTACTGATGAAATTTCCAGATACGGACACATTGTCCTTCAGGTTCAATGGTATTTTGTTTGAAATTTTGGGTGGACATTCAACAATGGTCACAAACAATTGGAGCCCCAAGATCAACAGTAATATGGATTTTTACAAAGCTTTTGGAAAACCGGTAGAACTGAACCAAGGACTGAATTTAATGTTCGTGTACTCCGATGTGGTGGAGTACAACGTGGTGGGACACACCTCTGTGCCATTACTGCGTGTCATTCCTTTCAAAGTGGATTCTACTACGAACACTGACGAGGAAGGTGGAAACACTTACCACGTCCACCGCGAATTTGTACATCCTCATTATTTACCCGTCAGCAAGTCGTATTTGGACACGGTCAACATTACTATAAAAGGAGATTTGGGACAAAATATTCCATTCACCAAAGGAAAAGTCACGGTGAAACTCCATTTTAGAAAACGGTTCTCTCACGACTCGTAAGTAAGTCATGTATCCAGTGTACCAAGGGGTGGCTCGACAACGAGGACACGGTTTAGGAGATATGCTGAAATCGGCCTTTCGTTCTGTGGCCCCAGTGTTGAAACCGATGGTGACACGCGGATTGCACGCCTTGAAAGATGCGGCACTGACGCAAGGCAAAGAATTTCTCCAAAATGTCATCATCGACAAACAAAACCCTAAAGAAGCCTTCATGAGGGCAGGCAAAAATGTCTTGCTGCAAACGGGCAAAGACATTTTGGGCCGACGAGACACACCTATAAATGCCCTGCACGCTACCGAATCAGGCATTCAGCAAGGACAAGGCAGAAAGAGACGACGAAGAAGAAAACACCCTTTCACTAGACTTCAAGCAAGAAAGGCCAAGAAAAGAAGAACCGTTCGAGACTTAGACGTTTTCGATTATTGAGAAAGAACAGAACAAAAAATGATGCACCGAGAATCTTGCGCCTGTTCCAAGACGGAACTGGATCTGTTTGCCATGCCCCCCCACCATGATGACCATGCAAGAATCCCAATGGGTGGAATTTCACCCCGTCTCCTCATTGGCCGATTCCGCTCCCATCGAGTTTGAAATCAAAGGACAGCCCGAAGATTACATCGATCTGAATAGCAGTTACTTGTACCTGAAAGTCAAAGTTCTAGACAAGACAGGAGGTGATATAGACACTGAAGCAGTAGCTCCCGTCAACAATTTCATGCATTCCTTGTTTAGTGGAGTGGACTTGTACTTGAATAACAAACTGGTCAGCAGCAGCATGGATACTTACCCTTACCGTGCCTACCTGGAAAATCTCTTGACGTACGGAATAGACGCCAAGAACACTCATCTCGATGCCTGTGTGGTATGGGAAGCTGACGAAGCAGACCAGTTTGAAGAATTCGAAATTATTACAAATGATAAAGATAAACAATACAATGAGGGATTTACAGAACGAAGAAACAAAATCAAAGGAGACAACAAAAGTTTAGAACTGATGGATCGTTTGCATTTGGACATGTGGTTGCAAGAAAAGTATTTGCTGAACGGAGTGGATGTCCGCCTGAGACTGAATCGGAGCAGTACCACTTTCCACTTATTGGATAATGCTGACGAGTACAAAACCAAAATCCCAGAAGCCAGACTCTACGTACGCCGTGTGGAAGTGTTACCTAAAGTGGGAAACGACATCAGTCAGACGTTGAGCAGAACAACTGCCAAGTATCCCATACGACGCGTGGAAGTGAAAACTTTCACCATTCCCAAGGGACAGCGATCCATGATCCAAGATCATCTGTTCCAAGGACAGCTACCCAAACGTTTGATCGTTGGTATCGTCGAGAATGAAGCCTTCAACGGAGCTATCAATAAAAATCCGTTCAACTTTAAACACTTTGACGTGACCAAGATCGAAGTCAGTCGCGATGGCAAGACCTTGTGTACCCGACCTTTCGAACCTGACTTTGCCAACAAAAATTACTTGAGATCGTACTTGTCCCTGTACGAAGCCACCGGCCAGTTAGGAACCAACACCAGTCACGGCATTACGTACAAAGATTACGCAGGAGGCTATGCTTTGTGGGCTTTCGATTTCACTCCAGACCAAGGCAGCGACGAGGGACATTTCCACCCTATAAAATCTGGCCAGATTCGTGTGGAAATTCAGTTTGCAATCCAACCAGACCCCGCTACTGCTAATCCAACGTTGAACGTCATCCTGTATGCAGAATTCGATAATACCATAGAAATCAACAGTTTGAGAGAAGTCATTCTAGATTACTAGAAACCATGGAAGATTGTTATCCCTCTTTACCTAGTGGAGAAACTTTGGAGATGAAATGTGAGGAGACTGTGGAAAAAGAAGAAGTGATCATGATGAAGTCGAGATGGCCAGAACAAGAAGCCCATTTAGTCTCCTGTTTTGCCAAACACTTGGTCGACAAAATGACGGAATTGATCAAGAAAAATTGCTATGGATGTCAAAACGATCATCCCAGTCAAATTCAACACGATAAATGCCTGATGTTAAGTCAAGAAGAAAAATTGGACGAGTATCTGGACGAAGCTTGGAGCCTCATCTCGAACAAAGACGTGTTGTACCAGTGGTATAAAGACTTGCGTGAACATTCTTGTCCACCATTAACCACTCAAGAGATCCATCGTATCGAAGCTCTCCTGAATCAGAGTGAGGAAACAGAACGAATAACCGTTTATTCGTCAGACATTTTCAAGCAAAAAGTCAGGATCGAATTGACGACTTATTATTACCTGTGAAGAAAAAACACAAAACAATGGATACCTGGGAACTTTATTACCTTTTGAACCACAGTTCGTATACGTCTTCTTGGAATCCTGTCGTCTGTGCTAAAGATGAACTCCCTCATCGCAAACCTAAAGACCATCAAGCTTACGTGATCAACACGGACGACAGTCATCTCCCAGGAACCCACTGGGTAGCCGTTTACTTTCCTCAAGAAGGATGTGTGGAATATTTCGATTCGTACGGATTGCCCCCTTTGGAAGACGATATCATCGACTTTATGAGAAGAAATGCTCAAACCACCCGATTCAATAACGTGAAATTACAAGGCACAGATTCTTTGGTGTGTGGACAGTACTGTGTGTATTTTCTGCATCATCGCAGCCTGGGCTATTCCTTAGAACATTTAGTGACTCATTTTGATCCTCGTTCTTCTGCTAGAAACGATGTGAAAGTAGATCGATGGTTTTGTGACCATTATGCTTATCTTTTGTCTCAAGCTAGAAAACGTAGTGTCCATCAATGGCCTAATGATTTCCAACAGTGGAAATCACAATTTCATTCACAACGTTGTCAGCCTTGTTTAAAGTAGATTGTAATTGAAGAAAAAAATTGTTTGATGTTATAGTGTTAGATTATTGTTAAAAAATGTTAGAGTTGTTGTTTAGTGTTAAGTGATTTTTGAATAAAAAATGTTGTGTTTAGAAAAAAATGCCTTTGTGGTTTGTTTAGCTATAAGAATGTTGGATTGATGCTCTTTGATTTCTTACTATCCCTCTCATGACACTCACTGAACGTTGCGGCTCGAAAACCGTGTGGGGGATGTTTTCCTTCACGTCCGCGCTTTCACTATAAGAACCGGGGTTGTTTCCAGTCTAACCATCCATTGTCGACTCATCCTCCTAAGAAGATGTGTTCCAAACTAGCCAAGCTCAACGAAGCCTACGTGAATTTGCATAGGGTCAGACACAGTCTGATACCGAAGCCAGAAGAAATAGAGAATGTGAGAATGTTAAAAATCACTGAAGACCTGATAGAAGAGCTCTTCAGAGAAGAAGTGAACAGGGAAAAAGAAGAATGGACGGAGAAGTACAGACTTCAGAGACAGCAGCAACAGCAGCAACAACAGCAACAACAGCAGCAGCAACCTGAACCTGACAGAGGCTTTGTCGATTGTCGTATCGACACCAAAGAGTTCTTCTTCTCTTTCCGAAGAAGCAGACCTATCGCCAGAAAGTCTATCCTCAGAGGACATCGCATTCTTAGAAACTAAAAAAGAATGCCATAGCAAAACAAAAAAAACAGCCCTTTTCAGGGCTACCCAATACTCTAGAAAAGAAGTAACGATCGATTTGCCAATGTGTGCGTAGGTAGAGTAGTGTGAAAATAAACACTAACTCTTTATTGATAGTGAAAGTGTATGTGTTGGTGTGTTTGTGTTTGTAAGAGCTCAAGTAAGTTGGTGTGGATAGTAGATTAAAATGATATCTTTTCTTAGTGTTTGAGGTGTATATTTGGAGTTAGATTGAATTGCTTTGCGTATGTGGATAGTCTATTGAAGTGATTTATAAAAAATTTTAAAATAGTGATGGGTAGCATAAAAAGTAAGTGAGTGTTTCTTTTAGGTCCGCGCGTTGTTGTTTTTTTTTGTCATGATCTAGGTAAGATGAATTTTATGTTATTAGGGGGATGTTTTCCTTCACGTCCGCGCTTTCAGTATAAATTGAAACTCGTTCGGCAGTCCAGCTACCCTTGTTGATTGATCAACACAGCCAGAAGAATGAACACGAGACTTGAGAAACTGTTGGAGCTTCATGTGCATCTGGAATATGCCAGGCGCATATTAAATGAACTGGCCGCGGAAGCCATTGTCGAGGAGGGAAGGATAAGAGAGGAGGAAAGAAGAAACAAAGAAGAGGAGGAGAGAAGATATAAAGAAGAAGAAGAAAGAAGATATAAAGAGGAAAGAAGAAACAAAGAAGAGGAGGAGGAAAAGGAGAGAAGAAATTTCAAAATCCCAGAGAGCGAAAATTGGGATTCTGAAGCGACATATCCTGCCTCTGCTCTCTGCCCCCAAAAGGTAAAAAGTAACTGGGGGATAAGATGTGTATGTGGCGCCAGGCCTGGAAGGTGCCACCATTAACCAGGTGTCCATGAAGTTCCAAACAAAACAGCCCTTTTCAGGGCTACCCAATACTCTAGAAAAGAAATAATGATCGATTTGCCAATGTGTGTAGGTAGAGTAGTGTGAATATAAACACTAACTCTTTTTTATAACAATGTGAGGGTATGTGTTTGTGTGATTGTGTGTTTGTGTTTGTAAGTGATAAAGTAGGTTGGTGTGGATAGTAGATTATGGGTTTCTTAGAGTATGTGAAGAGTATAGTTGGGGTTATATTATATGAAATGAAAAAAGTAGGGGGATGTTTTCCTTCACGTTCGCGCGTTGTTGGGTCATGATCTAGGTAAGATCAATTTTATGTTTTTTAGGGGGATGTTTTCCATCACGTCCGCACTTTCAGTATAAAACTAACAGTGTTGGCCATTGGAGCTCATTCTACGGAATAAGCAAACAAGAAGATGCCAGCAGCTTCAGCTTTATACAACGATCTTATGGGAAGTTGGTATTGGATGGTAGATGGATTGAGTGTAGCAGAAAGGGTTGAACAGGAATGGAGGTATGAAGTGACAAAAGACTTCGTCTCAAGACAAGTAAACAGCCTGCACTTAGCCGTAAACATCGTGAAAGAAATGATAGAGGATGAGGAGAAGAGAATCAGAGGTTTAATTAACCCACCGTATGTCAAAGTGGGTAAGTTAAAAGAAGCAATAGATCATGTGACAAGTGCAAGGTGCTTTTTAGAAGACGTTGTAGAATGGACAGATTGGTGTTTCGCAAAGTGGGGGTTAGAAAAACTTAAGAAAGCTGAAGAACTAATGAGGAATGTGCTGACCAAAGAGGTCAAGAAGATCAAAAAAAAGTGGTCCAATGAAAGAAAAGACGAAGAAAATAGAAGAAAAAAGGATGAATTCGAAAAACTGAACACAAACTGGATGAAAATCCAAGAGAAGTTCCGGGCCATGGGCCACCCGGACTGGCTGCCGGAAACAGAAAAGAAGAAGAAAGGAATGATGGACAAATTAAGAAGATGTTGGAAAAAGTTAAGAAGATAAAAGAAGAAGAAGAAAAACCCAAAGGCCCTTTTCAGGGCCAGCCATATTTCTCGAAAAGAGATAGTCTTTGAATTGCCTACCCCTTTTTTTATTTTATTTTTTATTTTATTTTTTTATTTTTTTTTAAAAAAAATAGAGACCCTCCCTGTTTCAATTTTACATAGACCCTATACAGTCCCAAGGGTTTATGTCCATGTTAAATTTACATAGACCCTATATTGTCCCAGGGTTTTTGGCCATGTTAATTCCCATAGACCCTATATGTTCCCACGATTTTTCTCCATGTTAAATTTACATAGACCCTATATTGTCCCAGGGTTTTTGGCCATGTTAATTCCCATAGACCCTATATGTTCCCACGATTTTTCTCCATGTTAAATTTACATAGACCCTATATGTTCCCAAGGGGGTCTGTAATGATAAATCCCATAGACCCTATAAGATCCCCATTAACTACTTTCGACTGTGGTCCACATCTTGAGGCGACGAGAACAGGTGAATCAATGCAGTGAACTGCGCTTATTTATAGGTAGAGGAAGGATTGCAACGGATTGAGTTCATTTACCAATCCAAACACGCGATACAAAATTCAGGCAGTCCGCATCCAATCCGAAGAGAGCAGTCTGTGACGTCACGTGGTCTATATAGATTCGCTAGCGCCTGTGCGGTGTCAATCCATGCGACAGTGATTCAACATGACGGAAACTCAGAAAACGATCAGTTGGGGTGCACCAGCAGCAGAGACCGCCCAAGGGAACCCGGACTTACTTTCAGAAGAGGTAAATTGGGATTTTGTGGATTTTCTTACCTCGCAAGAATTTGTTCCGGAACCTTCGTCTCCTTCTTCATTACCGCACGTGGAGAATTTTAGACAGAGACAGAAAGAAGAATTGGAGAAATTTATACAGCGGCAAAAGGAAGCAGAACAAGCTTTTCTCCTACAGCAACAAGAAGAAGAGGTAAGAAAAAAACAAGAAGAAGAATCAGCAAAGAAACAAGAGGGTGAAAGTCAAATCGTCACGGTACTGTTGGACATTTTAGCGGAGTTAAGAAGTCTGAAACAAATGTATCAGACTTCTTTATCACGACCGAAGAGAATACGACCTTCCCGAGCTAAACACGCCAACCCTGTGACTAAGCCTACCGTACCACCCTTAGTGATTTCAAGCAAATCATCATCATCAGAAGTAGGCCTCGGCCGTGGCAAAGGCTTAAGACACTTAAAGTTGATTGCTTAAACTCACCTCTACATAAAAGGCCCTTTTCAGGGCCATCCACGTCTCTCGAAAAGAGATCGACTTTCAATTACCAATAACTAAAAAAAAAAAAAAAAAAAAAATTTTTTTACCCCTATAGTACGTTTATATGAGTGCGTTAGTGTACTTCTTATTTAAAATCAAAACTCAAAGACACTTACCTTATATAATTAATGTATTCTTTTATCAATAGTTACAATCCAATTCACAATTCACAACAGAGCACTTTAAAAAGTACATTCTTCTGTCTCATTGTTTAGTCTCTCTGTTTTTTAAATTTCTTCACCGTCACAGTCTTTTCCTCCTCCTCTTCCTCCTCACTTTCTTCCCTTCTTCTTTTCTTCTCCTGTTTCTTTTTCTTCACCTGTCTGCTATCTTCCTCCTCTTCTTCCTCTGAAGAATCCCTCTCTTCTTCTGACTCCTCTTGTTTCTTTTTTGGGCAATCTGGAGACCAATGTCCTTTTTCTTGACAATAATAACAGGTATCTTGACTTTTGTCTTTTCTAGCCCCTGTTTTTCTTTTTTGACGGTCTGGACACTCTGAAGACCAATGCCCTTTTTTTTGACAGATATAGCAAGTATCTTGACTTTTATCTCGAAAGGAAGGAGAGTAGTCCGTCGGCTGGTCTGAAGAGAATTTTCTAATGACCCCTCGCAAAGCTCTGATGAAACGTTCGATTTGGCTAGTCTCTTCCATCGTTGTGCTCGGTTTGAGAGTGAAATGAATAGTGAAAGGACAAGACACACACCCTTTTATATACGCTGGTCTGCCATGACTATACATTAGTCTATGGTGTTTAAACTTGAGTCATTTGACGTTTTTCACTCAAGATGAAACGATCCAATTCATTTGAGAAGAAAGAAGAAGAAAGTAAGAGGCAGAAACGTGATCTATCGCCTCGTACCAGAGCTGAAGTCTTGCCACAAATTCATGCCAGTGATTTTGAAGAGGACATGAGTGAACCAGAATCCAAACCCTCTAAACAAAGTTCACCACCCTTAGTCAACCGTGAAAAATACTATTCCATTCGAGAGACCGAAAAGCGCTCCTCTAGAAAATTTAGAACCACGGCTAACAAATACACGGTGAAGTTTAAAGATTTTAAGTCCGACGTACCGTTGGAGAAAGCAGAAGGGTTCATCACCGGGGTGTGGGATTCTTTACTCACCACACTCAAGCGACAATGTCAACCCAAAGAAGACGATCGCTTGAGACTTTCCATACAACACGACGGCTTGAAATCCCCTGTTGTTTGGATCGAGTTTAGCAGCCCTGCAGAATTGACCGCTTCCAAAGTCATGGACAAAATTCAACACGTACAACAATCCAATGACCAGTTTGACATCACCGATGGAAAAGCCACACTGGACATGACCCACGTCTCTCCTCCTCAAGGGACTGGACGCAAAAAGATGTTATTGGTGGACGAGCTTCGCGGCACCAAAACAAGTCTCGTCCGAATTCACAACCCTCAAGACCAGATGTGTTTAGCCAGGGCTATCGTGGTGGGACGAACCTATGCCAACAAGAACGACACGGTAGAATGGAAAAGAGCCTGGGAGAATATTCGAAAATCGGACCGAGCCAAACAACGATGTGAAGCAGAACTCCTGTTGCAATAAGTTGACTTGCCCAAAGACACACCCTGACGCATTCCTGAAATGCAAAAATTGCAAGATGTCCTAGCTCCACGCTACACCTTGAAAGTGCACCCTCAAGAAATGCGTGGGCCTCTGTTGTTTCGAGGGAAAGACTTTAAGGATGGAAAATACATTCACGTCTATCATCACGATAACCATTTTGATACCATTACCAGTATCACCGGATTCCTGGGATACGGTTATTATTGTGAGAAATTTGACTATGGCTATGAAACTCGGGAGCAACACAAACATTGCGGATTGAAATGCTCAGGATGTTTGGCCTCTCCACCCTGTCTGAGCGAAGGGCAAAAACCAGCGCATTGTCCAGCTTGTCTGCGGACGTTTGTCAGCCCTGCCTGTTACCAACAACATCTGAAGACGCAAGGTTCACAGCAGAAATGTGCTTGTCAACTCCTGAGATTGTGCCCTACCTGTGGACAAGGCCTATGTACCAATACTGTCAAGGCACACGTATGTTCAGGAAAGAAAAAATGTCACATTTGTCACCACATCGTGGACTTGGAACACCAATGCTACGTGCAAAAATACCAACCCCAACCAAAGAAAGAGGATGGACACAAGAAGAAAGGCAATTTCATCTTTTTCGATTTCGAATGCATGCAAGAGACCGGCATTCACGTTCCTAATTTCTGCGTGGCTCATCGAGCGTGCGAGAAGTGCATTCAAGAACCTATCTTCAGTCATTGCCTTCACTGCAGCAAGATTCCTGGAGGGCGTGAAAAAATCTTTCGAGGACCGAACACGCTAGCCGATTTCGCCCGATGGGTCTTAGACCCCATCGACAAGACGTGGAGCCAAGAGGACATCGAACGTTACGGAGATTGTCATCGTCATGCCATAGTGATGGCTCACAATTTCTCCGGATACGATGGACAGTTTCTTTTGAGATACTATACGAAACAAGGCACCGAACGTCCTAAAGTCACTTTGAACGGAGCCAAAATCATTTTCATGCAAGTGGGACAAGTACAGTTTAAAGATTCGATGAGTTACTTAGCCATGCCTTTGAGTCGAATGCCTAAAACATTTGGAATGACAGAAATGGCTAAAGGGTACTTTCCACACTTTTTCAATACGGAAGCCAATCAACACGCCGTTCTACCCCATTTGCCTGAGGCTCACTATTACGACCCCGACAACATGCGTACCGAACAACGAGAAGCTTTCTGCGCTTGGTACCAGGCTCACGCCTCCGACCCTTTCGACTTTCAGGAAGAAATGTTAAAGTATTGTCGTTCCGACGTGGACATTTTACGACGTTGTTGTAGAAAATTTCGAGAACTGTTCATGGAACACGGAGGGGTCAATTTTTTGAAAGAAGCTTGCACCATTGCCAAAGCGTGTTCCTTAGTGTACCGGCAATGATTCATGCCTGAAAACATCGTGGCTGTCATCAGTCCTCAAACGACCAACTATGTCAAACGTCAATACTCGGTCAAAGCCCTACGCTGGTTACATTACTTGTGCCACAAGGAAGACAAATGGATTCAGCATGCCCGCAACGGAGGAGGCGAAAAGACCATCGGAACGCATTCGGTCGATGGCTGAGACTTAGAAAACCCCAAGATCGTGTACGAGTTTAACGGTTGCTTATTTCACGGATGTCCCGTCTGTTACCCTGACCGAGGCACTAAAAATCAGTTTTTACAACGAACCATGGAAGACTTGTACCAGGACACTTGTCAGCGACGCCTAAAGTTAGAACAGGAAGGATACCAAGTGGTGGAAATGTGGGAACACGAGTACGATCACCGTTTGAAAACCGATCCCGAGTTTAAACGCCTCGTGGAAAGTTACCAGTTCATGGACCCGCTGATCCCGAGGGATAGTTTGTATGGAGGAAGGACCAATGCCACCTGTTTGCTGTACCAGGCCGACGAAGAGAAAGTAGAAGAAATCAAATACTTGGACGTGTGTTCGCTGTATCCCTACGTGTGGAAATATTGTCGCTTTCCTGCAGGGCACCCACAATTGTTGACGGAACACATCGACCTGAAAAACATTCGACAATACGAAGGCTTGATCAAGTGCAAAGTTTTGCCTCCCAAGGACTTGTACCATCCCGTCTTACCTCACCATTGCCAAGGCGAACTGATGTTTCCTTTGTGCCGTACTTGTGCCGAAACGTGCATCCAAGACCAACCTTGTCAGCACACCCAGGAAGAACGTGCCTTGACGGGAACCTGGGTCAGCGTAGAATTGTTCAAAGCTCTGGACATGGGATACCAACTGTCAGAAGTGTACGAAATTTGTCACTTTCCCAAGACACAACAATACCACAAGGGTGACCCCACGCAGAAAGGCATTTTCGCCGACTACGTGGATGCCTTTTGAAACTGAAGCAAGAAGCCAGCGGCTATCCTTCCTGGTGTCACACTCCCAAAGACCCAATAAAATTCAAAGAGAAATACTGGGCACATGAAGGCATCACTTTAGACCACATCGAGAAAAACGAAGGCAGGCGATCGTTTGCCAAAGTGATGTTAAATTGCTTGTGGGGTAAAATGGCACAACGACCGTGTTTACCCAAGACGGAATATTTGACAGAACCTTCCCGCTACTTCCAGATGATTCACGACAAAACCAAATTCATCAAACACGTGGACGTCGTTCGCGAGGATTTGATCTTGGTCAATTACGAAGAAGATCTGGACTTTGTACAAGACGACCCTTTTGGGAATGTCATCATTGCAGCTTACGTGACAGCCCATGCTCGCTTAAAATTGTACGAAGCTTTAGAACTGTTAGGGGAACGCGTCCTGTACTTTGACACGGACATTTGCATTTACATCCATCACCCGAGTCAACATCACCCTGACATCGAAGGAGACCGTTTAGGAGCCTGGACAGACGAGCATCCCGACGACAAGATTCTAAGTTTCGTCAGTGGCGGTCCAAAAAATTACGGCTACGAATACCGGGACAAACAAGGAGAAGTGCACACGAAGTGTAAAGTGAAAGGATTGACTCTGAATTATCGTACCAGTCGAGTGGTGAACTTTGGGTATTGAAAGAAGCCTTGCAATCTGGAGAGGATGAACACTTTAAAGTGACCACCTATCAACCGAACAAGATTGTACGTTTACCCACTCACCACATCGTCAGTCGACCCTTGGAAAAAGTCTATCAAATCGTGTACCAGAAGCGAGTGCGACTTCCCAATCATTTCACCTTACCGTATGGACACGTCGGTATTGGTCTGTATATAAAAAGGAACCCTAGGCAAGATCGATAGTTCATTGTGACTACCAAGACCAAGCGACCAAGATGAATACTTTCAGAGAAACACAAAACAAGTTTAGAAAGGCACAATTCAAGTTTGGGGCTTCTGAATTGGAATGCGATTGTGAGCCTTGCGATGGGAACGATGCTGTACGCTGTGACCTTAGCGATGCCGTAAAGCATCATGGGAACTTTGTTCTCACTACCCCTATCATGGAAAGTGATGCTGTGCGTGTCAAACCTGAGGGATGCGAAAGCGATGCCACTCGTCCTCTTGGACATTTTACTGGGTTTCGTTTTAAAGGTGGATGTTCACCTTCACGTCTACCTCCCTACGGATGTCATCCAGCCCTGAGCAAACTCCTGTCCATGTCACCCAACCCTCATCGAAACGAACCTGTGAAAGACGAATATTCGTTTCCTGTGCGTTTGTCGGAATACTGCGACTTTGAAAATCGTCTTCAATCGTTCAAAGGAAAATGGCCTAAGTATCTGGGAGGACCAACCCCCAAAGAATTAGCCAGAGCCGGATTTTTCTACTTGGGCGAAGGAGATAAAGTCAAGTGCTTCAGTTGCGGTGTGTCACTTCACCACTGGGAACCGCAAGATTCGGCCTAAGTAGAACATGCTCGATGGTCACCGAATTGTCATTACTTACCCTTAGTAGGACCGAGACATTGAAGTAACTTACCATAATCTGTTCATGGATACTTTACAAGAGAACATTCGCACTTTGCCTGTGGAGTTGAGAGAAAGGATTTACCGAGAGCTGGTCAAAATACAAGTCAAACGTAAAGAACAATTGCATCCGTTACGTCACCGGTGTTTGAACCACTGGTACCTGAATGCTATACAAGGACTGATTCAGTTGAAAGTGTTCCATTGGACAGACATTGATCAACGATCCCCTAGTTTTAAAAAGGATTGGTTTGCTATTGATGATTCTATCTACTACATTGTAAACTTACTGCATCGAATTCCAGAGGAAGAGTTAACGAATTACCAACATCTTGTACACAATGTCAACTTAGTGAAAGAGGAAACTTCTGAACGAATTGTAATGTGTAAATTAGTAACTAAACGATTTAAATTTGACACTGAAGTAAAACCATGTCTGTGCAAACGGTACATTTCTTGTGTCAGACAAAAGAGGATTTAGTATGACCTATTCATGGATACTTTGCTAGAGAACATTCGTGCTTTGCCTGTGGAGTTGAGAGAACGCATTTACCGAGAACTGATCAAAATACAAGTGAAACGCAAACGCAAAGTTATTCATCCGTTTTTAAATTATGCTCTGTTCCAAAGTATAAGAAGACTGATTATGACTGGATATTACATCAGGCACAAAGGTAAACGAGGCTATTGGCCACCACCCAAGGATTCCATAAACAGTGTATATACTTATGGATACTTTACAAGAGAACATTTTGGGCTTGCCTGTGGAGTTGAGAGAACGCATTTACCGAGAGCTGGTCAAAATACAAGTCAAACGTAAAGAACAGTTGCATCCGTTACGTCACCAGATCTTTAACCACTGGTACCTGAATGGTATAAAAGAACTGATTCGTCAGAAATTGTTTCAGTAGTCAGACATTGTTCAAAACTTTGAGGTCGCCAATGATCGACATGTTCATAAGTTTGGTTACTTCGAGATTCACCTAGTGCAACGCATTGAGGAAGACAAGTTAAAGGATTACAAACATATTTTACGTGGAATCTACTTAGAGGAAGAGGAAACTCCTAAACGAAGTTTGAAGTTTAGGTTACAGTTTGGAGCATTTAAATTTTCTACTGGAGAACGAAGATGTCTGGCTAGAAAGCACGTGTATTGCATCCGAAAAAAAGAGAATATAAAAACAGGCTGTCATGCCGAGGTTTTCATCACATGTGATTGAACAGATTCCGTGGAAGGAACTCCATGACCATATTCAAACCGTGGATCATTACCATCAATTATTACGAGAACTGTATCCGTTCAATTTGGGACGACGCATAGTGTGTCTTAGTGACTTGTTTTCTGGGATTTCGTTTACCAGCCGATTCCTTGTGGACTCTTTACGAACAGTATTTACCAAACCATTCAACATGAAAGTGGTGCCTTTAAATGTTCACGAGAGACTCCTTTTGCTCAAAGCCTTACGTTTTCTTCTGGATACTTCTCGACCTCTACGTGAAAAAAAGATTCGTCAACTTTTAGCTACCCAAGACGTGTATGACGATGTGTGTGTAGCTTGTGACTTACACCCCCATTGGACAGATGTCCGTGCCTGGAAAGAATGGGATTTTGAGGCTTGGACCCAAGAAGTGGCCCAGTATGCTCGAGAGTTGTGATCCTTCCTTTCAATGTCCAAAGAAAAAAGTTACTTTTCAACCTGTGTTAGTGACAGTACCAGAAGAACCCGTCACCCAGGACAGGACTCTCGTGGACATGCCTGAAAGACCCTTTCGAGAGGACACTTGTGTGACCTTACCCCCTATAGAACTGGTCAGAAGATTACCCAAAACATGTTGTACAGACACTTATGTTTATTCCACGTTGATGGTTATCATATGCCTTTTATCGTTGTACTTAAGCCTTTGGCTTTTATATATTTTTGTCTTTCGTGTTCATGTTTAAAACATTCAATAAACGTGTCCTGAAAAAAGTATATAAACTCTTGTCTTGTCTGTTTTCGTGTCACAAGTGACATTCCTAACACTATGGCTACCTCTGCTGTCTCTGCTCCCTCTTCCTCTACTGTCAAATTCATCGACGAACACTTAGATCGTGCCAGTTGGGAGGCTTTGTATCTTCACCATCCCTTTAACATGCTCATTGCTGGACCTAGCGGTTCAGGCAAAACCGAATTCGTTAAACGTTTGATCGAACATAAACATCATTTGATCGATCGACCACCTCAGCGCATCGTGTGGTGTTACAAAGAGTGGCAATCGGCGTACAGCCTCTTGCGAGAAAGTCAAGGCGATTCCATCGTGTTTGTGGAAGGCATTCTTAAAGAAGACGACGGCATCGTCTCTGACTCCCGTCAAACCCATTTGGTCATTTTTGACGACATGTTAGGAGAAGACGAAGAAGAAATTAAACTGTGGTTCACGCGCAAAGGGCGTCATCGTAATGCCAGTGTCGTTTACATTACCCAAAATTTGTTTCAACAAAGTAAAGCCCATCGCACCATCAGTCTCAATGCACATTACGTGGTCTTGTTTAAAAGCCCTCGAGATAAATCGCAAGTGCAAGTCTTAGCCAAAGAGTTAGGGACACCTTGGCTGACTCAGGCGTACGACGATGCCACCCAAACACCACACGCCTATTTACTCGTCGATTTGAAACCTACGACCCCCGATGATTTGCGATTTCGTACCCACTTGTTTCACCACTGGGGCCAAGACGGAGGGCCTGTCCTGTACACGTCTCCGTCCTCGACTTAATTTCACTCGACAAAAAAATCTATAAAAACCTCAGACCCTTTTCGTCTGTCTCACACAGTTTGAACATGACGTCCCTTCAATCGCATCTTCCCGTCAAATTGGTTCGTGCCTTGTATGGCATCAGTCGAGAAATAAATCCACAAATACGGGCTCGTGTCTTAGAAGCTAGTCTCAAAGAAGTCTTACGATGGTTCACGGTACTACAAGCGATCATTCAGATTCCTCATCAAACTAAACGCTTTTTTGATCGAAACAACGTCGCTTTGACCCAACTGGCCGATCCCCGCATCGACACTCAAACCAAAAAACAAATCATTTTGAAACCTGGAGGGAGCGGTACTCTAGGAGGGGTCATCATTCGCTCTCTCTTAAGATGGGATCCTAATGCTCCCAAAGTTCTCCCCAAGAAAAAAGTCAAACGAAGCTCCAAGAAGAAGAAAAAGACCATTTCCCCAATGAGAACTTCTCCAGTGGCGGGACCCTCCTCTTACCAGACACCACCCCGGAAAAAGAAAAGAAGCCCCCAGAAAAAGAAACAGAGAAAAAGTCCCCAGAAAAAGAAAAGTCCACAGAAGAAAACTAGTCGTAAGAGAGGCACTTCGGCCAGGACGCAACCTTACACTCGCAAATCACAACCTGCAAAGGCGGTGACCGATCTCCGGCAGCCTCACGTTCATCCACTTCCCCGTTGATGACACCAAGAACTGAAGAGTACTTGGAGACGTTGATCACACCAAGAACATCTCCGTTGATGATCCCAAGAACGTCCCCAGTGGCAGGACCCTCCAATTTAGTGGCAGTGGCTGCTGCTCACAAAGTACCTGCTCCCAAAATCAAAGTCCAAGAAAGATCGGGCATGTTACAAAGTTTACTGGATTTGTCCAAGCAAGAACTGGCTCGATTTAGTCCGTTACGTACCCCTGCACGACGTGTCATGCCTGTCCTGAAGTTGATACGACGTAAAGACAACCAGTGGCGACGCGTTCCAGTATAAAAAAGGCCTGTGACCAAGTAGGGTATCAGTGTTTTTTCGTGCTGAAGACTCAAAGATGTCACTCTCCAGAAAACATCCCTCTCCTAAACAGCCCCAATGAAAGAAAAGGAAAGGACTGCCTCCTCGTTTAGTCAAACATGGGGGACATGTTATCTGTCCTGTCCAAAGCTTCTCCACCCCTACGAAAAAAACTCATTCAATCAGCCTCCAAAGAGGTTATCGATATCGTGTGCGAATGTTGTTTGAACGTCTTGTCCAAACACCATCAACAATGCTTAGGCAAACATCGTCACGTTCTGCGCCAAATGGTTCAAAAGAATATTCCCATTCGTCAAAAGGAGAAGATGTTGGTCCAACGTGGAGGCATTTTACCCCTCTTGTTAGGCCCCTTACTGAAAGGAGTCTTGGGAACCATGTTGGGAGGACTGGTGGGAGCAAGATGAAAAGGCTCTCTGAAGTCCCAAGATCTCAGAATCGACCCCTGACAACCCCATGGAAGGACGAAAACTAGCTTTAGTGCCTTACAAACGATGGATGGAATACCATCGTTGTCAAGAAAAACGCACCCCGCATTTACCTCCCAATCCCTATTTGAGCGAGATGTCCCAGTTACAACACGAATTGCAGTCCTTGATGGACCGTCAAGATTTGTCCGAAACAGAAAAATCGCAAAAGTACGGTCAACTCTTGCAACGACTGCAACTCTTTCACCAGAAAGCTTTAGACGAAACAGCTCTACCCACTCTGAAAGATTTTAAGACCTTGATGAAAAGTCCAGCACCATCACCATCACCACCACCACCACCACCACTGCCAGTGACCAAGACAGAGAAAGGAGAAGAAGAAGAAGAAGGGTTTCAAACTCCACCAGAAAAAGTACGCAAGTTAACAACACCACCTACCTCCAGAATTGGATGGATTAAAAAGATGATGGCCACTCCTTCTTCATCAGAAGAGAAAAAGAAGGTGAAGACAGAAGTGAAGACAGAAGTGAAACAAGAACCGATATCCCTTGTTTAGACATCCTCCTCCTCGACACCTATTGCCGGTCGCACACGCAAAGCATTGCAATCCAAGAAAATACCCCAAGAGAAAAAGAGTAGCATCCTCCAAGAGTGGGTGTCTTAATAACACACAAACACAAAAAAATGGAAAAAGTCTTAGCCAGCATTTACTACGATCCCTCCCATCCTGCAGGTTACGCAGGAGTTCAAAAATTGTATCGTGCTGCCAAAATTCGACTGAGAAGTCTACGTTTACCTCAAGTGCAACGATGGTTACAAGAACAAGCTACCTATACTTTACACAAACCCATTCGACGCAAGTTTTCCAGAAGTCGCACCCGAGTGGAAGGCATCGATCATCAATGGCAAGCTGATTTAGCCGATGTCTCTCATTTGGCCAGCTACAATCGCGGCTACAAATATTTCTTTTGTGTCATCGACGTCTTTTCCAAATTTGCCTGGGTCGTGCCCTTGACTTCCAAATCGAGCAGCGAGTTAGTGCGAGCCCTGCAACGAGTGTTGAAACAAAGCGGTCGTCACCCTCTTCGATGGCAAACGGACAAAGGTACCGAATTTCTGAGCCAAGCTTTCCAAAAAGAATTAAAGAAACGTGACATTCATTTTTTTACCACCGAGAATCCCGAAACCAAAGCCAGCATCGTGGAACGTTTTCAACGCACTTTGAAAGAACGCATGTGGAAATATTTTACGCATCACCACACTCTGAAGTACATCGACATCTTACCGCACCTGGTGCAAGCGTACAACCAATCTTACCATCGAAGCATTGGACGTGCCCCGCAAGAAGTGACTCCCGACAACGAAGTGCTGGTGTTTGAGCGTCTGTTTGGTACGTCCCCGACGAGGGCTGTCCCCAAGAAAAGTGGAGTGTTGGCCGTAGGAGATTGGGTGCGCATTGGCAAAACCAAACGCACTTTCGACAAAGGTTACTTACCTAACTGGACGACCGAATTGTTTCGTGTCACTGGACGAGTGCATGGCCGTCATCCTGCCGTCTATAAATTGGAAGACATGAACGGAGAAGTGCTCAAAGGAACGTTTTATTTGCCCGAGTTACAACGTGTCACCAAAAAAGAAGACGACGTGTACGACATCGAAAGCATTCTCGAACGCAGAACCCGTAAAGTGGGCAAACGACGTGTCAAAGAAGTCAAAGTACGTTGGAAAGGATATCCACCCAGTTTTGATTCTTGGATCGACGCTTCGCAAGTCATCGACTATAAAAAGAAGTGACCATCATGCCCTTTCACACAGACGCAGCTACGTCGACCACTCCTTCACCCAGTTCTTCTCTGCAAGATTTACAGAAACAACCCTTGTGGGTGTGATGTGGAGAACGTGTGCCTAAAACGCAAATCGTCTTTTTCTGCCAAATCTTCGTGGTGTATTGTGTCATCGGGGCAGTCATCGCCAATCTGAGTTTGCAACAAGGAGACAAACAATTGTGGACCATTTTATTGAGCAGTTGCATCGGTTACCTGCTTCCCAATCCCTCCCTGAAATTCTCTTCCAACGGGAACCACGGGAACCTTGTGTCCAGTGCCAGTGTCAGTCACCACTCGAACAACAACAACAACAACAACCCCATTTTGGGCGGAGACACGCCTCTGACGTACAGTAACCCCTCGGACAGCCACAGAACTCTGGAATTATGAGTCACCAAAACCAATTTTACTTAACCTTACCCGGTGACAGTTCCATGGAGGTGTTTCCCCACAACACGTTATGCTGTTACACGGCCAAATTACCTCAGACCATCCCATTAGATCACGAAGCCCATTGGGAAGTGGCTTTGGTAGAAATGATTTACCCAACACAAATCAAAAACATCACTGAAACTCAAAACAATTTTGAGGTCGAAATTCTGGACCCAACAGTGCAGCAAACCATGATGACCACTCATCAACATAAATCATTTCTTGCGAAGACCCCAATACCCCGTAGCAGCAGTGACACTTCTCCTCCATTTTACGTTTATCACTTTAAAATTAACCCAGGCCATTATTTTAGTGGTCAACATCTGGTGGAGGCCATCGCTGACAAAATCTATGCAACATTTGACAAAGTTCTGACCAAACTAAATAAACGTGTCACCATTGAGTACCACAAACTGTCTCACCGTCTACTCATTAAATTTGAAAGTGAGGAAAAAAGTATACGTATTAAATTTTGCCCTGAATTGTATGACATTTTGGGTGGAGACCTCAATATGGTCACGGATAAAAAGGCCAAAAAGATTGAGAAAGCAGACATTGACAACAACGGGCATTTTACGAGGTATTTTCGTTTCCCGGTAGAACTGAACCAGGGACTGAATTTGATGTTTGTGTACTCCGATGTGGTGGAGTACAACGTGGTGGGACACACCTCCGTGCCGTTACTGCGTGTCATTCCTTTCAAACTAAATTCTGCCACTAACACTGACGAGGAAGGTGGAAACACTTATCACGTCCACCGCGAATTAGTACATCCTCATTATTTGCCTGTCAGCAAGTCGTATTTGGACACGGTCAACATTGCTATAAAAGGAGATCTGGGACAAAATATTCCATTCACCAAAGGAAAAGTCACGGTGAAACTCCATTTTCGAAAACGGTTCTCTCACGACTCGTAAGTCATGTATCCAGTGTACCGAGGGGTTGCTCGACAGCGAGGACACTGTTTAGGAGATATGTTGAAATCGGCCATTCGTTCGGTGGCTCCGGTGTTGAAACCGATGGTGACACGCGGATTGCACGCCTTGAAAGATGCAGCACTGACGCAAGGCAAAGAATTTCTCCAAAATGTCATCGTCGACAAACAAAACCCTAAAGAAGCCTTCATGAGGGCAGGCAAAAATGTCTTGCTGCAAACGGGCAAAGACCTTTTGGGCCGACGAGAAACACCTATAAATGCCCTGCACGCTACCGAGTCAGGCATTCGCAAGGACAAGGCAGAAAGAGACGACGAAGAAAACACCCTTTCACCACACTTCACACGTCTAAAGCTAGAAAGGCAAAGAAAAGAAGAACCGTTCGAGACTTAGACGTTTTTGATTATTGAGACACAGCAACAAAAAAAATGATGCACCGAGAGTCTTGCGCCTGTTCCAAGTTGGAAATGGATCAGTTTGCCATGTCCCCCACCATGATGACGATGCAAGAATCCCAATGGGTGGAATTTCACCCCGTCTCCTCATTGACAGATTCCGCTCCCATCGAGTTTGAAATCAAGGGACGGTCCGAAGATCACATCGATCTGAATAGCAGTTACTTGTACTTGAAAGTCAAAGTTCTGGATAAGGATGATGGTGGAGTAGAATACACTGAGAATATAGCTCCCGTCAACAATTTCATGCATTCCTTGTTCAGCTCAGTGGATTTGTACTTGAATAATAAACTGGTCAGCAGCAGCATGGATACTTACCCTTACCGTGCCTACCTGGAAAATCTCTTGACGTACGGAATAGATGCCAAGAATACTCATCTCAATGCCTGTGTGCTATGGGAACCTGACGAAGCGAAGGAGTTTGACACATTAAATAAAAGCAATGACGGCTTTGTGGAAAGACGAAGCAAAATCTTAAATAAGTAAAGTTTAGAACTGATGGATCGTTTACATTTGGACATGTGGTTGCAAGAGAAATATTTGCTGAACGGGGTAAATGTTCGCTTGAGACTGAATCGTAGCAGTGCCGCTTTCCATTTGTTGCCTGATAGTACTGCCAAAAGCAAAATCGAGGAGGCCAAACTCTACGTACGACGCGTGGAAGTGTTACCTAAAGTGGGAAATGACATCAGTAACACGTTGAGCAGAACGACCGCCAAGTATCCCATACAAGGCGTGGAAGTGAAAACGTTCACCATTCCCGCTAACCATCAATCCATGATCGAAGATCATCTGTTTCAAGGACAGTTACCCAAGCGTTTAATCCTTGGTATGGTCAACAATGAAGCCTTCAAGGGAGACTTCAATAAAAATCCTTTCAACTTTCATCACTTCAACGTGAAGAAAATCGAAGTCAGTCGCGATGGCAAGACCTTGTGTACCCGACATTTCGAACCTGACTTTGGTGACACAAAGATGAATTACTTGAGATCGTACTTGTCCCTGTACGAAACCACTGGACAGTTAGGGACCAACACCAGTCACGGCATTACGTACGAAGATTACGCAGGAGGCTATGCTTTGTGGGCATTTGATTTCACTCCAGACCAAGGCAGCGACGAGGGACATTTTCACCCTATAAAATCAGGCCAGATTCGTGTGGAAATTCAGTTTACAGAACCACTGAAAGAGACAGTGAACGTTATCCTGTATGCAGAATTCGATAATACCATAGAAATCAACAGTTTGAGAGAAGTCATTCTAGACTATTATAAGCTATGGAAGACTGTTATCCCGCTTTACCTAGTGGAGAAACTTTGGAGATGGAATGTGAGGAGACCGTGGAAAAAGAATCTCAAGACAAAGACGACGAAGTTATGATGAAGTCAAGATGGCCAGAACAAGAAGCACATTTAGTCTCCTGTTTTGCCAAACACTTTGTCGAAAAAATGACGGAATTGATCAAAAAAGATTGCTATGGATGTCAAAACGATCATCACAGTCAAATTCAACACTATAAATGCCTGATGCTGAGTCAAGAAGAAAAATTGGACGAGTATCTGGACGAAGCTTGGAGTCTCATCTCGGACGAAGTCGTGTTGCATCAGTGGTATAAAGACTTGCGTGAACATTCTTGTCCACCATTAACCACTCAAGAGATCCATCGTATCGAAGCTCTCCTGAATCAGAGTGAGGAGACGAAACGAAGAAACGGTTATTTGTCAGACATTTTCAAGCAAAAAGTCAGGATCGAATTGATGACTTATTATTACCTGTGAAGAAGAAAAAAAAAACATGGATACCTGGGAACTTTATTACCTTTTGAACCACATTTCTTACACGGCTTCTTGGAATACTGTCGTCTGTGCTAAAGATGAACTCCCTCATCGCAAACCTCAAGACCATCAAGCTTATGTGATCAACACGGACGACAGTCATCTCCCAGGAACCCACTGGGTAGCCGTTTACTTTCCTCAAGAAGGATGTGCGGAATATTTCGATTCGTACGGATTGCTCCCTTTGGAAGACGATATCATTGACTTTATGAGAAGAAATGCTCAGACTACCCGATTCAGTAATGTGAAATTACAAGGCACAGATTCCTTGGTGTGTGGACAATATTGTGTGTATTTTCTGCATCATCGCAGCCTGGGCTATTCCTTAGAATATTTAGTGATTCATTTTGATCCTCGTTCTTCTTCTAGAAATGATGTGAAAGTAGATCAATGGTTTTGTGACCATTATGCTTATCTTTTGTCTCAAGCTAGGAAACGTAGTGTTCATCAATGGCCTAATGACTTCCAACAGTGGAAATCACAATTTCATTCACAACGTTGTCAGCCCTGTTTAAAGTAAAGTGTTAATTGAAAAAAAAAATGTTTGAGATTTGAAAAAAAATGTTTGATGTTATATTGTTGGATTATTGTTAAAAATGTTAGAGTTGTTTGTTAGTGTTAAGTGATTTTGAATAAAAAAATGTTGTATTTTGAAAAAAAAAATGCCTTTGTGGTTTGTTGGCTATAGGAATATTGATTCATGCTCTTTGACTTTTTACTATCCCTCTCATGACACTCATTGAACGTTGCGGCTCGAAAACCGTAGAGGGATGTTTTCCTTCACGTCCGCGCTTTGACTTTAAGAACCGGGTAGTTTCCAGTCTAACCATCCATTGTGGACTCATCCTCCTACGAAGATGTGCTCCAAACTAGCTAAGCCTACGTGAATTTGCACAGGGTCAGACACAGTCTGATACCGAAGCCAGAAGAGATAGAGAATGTGAGAATGTTAAAAGTCACTGAAGACCTGATAGAAGAGCTCTTCAGAGAAGAAGTGAACAGGGAGAAAGAAGAATGGACAGAGAAGTACAGACTTCAGAGACAGCAGCAACAGCAACAACAGCAGCAGCAGCAGCAGCAGCAACCTGAACCTGACAGAGGCTTTGTCGATTGTCGTATCGACACCAAAGAGTTCTTCTTCTCTTTCCGAAGAAGCAGACCTATCGTCAGAAAGTCTATCCATAGCAAACAAAAAAAAAAAAAAAACAGCCCTTTTCAGGGCTACCCAATACTCTAGAAAAGAAATAACAATCGATTTGCCAATGTGTGTAGGTAGAGTAGTGTGAATATAAACACTGACTCTTTTGTGGTGTGAGTGTATGTGTTTGTGTGGATAGTAGATCATGATCATATTTTTTTGCTGTTTGACGTGCGTGGAGAGTAGATTTGGGGTTTGATTGAATTGTTTTTGCGTATGTGAATAGTATATTGAAGTGATTAATGAAAATTTTTAAATTAGTAATGGGTAGTGTAAAAAAGTGAGTAAGTGTTTCTTTTAGGTCGGCGCGTTGTTTGGTCATGATCTAGGTAATATCAATTTTGTTTTAGAGGGATGTTTTCCTTCACGTCCGCGCTTTAACTATAAATTGAAAATCGCTTGGCAGTCTAGCTACCCTGTTCATTCGTTAACAAGACAATGAATACCAGAATTGTAAAGCTTCTAGAACTCCAGATGCACCTGGAATATGCCAGGCGCATGCTAAATGAACTGGCCGCGGAGGCCATTGTCGAAGAGGGAAGGATGAAAGAGGAGGAGGAAAGAAGAAAAAAAGAAGAGGAGGAAAAGGAGAGAGGAAATTTCAGAATCCCAGAGACAGAAAATTGGGATTCTGAAGCCACTTATCCCGCCTCTGCACTCCCAAGAAAAAAGGTAAAAGGAGACTGGGGAAGAAGATGTGTGTGTGGTGCCAGGCCTGGAAGGTGCCATCATTAACCAGGTGCCATGGAGTTCAAAAACAAACAGCCCTTTTCAGGGCTACCCAAACCTTTAGAAAAGAAATAACAATCGATTTGCCAATGTGTGTATGTAGAGTAGTGTGAATATAAACACTGACTCTTTTTATTTGTGTGAGTGTGTGTTTTTTATGTGTGTGTGTGTGTGTGTGTGTGTGTGTGTGTGTGTTTGTAAGCGCTCACGTACGTTTGTGTGGATAGTAGATTATTGGGTTATGTAAGAGCTTAAGTTGGTTAGTGTGAATAGTAGATTAGGGTTTCATTTTAATGCTTTGCGTGTGTGGATAGTAGATTCGGGGTTTGTTTATTGCTGTTTCACGTATGTGGATAGTAGATCATATGAAATGAGAAAAGTAGGGGATGTTTTCCTTCACGTCCGCGCGTTGTTTGGTTATGATCTAGGTAATATCAATTTTGTTTTAGGGGGATGTTTTCTATCACGTCCGCGCTTTCACTATAAGAACCCACAGTATTCGTCGTTCAAACCATCCTACAAAGAATAAAAAAGAAGATGGCTTCAAACCAACTTGATAAAATGAAAACATTGCAAGACGTCCTGGACAATTTGGGTATGATGGAGCAAATGTTGGTTAACATAAACGAGGATCACTATTCTTATAGTCCCCATCGTGTGAAGATGGAGATCAACAATTTAAGAAAAGTAAAGGAAATGATCAGTGCTCTGATGAAAGAAATAAAGGAGGAGAAGGAGGATGAAGAGGAAAGGATAAGGATGTGAGTATGGAACGAGAAAATTGAAAAGGAAGAAGAAAATGAGAAGAGGAAGAAAGAAGAGGAGGAGGAGAAGCAGAAAGAAGAGAAAAAGAAGGAAGAAAAGAAAGAAAAGAAGAGAAAGAGTGTAGGACAGAAAATAAGAAGCTGGTGGAGAAATAGAAGAAATTAAAAGAAGAAGACGAAACCCAAAGGCCCTTTTCAGGGCCACCCACGTTTCTCGAAAAGAGATAGACTTTCAATTGCCTACCCCATTTATTTTTTTTAAAAAAATTTATTTTTATTTTATTTTATTTTATTTATTTATTTTTTTTATTTTAAAAAAAAAAAACCCATGTTTAATTCCCCTTGTCCCTAGAATTGCTTTTTTTTTCTTCCATGTTAAATTTCCCTTGTCCCTAGACTGACCCACACTCTATTCCCCATGTTAATTCCCCTTGTCCCTAGAGTGTCCCAGCAATTTCTCCCATGTTAAATTTCCATTGTCCCCAGAGTGTCCCAAGGTGTTTTTTAATGGTAAGTCCCATTGTCCCTAGGGTGTCCCTATTCACTACTCTCGTCTTTTGCCATGTTTAACTCGCTCTAGGTATTTGTTTCGTGTTGTGCTTTACCTAACATCAACACATGTAGGTTATTTAGTACTAAGGCAATTGAAGTAAAGCAGCGATGCTCGTATAACATACATAATTTATTTTTACAGGTTAGACCACCCCCACCCCCAAGAATCAATTCATCGACGGATACTCCTAATTTTCTTTTTAACGAACCCTTTTTACTAACATATAATCATATGTTTTTCAATGGAGCAGCCGGGTGTGATTCACCTGGCGTTTTTTCAGGCCACTATGGGTTGTTTTCTCCGACGTAACGATTCTGTACTCAAATACCCACAATGCATCGTGTGCGTACCTTGTGCCGCCATTTTGAGTCTCTAACAAACCTTTATCAACATGAGTCATCATGTATATTCAAAATAATAATCTGATTTAATTATCAATAAGGATAATTACTTAATTGAAATGATACATAGATTATGCTTGAAATTATGTGCCCCTATAGCACGAAAATAAAAATAAAACTTTAAGTTCCCTGGCTTATACCAAAAGACAGAAAAATGTAGCTTAACTGTAATTGAACATATTGCTATCAAATAGAATTGCAGTTATTAATTTATATAAACAGACAATATTGTTTTCTTTTTAATATTTTGTATGATGTCCCTAAGCTTGTGATCTTGAAAGAGTGTTTCAGGACAATGATCTTTGGGAGACAATATCAGTTACGAATTGAAATTTCATGGCATATGTATTATGCCAGAACTTTTATGAACAAATACTTTTCGCGAAATCATGTTCTTGTGCCACAGCTGACAAACCAGTTTTAATAATTACGGTCAAATATTGTATTTGTGGTGGACATGATGGACGAAGGATGATACTGAATGTAAGCGATAACTTTTCAATGGAGTTTCATCTTCAGTGCATTAAAACGAAACATTGACTTCACGGAGCATAACTTTGTACCGAAAGTCTAAACCGCTTATCCTTGAAATGCCTTTAGATATATGAAATTATATATTAACGATTGGCTTTTTAACTTAAACTATAACAAAATGACTGATTTCAGCCCGTGTAAATTGAAAATCATATGTTTCTACTTGTTTGTGTATCCATTTGTTTATGCGACTGGTTTTTTTTGGTGGATCTATTTGTTTATGAAAGAATAACAAGGATGGTTGAAATGTCAATGTTTTACTTGAAGACAAAAGGGGAAATTCACGCGTTTGGTCTCGTGCAGTTGACATGCCCAACATAATGTGATGTATTATTATATCCTTACGCACAAAATGAGACGTGCTTTCATAATTATGTGCGAAGAACAATGTTGTTAGGTGCCGGTTTGAGAATCAAAATGACGAATTTGGAAGTACACACGTGTTGTGACGTCACGTGAAAACAACGGATAAAAGGTCTTGAACATGTTTCTGACACATACTAAAATAAGTGAAATATTCCTCTTATTTAATAGCAGAATTGTTATATATCATTGTGAAAATATGTTTAAAATATCGTTTACCTGTTTTATATGATGCTTTTTCTTTTGAATCGTCCGCCATATTAGTTCAGCTGTTAACTACTTCCGTTTTTAACCTGTTTTTCTTTGGTGTGTGTATGCAATATAAGGACATCGCCGCTTTATTTGGAAACCTAAGCAGATTGTAGTAGTCTGATATGCATTGGATTATGAATCGTAGAATATACATAAAAAATCGCATAGCAAGCCTTATTTTGAAAATGAATTGCAACGATGATCTTCTGCTTTCTGTCTCGGTGGATGGTCTTGGTAAATACCGCTAAGAACTACTATGAAGAACTGGACCTAATGACTAAGAACTGCTTAGAAGCACTAAGAGCACTAATAAGCACTAAGATGCTCTAAGTGCTGAAAAATTGGGCACTAAGAACATAGTAAAGCATTAAATTACCCCATTAATATAAATGACACTACAATAAATCGATATATATTGTTAACACGGGTCGTAACAGATAAAACATACTTTCAGTATCAGGAAAGACAACTCTGTCAGGGCTATGCTAGGAGTAAATGTATGATTACTATTCCGTGAAAATTAAGATAGTTATTCACCATAATCGTCATTATTATCATTTACAACATCAACCACCAACAGAAGCAGCAGCAGTAAAGCAGAACATGAATTATGCTATAATGTCGTAAATGACTTTCTCATGAGAGCATACAGTACGTCTATTAAGGGCCGTTCATTTAGTACGCACGCATGGAGGTGGGGTGGGGTGGGGGTAACCCAAGTGCATACGCTTGCATAAGAACTACTGGATACTTCGTTAGTTTGTGAACCACTCTGCTGGCCTAAAATGCATTCATGACTAGCAAATTACTGAATAAAGTCACTTTAAAAATCACTTAAAACTTTCCACACCTACAGACATAGTTGCGATATGACTGGGGGAATGCTCAACTTCGAAACGTTGTTACATAACACTATGAGACAAGACTAATCTCAAGTATTTTTAGGACAATCAAGGTATATTATTATTCTTTACAAGTACACGGATTACTATCATTTCGTGATATGACGATAACAGCAATATATTTATAAAGGGCACCATCTGAATTTCATACCGTTTCACGTCTAGTTAGACGAAGTTAGAGTTTGCTGTTAATGCTAAGATTTGCCATCTTGGCTTACTTCCAACATTAAAATCATTTTTAAGAAACAAAGTGTTCAAAATTTACATAAACTAATTCATAATAAATAAGCTTATATGAATAAGTACAATAATATTATATAGTTAATATCAAATTATATTGTAGGAATTTTCATTTATATCAATGAGATGTGTATCCAGTAATATACATTGATAAGTAACGTGTACAAGTGCCGCATTTCACGTCTGTTACCTGAAACATCTATACTTGTTAGCAGGTACAGATGTTACAAGTCGGTGCTTTCTTTGTCGGACTCGCGTATGCAAGAGTATTTACAAGGGTATTAGGAATCAAGTTTTGACTTATCACAAAATGAAAACAACGGATCTTTTTGATTATTGGGGCAGAGAGCTGAAAGAAAAAAAACGTGCATTAAGAAAAATTATATGAAGTCTGCTGTTGTATTAATTTGTGATCAGTTGGTACAAATTCACTTTCTCTGCAACATGCCTCCTTAAAAGAGAAAAAATAAGAACCACTAGCAAATCTGTATTTCTGGCTATGTGGTTTATGTCGTAGAATTTGCACATATGCCTGCGTTTGTGACTTATAAGTCTGCTCCATTGTTATTCAGTAAAGTATTCCAAATGCATATGAATTTATTTGTGTGTGTGCATTATTTTTAACATGCATAGAGTAACATCGAAAGTCATGAATAAACATTATTGCCCCATGCATTTGTTGCGATGCACATGTAAGCATCATGACTTTGTATCAGGATGGGTTTGATTTATACTAAATTTTCATTGCTATTATATCACCGACTATTATCCTTTCAGCTCACATTACTAGTGAAATCATAATTTGGGCTTGTATGCATGATGCATTATCTTGTCAGTCCATCAACAACAGCTATTGTCAACTTTGGAAAAGTTATATGGCAAATTGTAATCAAACTTTATAAATATCATGACAGCGTGGAGCTCTCTCAGATTAATATAAATGACCCTTATGAGTCAAAATTCATGAATATTGTTGCTGAAAATATTAACATCATTAATATACTTATTGTCATCAAACAAGAAAATTTGAACAGAAATGGTAGAAAGCTTTAAAGCAAGATACGCTTATAAATTGATTCTGACGCCCTCTTGTCAACAGTCACAAATAGTCGTTATTAAAAAGTTAAAATAAAAATAATTTGGACCCAAGTTTTATATTTTATTGCCTCGTCTGCATTAGCATGAAGATACTGGTCACACATTTTGTCTGGCAGTGGTGGCATGAACCCAGAAAGATTTAGGGATAGTTATGATATTTGGTCCGTGGCAACAGTAATAAATGTTGTTTCAGTCTCATAAACATTCAACCACCAACCCTCTAGGTCAGCGTCAAGGTCATGTTTAAAAATGGGTATTTATTATAAGTATATGGCAGCTTATACATAATTGCTTGGAAATTCTTTATTTTCAGTTTTGTAATCAATTGTTATTTGTAGGTTTTCTTTTCAGTAATGGAGTTTTCTAAACATCCAAAACAGTACCATGGAACATCATAAGTAGAAAAACTGATTTTTGTTGTTTCAAGACAAAAGTTTGTTGCTGGGAATATTGCAAACCAAGAGAGAGCGGAATTACTGTATCCTGTGCAATATACTCATGTAGCCACGATTGCTAGAAACAAACAAAATGCAAGTTAAAGGAATCAAAATAATAGTAAATAATACCATTTTAATAGCAATGGAATCCCGTGTATCGCAAAAACATTTTTTTTTAAATTGTTTTTATTAATGTATTATCACATGTAATTGATAGATGTCATATGAAAATAATAATTAATATTTATCACAAAGATAACTTTTAACTTTTATCAGTTCAGATTTGGAAAGGTTATATGGTAGATAATGATATAATACTGGGTACACATCACTAACGGAGTGTATGATAACTATAGTACGATTTTTATGTGTTAGACTATGTCATGGAATGGTGGAAATGTATGATCGCTCCCGCTCCTTATGGCTTTTAGTTGTCGTGATTGACCACGGTGTCATTGCCCGGATCGAGTAAACAAACAACAAAAAAAAAAATAATACAAAACTGATAGATGGAAGAACGGAGATCTGAATGGATATACAGAATAGAATAACACCAACCCCCAGATGTAAAACACAACAGTTTAATCATTTACATAAACAAAATGAAATCGAACATACTTGTACATGATTTACTTTCTGTGAGTAATAAAGTGATAAAGTTGTGCAAAATTCATTAAGCCATTCGGTTATACTGATGGAACACATTTCATCATATGATCGAATGACTGATCGAACCTAGATTGCCGTCATGATAGCATCACTTGGTGCTTCCAGTGTTTCCCAAATCACTGCTTTGATCAGTCGGTGTTTCCGTATTTCTTTCCTTCTCTCGAATTAATAGGCTTCACTCCTTGTCCTAACTACTTTAATTTGCTAATTAGCGATTCGTTTTCATAGGAAAAATCATTCTCAGTATACCTTACACAAAGCATGACATCTTTATGGTGAAAATCATTTAAGACAGATAATTTACTCTTCACAATTTGTGTCAGAAGAAATGCATGAAATCTTACACTTTATGATTTCTATTACATACAAAACAACTGAAAATCTGAACCTATTGATATAATGGGATAGTGTATAACATTCTTAAAATACATGAATCATAAAGCATACACCATTGTTTATGAGCTAAAGGAAACATTAAAGTATGAAACGAATATATTCAACAATAATTGCAGACTTATATCAATGAATATCCATTGCATGCAATCGAGACCAACTTTGTGCTTTATTTGAGAGCCGCACCTTCCTATGAAGCTGAATCTCTTTCCGTGCCTTCAATTTTCCGACAGTCGATCTTAGGACGATTTATTTACCGAGAAAATATACTTACTATTTTAACTTAGGAGTCAACTTCTTGGCGACCCATATAAACTTTGATTAATTTTACGAGGGGGACTATTTTAAAACTCTGAAATCCGTCTGGGAACATACTCTCTCGTTTAGCTGTGCCGATCAGGATTACTACTTTACCTGCCGAATTATTTGTTATTAGTCACATAGAAGTCGAATAATCCTCTCTAGTCCGCCTTTATTAATAACTATTCATGAAAATATCATTTTATGGCAATGGACTAAAAGTTTCAAAACATTTCCCTTGTTCTTATCAACTCTTGACATTTTACCGCTATGACCTCGCGTTAACACTCCACTACTGTCTGTGCTTAATTGATCACCGGGCAAGTTCAAATTAAAATTCATTTTACATCCCAAGCAGGTGATGCTTATTATTACGCGCTGCCAACTTACAGCAGACCTAGCCAATACATCAATCTTAATGTTTACGTGTCACGATGACCACGATAGAACGCACTGTGAAATTATGCTTCAGAAATCATTCGACAACATTTTTCACCAGTATATACTGCTCTAGGAGAATTTGATATCTCTATTATCATTGCAACTCACTTTTTTTTGTAAAAGGTGTAACTGTGTCTCACATTCTGGCGTTGCAATGATACTGGTTGTATTATTACCACCATGTGTTAAATACCCATTAAACATAATACCAAGGTAATAACCATGTGTTACGTTTTAAGCTCTTTAAAACAGTAATAAGAAAAGAGTGAAGACAACAAGCTTTTTAAAACTGAACAAATAATTTATTTTCCAGAAAAAAAGGTAAAAATGAGAAAAAGAATTTACGGTTCTACGAATCAAATCCAAAAATAATCCAAGAATAATCCAAGAATTAAAAAATAGAAGTCCCAGTAATAAAAGGTCCTAAATAAATCAGGGCTGGAGTCCTGATAAAAAATCCAAGACAGAGGACGATGACATATGCAATAGTCAGTGTTGAATTCCGAATAAAATTTCAGTAAATGTCTTTGTCCAATAATTCTGTAAGAGCACTTAAATATTTCCGGGAAAAAGAATTAATAATTCCATAAAATAAAATTTCAACTCAAACTGGTCACAACAAAACAATTTTGAGTTTTAATGGTTTTTAGCCCAACTGACTAAATTTTCAATAGAAAATAGGTGTACACTAACGTAAAACGCAAAACAGATCCCCGTATGAGGGTCACATGATCATGTTTCTAAAACCACATAAAAGCTTTACATGCCTAACATCACGTACTCCTAGTATGGCCTCGAATTCACTTTATGAATCTACACTAAAAAAGAATAAAAAAATAAAATAGAAAAAGTTGTTTACTTCAGCTCACTGATTTCCAAATCAAATTCAGGAACTAGGTTAGCATTAGATGCAAAGTTGTTATTATTACTGTTTACGAAAAAAAGTCAGGTCAAACAAATTTCTGGAAAATGTCAAATCCAGTAAATAAGGTTACATTACAAAAACACGTAATGGAATAAAATAAAAATATAAAACTAACAAACAATTAAATTAAATCAAATATGAATTAAATCAATATTCATAACACATGAAGAGATGTCTGATTTTTAGGAAATATGGCAAGTGTTGCTATTAATTGTGCAATGATATGTTGCATGGAAATCTTGTAGAAGAACATGTGGACTGATGAATGAACCACCCTGACTGGTACATGCAGGAGTTTCAATTTACAATGGTATTGTTAACTTTGAGTGAACTGGGGCTGATTGTGGGGGTTGTTTCACAAAGTTTGAAGAAAGCAGGTTTGACATTACACATATTTGGTTGTTACCGGATTGCGTCTATTGTTGAGAGCTTGGAATTTTGTGGTCAGTGATGCGTATAACCTGTGTGTCTGGAACAGCTTTCTGTTAGTTTCTAACAAATATTTCGCAACACTAGAGTTTTTATAATATGTTTAGAACTCAACATGGGCAAGTTTGTTTTCACTGCCCTTTTTTCACTAAGGTACTCAGCTTTATTGCCCCAAATGCTTCCCGTAATAATCCATTGTTAATTTAAAGGGTGAGCGTACATTCTTGGTTTTTTCATTGTTTGTGTTTCTTACGTCCTCCTTCGTCTGTCTCATATAAACCTCAAAATATTATTTGTTCACAATCTTGCTTTAATAAGTCCTCCGCTCAGCAGTTTTATGTTAAAAAAGTATTTCAGCCTAATACGCGCCCTTTTAAATCTCAATCTGGCAGAACCTTTAAAAATCAAGTTCTGATAAGATTGATCTGAAGTCCTTATCTCTTCCTACCTGTACCTACTGCAAGAAGAAAGGACACGTTATTTCTGATTGCTACAAGTTGAAAAATAAGCAAAATAATCAAGACAGACCTATTCCAAAGCTCTCATTTCTAATAGATCAAGGTCACGGTCATGTATTGAAATCAATACATTGATATGGTCTAATATATCCCAGTCTGATTTTATTATGGAAAATTACGAACCATTCATGTCGAAGGGTTTTATATCGCTCATGGAGGATTTGGCCAATTACATCCCTTATACAATTTTAAGGGACACAAGAGATTTTCTGAGTCTTTTATTATCAGTTGCCTTGCCTTTTTCTGAGAAATCTTCTTCTAATGAGAGTGTTCTTATTCAAGGAGTAGAGTGTGACTCTTTTGATGGTCCTCTCCATTGTGTACATTTGTCATCAGACTTAATCTTAGGACCCATGACAGTCGGAACAGTGTTTGCTTTACCCATTGATGGCATTCATTTCTTACTAGGTTTTTACCTAGCTGGAGATTAGGTTGTGGTTAGCCCACTTGTAACTGACAAGTCTTGTTTGGATCAGAAAGTAGATCCTATTGAAAAAGTAATCCTTGATTTATAGCCAGCTTGTGCCGTTACTACAGTTATGGCAAAGAAAGCTCTTGTGAATGATGTGGATCAGTGAAGTAATCCTTTAGCTGACGCATGTATTGGTCAGGCTTTTGATGTGGTCAATTTCACTCCTCGTTTGATTCATTGAAAGGGTATTGATCACAGTGACTATTTTAACTACTCATTCTCTTTACACTAATCAGGGTGACAAACGAAAATCAATTGTTGTCGAATAGGAAAATGATCCTGAGATCTCCTGTTTGTTTTAAAGGTCATTAGTGAAACTGAAGCCACAGAAATACATGTTTGTCATTTCGTTAAAAATGGGATTCTTATGAGAAAATAAAAATCACATGAGGTACTTGCTGGTGACGAGTGGTCAGTGAACTATCAAGTTGAAGTTCCCAAATCGTACAGACAGGAAATTCTTAGTCTAGCCCATGAAACTCCTTTGACTAGTCATTTAGGGATTAAAAAGACTTATCACAAGATCATGAATCACTTCTATTGACCAATAATTAAAAGTGATGTTTGTAAATACTGCAGTTCTTATCACACTTGTCAACTTGTAGGAAAACCCAATCAGAAGATATCAAAGGCTCATTTGCAACCTATTCCTGCTTTTGACGAATCATTTAGCAGAATAAGTGTAGATTGTGTTGGTTCCAGACCTAATATCTAGTCAGGTAACCAATACGCGTTGACCATAATGTGTGCGTCAACAAGATTCCCACAGGCAAATCCTTTGAGGAATGTTAAAACTAAATAGTAAAAGCTTTGATAAAGTGTTTTTAATGTTTGGCCTTCCAAGGTCTGTCCAATCGGATCGAGAGTAAAATTTTGTGTCTGGAATTTTCCAGCGAGTTAAGTACGAATATAGCATCCAACAACTCAAGTCTTCTGCCTATTCACCCTGAGAGCCAATAGGCTTTATAAAGATTTCATCAAACTTTGAAAAATATGATTCCGTCATATTGTATTGATACGGGTAAAGGTTGGCATGAACGTGATCATTTACTGTTGTCTGCTGTTAGGGAATCAGTTCAAGAATCTTTAGGATTCAGACTCTTTGAACTAGGTTTTGGATATACTGTGCGTGGACCATTGAAATTGTTAAAAGAGAAACTTCTTTGTAATGAAGATACCGAAACTAAACTTCTCGATTATGTTCCCAATTTTAAGTATAATTTGTCTAAGCCTTGCGAGGTTGCAAGAAGTAATCTGCACTCTACTCAATCAAAAATGAAATAAAGGTACGAATAAGATACAAAGAAAAGGAGTTTTCGGCCTGGTGATAGAGTTCTGGCTCTCTTGCCCTGATCACAAAATCCTCTTCAGGCCAAGTATTATGGTCCTTACACCGTTGAAAGGAAAGTAAATGATCTAAATTATATCATGAATAATCATGGGATGCGAAAACAAAAACAACTTTCCCATATAAATATGTTGAAGGAGTATGTCGACAGAAATAGCCAGGTTAATTAGGCAATTAATTTAGTTGGACCTGTCTCACACACTGAGAATTTAAGCGATGCAATGCAATCGAACTGTATTAATTTTGGAGTAACAAATCTTCAAAATTCAGAAATTATGAATAATCTGGACAAGAAACGTTTACATTTCCAACATTAAGAAAGGAATGAACTAAAACAGTTATTACTTGAATAGGAGCACTTATTTCTAGATGTTCCTACAAGAACAAATAAAATATACCATGGCGTTGAAATTGTCAATTCCACACCTGTGAAATGACATCTGTACAGGATGAACCCTCTCAAACAAGAATAATTGAAAAATGAAATTCAGTATTTGCTGTTGAATGATTTCATAGAGATGAGTAAAAGTTACTGGAGTTCACTATGTATAATTGTTCCGAGACCAGATAATACTTTCCGCATGTGCACTGATTGTAGAAAGGTAAACAGTGTAACTAAACAGTTTCAATTCCATTACCAAGAATCGATGCATCAAGAAAATTGGAAATGCAAAGTATGTCACCAAATTTGACCCTCTGAAAGGATATTGGCTAATTCCACTGACGGGGGGGGGGGGCAAAGGATATTTCGACATTCGTGATTCTAGGTGGACTTTATCAGTATAAAGTGATATCATTTGGGGTGAAAGGTTCCTTTTGTACATTTCAACGTTTACTGAACATGATTACACTTGGTCAAGATAATTGCGATGCCTACATCGGTGATGTCATCATCTATAACTACACTTTAAAAGGGCATTTAGCGATAATTTTGAAATTCTTTGACAGACTCACAGATGTAAATTTGACAATTAAATTATCCCAAAGTGAGTTTTTCCTTGCTTGTGTAACATTTCTAGGACATATCGTGGGTCAAGGACCAGTTAAATCTATAGATGCTAAGGTCGGGGGGGGGTCTCTGAAGTCCCTGTGCCTATCAGTAAAAAGCAGCTGATATGATGTTTGGGTATGGCTGGATACTATCGGAAATTTGTTCCACGTTTTCCATAATTGCTGAACCCCTGACAAATTTACTGAGCAGGAAAAATAAGTTTCTTTGGTCTGAAAAATGTCAGGAGGCTTTTGATAAGTTAAAGGCCATACTTAAGAGTGTACCAGTTCTTACAATTCCAAATTTCAATCAATCAAATAAACTATCTGTTGATGAAAGTGATGTTGGAGCTGGAGCATAATTGATTCAAGAAGATAAAAATGAAATTGATCATCCAGTGTACTGTTTTTCTAAGAAATTAAATAAGCACCAGAGAAATTATCCAACAATCGGGAAGGATGTTTGGCTTTGATCTTGACATTACAACACTTTGAAGTCTACATTAGTTCAGCTCCTTCTCCGATTATTGTGTTTAGTGATCGCACCTCACTTACTTTCATCGGCAGGATGAAAAACAAAAACTCAGATATTTTTCTTCAAATTAGTGAATTCAAGTGATTATGTTCTCCTGAACTGCAAAGTGCTCTGATAAAATTCTTGGATAAAGACATTCATTGGAATTTATAGTGTATGAAAAGCTGGAATGATATTTATGTGATTCAACAAAAAAACTGTTGGCACATCAGCACGCTAGGAGTTATATCAAACACATCATTTCCGTCAGTTTTTGGAATTATTCTAGACTTGTACTGGGTTTAATTCAGGACTTTAAATTATTAGGACTTGTGTCTTTAATTCTTGGATTATTTTGGAATTTGATTCGCAATTCCGTAAGTTCTTATTTTCATGTTTTATTCTGGGGAGGAAATAATTTATTTGTTAAATTTTACAAAGCTTGTTGTCTTTCAATAGTTTCTTTTACACATTTTAAGAGCATAGACTCGTAACAACATACAAAATATTTTCAGAAAGATTATATAAGTGCAACAGTATTACTCTGAAGTAAACTTGGCATAATTTTTGTAACTGCCAAAAGTGGTATTTTAATGAATTGCAAAAAAATACGATTACATCCAAAAAAGGAACACGTAGGTTCCTTCTAACTTGATCTTACACGAGTAAGTTAATCTCTGAGTATTAACGCCGTACATTACAGGATCACTGGCTTGTTATCAGTTTTGTTTTTGCTGAATGAGTTCTCGACCTTTCAGCTCTTTTTCTTTTACGTCTGGTTTTGGTTTCTCTCCGCCGAAAATGGTATTACTATCGTTTTAGCTCCATCCGTGCACACAACAGCATCAGAGTTCGTCTTCTTAGCACCTTACAAAAAGCGACTCACTCTTCGTTCCCGCTATTCCACAGAAATATGTCCATCTCTCAAAATCTATGTAATGGTGCATGAACGTTTCTGTTAACTTGTAGTTGCCCATGTTTCTTATTACTCGACAACTCTCTACTTCTTCTTGCACAATATCTATCAAAAAGCGTGTTTAATGAGCTTTGGAAGATCCTGAAACGTCCATTCGACTGCAGACTTCAAACTGTGGTTAGCACTCTCCAAATTTGTATTCGTCCAATTAGACGAAATTCGATCTTCCTAGCCAGATCAAATAATGTTTTCCCAGAAGAGGCAACGATTTCTGTACAAAATAGTTTCTGAAAGACTTTTCACTCGCCGTTTCATCCAAAATGTCGATATCCCTGTGGAGTCTCTTTACACGAGTGAAATATGTGTCGACGATTGTAGATTCAATGAATACACCTTATCCAAAGATGGCCATGATGATATTTTGTCTGTGTTGTAAATTATAACCAAGACTGTCCTCCATGTACCTGCTAGCATTTTTTTTCAGACGCATTGTGCACAACACCTGTGAACTTTCCGATAGACATATGGATATGACATTTCTGAATGCCAATTTATCATCACCGCCTACAACTAATTTTGAAAGTTCATCATCGCTTAGGTTATCAGCATTGTCATGTAGGAATGATGAATACGTCTTTGCTGATGAATTTGTTTTGTATAAAAGTTGGTCCGAAACACAGTGGATGATCCATGGTCGATCTTCTTACAACTAAAAAATCTTTATTTTCCGTAGGCATCACGCGAAACTCTCGGAGGTTTCGAGTTTTTTTCAATATATAAAGCAACAACAAATATTTAAATGTCTTTACTTTTTGGAGCCGTAAATAGTGCTATCAATGGATATCTTGAACCATTAATGTGCTTTACAATTTTATTTTGGACCGCTCCTGTGGCCAAGCGTCCGCCTAGGATGTGGAAGGTTTGGGTTGTTTGCGGGTTAGAACCCCGGCCGAGTCATATAAAAGAATTACCTTATACAAATGATACTAGTAGCTACCTCGCTTTGCGCTCAGAATTAAGAGGTTAGTGTTACGACTGGTCGGCCTGGTGTCAGGATAATGTGAATGGGTGGGATATGATGCTACATATCTGCGGCATGATGCGCCAGTGCTAGACATCACTATAAACTGCCACACTGCAGACACTGTAGCGATATGACTGAATTTGTTTTACAAGCTACGTTGAAAATTCAAATCACACACACACACCCACACCCCACACCCACATACACACACACATGCACGCACACACACACACACATTGTTTACAAATGGGTATAACTTTGTCATCTCTTTGACACTGAATATGTGGTCTGCCGTGTTGTTTGGTCACTCGTTAAGTTTCTTTTTCCGTTTATTGATAGAGTACTTCATATTTGTCCATTGACTTCCATTGCATTGTTTATCGTATATATTATTATTGTCTCTATTCATTGACCTTTCCACTTCCTTTAGAGGTTGTTGTTTTAGTTTTTTTGTCAATTCCGTTCTCACCGCCGATTTCACCCGGGTGTGGTTGATGTTGCTTTCCTTCTTTATGGCATGTCAGTGACACTCCATAGGAGTAGATGTGCTTATATATTCTGCAATCGCGATGTCTTGATAAAATTCCAGGGAAGTGGAGAAACTCTTAATCCATGTAATTCTCATTTTAAAGTTTCCCTTTCCATTGGAAGAATCCTTTAGTGATAGATAAAGCAGTCGGAGTATTGTGACCTCACTTGCATGAGGCTGTGGTTCTATTGGAAACAAAAACATTCTTTACCATGCTTCATTTTTGCAAGCAGTGTAAATGATTTCATTTTAAAACAGAAATCATCTTCCCGTTTTTCTCCGGGAATATGGTGCTGGAGTTATGCTATGTATTTCATGCCCATCAAATGCCCCAAAATTCAGAATATTTCCTGTTTGTATGTCTTTATGTATTTAATGTCTATATCATAATGATACTCATCTTTTCGATGCGTTGGTATTTTGTATTTAAAACTGTGAAGGGGCCTTTAAGAACATTGAAAGTGTTATTTATGTCCATGAACGTGTTTCCAAATGTCCCAAAGTTGAATATTGGTTCTTCTTGTACATATTGTAGGGAACAGTTTCAAATGGATTTCGGTTATCATCTGTTGACATTTGCTCTTTTTGCAAAGATCCTATATGTATGTCATTTGTAAAAAAATGACTCCTCAATGATTATTATGAGAGTGCTTCCTTAATTGACAGATACTGGTTGTTTCCATTACATCATTTTCTTTTCCGTAGTCCTGTAGCTTACATCAGCAATATTTTGCCTTGGCAAGGCTACCATGGGCACAAAATGATTTGGATCCATTCCCACTTGGGTTTCTCTCAGGAATCGAATTTTTTATGGTCGGGTTCCATTGTGTTAGTCCACATTATTGTGAATGATCCTTTTCCAGAGTCCGAAAAGTGTGTGTGTGTGTGTGTGTGTGTGTGTGTGTGTGTGTGTAAGGTCGTATTCATGAACTTACATTTTTATGTTAACATTAAGTTATGTAGTACGTGCTGACTGGTCCTTATGATCAACATGAAAATTCATGATAAAATACATTGGTCAATATGTTTTGTCATATCTTTCATTTAAAAAAAGGAATTATTGAATTTGATAAAGACATAAAGAATACACGAGCTCTTGTGACACTTGCTTCTTTTCGCAAGCCATTTGACATGTCACAGTACGTTCTGACTGGTGAATGTAATGTTTTATAATCTTTTATTTTAAGAAAAAGAATTATTGAATTCGATAAAGAAAAAACAGTTATGAGTTCCTTTTGCACTTGATTCTTCTTAACACAAGCCATTGGACATATTGCCTGGCCATGGGACCAAAATGTCATAAAAATTCATGGTGTAAAGGCATTGTACAATGCGATTTTTCATTTACAATGTGTTCTAAATTGTAATAGTGCAGTTTTGTTTCTTTTTACATTTTTATTCATTAGATCAGACAAGGGTTGTATTGTTATTTTATCAGTAAACTGCCGGAACTGATCCTTATGACTTAAACTTTATTTTGGCTGAATAGAGGTTTTCTTGAGCGTGTGGCTGTGATCTTGTATGTTAGTCGAACAGTGAAAAGAGACAGCAATAACAGAGTAAATTCGAAGAATCATCTGGAAAAGATCAGACACTAAGTTATAGTTAGATTTGTCAGCAATATAAACATTTGTGCTGGATTGTATTTCTCCTTAGCATTCTTTCAGAAATTATGCAATTAATTATGCAAATTAGGTACATTTATTTCGTCCGGACTAATTTCCAAGCAAATGGAGATAATATGTTCGTTACGTTTCGCACAACGAATTTCTAATTGCTTTTGGCAATCTAACGTATTTTATTTTAACCCAGAACCTAACTTTGTAATGAATTTAACAATTTCCTTAGTTGTAAATGTATCAGTCGCGTGTATCTGGACATTATTTGGTAATATTTGGGGAGTATTTCGGTAGTATTTCGGTGTATTTGCGTAAATCGTGCCACCGGTGTTTGTTTCAAAGTTTCATGCGGTACTTGTTCATTTAAAACAATTGAAAAGCTTACCCATCTTTGTGTTTGTGTTGATTAATTGAGTGGAGATTAAAGTTAAAAGATATACGATTAGTAAATTGCATTTGTATTTATTATTTATCAACCAAACACAAGAACGCTGAGTTTTAAAGAAAAATAACCGAGGGGTGGGGGTGGTCGCAATTTAGAGATGAGATAGTAGAGTAAGATACAGTGCTCAAAGAAAACATGCTGCAATTGTCAGTCCTGATTGTGCAATCAAACATAATTCGAGGCTGGTTTTAGATGGTTGCTGGAGAACATATATGATATTTAAATTAACTGAGTAAATGAGAATTTGCCGCTTGATCACCTTATTTGGCGGTTTCTTTCACATGTTTCTTTTTCTAATTGGTCGACAAGGAACACTTTGTCTTTTGCTGACTGTTTGGATTCGTTCAAATATTATCGCGGTACTTAATGTTCTTATTGGTACATATTAAAACTGTCTTGCTATTGCTGATTACTTATAATTTGTAAAGTTTAGTTGACTTTCCTTCTTTCTATTCCTTTAAAAAAATGTTTGTCAATCGAAGCACGTAAATGTAAATAAACCAGCATACATGCTGGCTGACCCAGATTAACGTTCCATGGGGGAATAACTCAACATTGTTGCGGTATTCGCCTACCTTAGATATGGTAGCACGTAGGTAAATAATAAACATAAATTGCAACTTACCTATGAGACGGAATGTCTACGCATGTACTGGCAGAATAATTTAAAAATTAACGAAAGGGTCCAATGATCTAATCGAACAAACACATGTAATTAAAGTGGAAATCCACGAATAATAACATAACAAACTAAACACAATGATTATTTAACTTTATATGAACTTTAAATGCAATGTGAGCAAAGAAATATAAATATATTATTATTATTATTATTATTATTATTTAGATATTGCTGATTTCAAGAAAGTTTAGCTGTTATTGTATTCTTATTACGTACGAGCGGTATGATCGTAAGCAACATTTTGTCAATTTTCTTCATTTTGGCTACCATGGAACGAAATTGCATGCTTAACCTTGTGGAAATGTATGTCACCATCAGAATATGACGTATAATACACTGAACATATTTCGTAATCAAAGCCAATGCAGGTATAACAAGTTCAACAGGAGTTTTATATGTGATAATCAACGGAATTGCATGCACTTTACAAAAAAATTGATGTTCATTCTTTTTCAATGTTAACTGGTAAAAAAACGTTAACATTTCAGAGGAAATTGTGCGATAAGATATTTGCATCCTTACTGGCTACAGGTTTACATCTGTAAACAACCGCTAGACGGCGCGTCTCCAAAATTAATCGGAAAATCCTATTTGCCTAGATAATACAGAGCCCGCGATAATACAGCGTTGGAATAAACCTTCAAGATAGTATACAAAGGCCCATAGCTAGACCAGTTTTCGTTATTCGCAAAGATAAAATAACGAGGGCATATGATGAGCTAGCTGGTGAAGCGGTTACCTCTTCTGCCACTGTGGGTTGAGAAGCTCTCCACCCTAAATATTTTGAAATAAAGTTGAAAATCATTTCAATATTAAAAAATCATTCAAATAATTGGCTTTAAATGGAATTTTATTCTCGTCAATATTTTCGTATATATCACTGTTGTTCTTTGGTGTTTATTAAATGCATTTAATTTCCAGTTTACATTGGTTGATTGCAGGAAACGATGGACATCATGTAGATTGCAGGTAATGCAGGGGTAGTTACTCTGATATCGCAATAATCCAGATAAAAATCTGTTTACGATGCCATATATATATATATATATATATATATATATATATATATATATATATATATATATATATATATATACAGTAAAGAGCATAAATTAACACATATAGAAGTCTTTCTTGTAACGGCATCTACGACTAAAAGCTGTCTCATCTCTTACGAGTCTATGTTCTAAAAATAAGTAAATGAAAAGAGTGAAGACAACAAGCTTTGTGAAATGTAAAAAATTATTTATTTCCCTAGACTACAAAGTAAAACAAATAAGAAAAAGAACTTACGGTATTGCGAAGTGAGTCCAAATTGTAATCCAAGAATTAAAACACAAGTCCTATCAATGAAAGGTTCTATGTGAATCACAGTTCAAATACCGACGAAAATCCGAAATGGAAGGCGATGACGCATGCAATAGTCAGCGTTGTACTGCTGTGACAACTGTCTCTTGCTGAATCACAGAAAATTGCATTACAGTTTTTGGATTCTGTATAAATTCCGGTAAATATCTTTCTCCAAGAATTTATTTAGAGCACTTTAATATTTCCAGGGGAAACAATCATTTGAATTCATAAATATAAAGAAAAATATAATTTCAGCCCCAATCCGCTCACAACATAAAACAACTTGACGTCTCAAAAGTTATGGAATGACTGACGGAATTCTTATCATAACATCAGTTATATTACTAATTAAAACGCAAAACAGATTCCCGGATGGGGGTCCAAAGTTCATCATTCTAGGAAAATGAAAGTTTGTTTACGAATAAACATAAGCTTCACGTCCCGTAGTCCAGGTATGACCTTGACTCAACTTAATGATTCCTCTTCTGAGACAGATAAAAAAATAGTTTATAAAAGTTCTTTTGCCAAAACTGTCACTTATTTTGGAACAAGGTCAGCAACAAGATACAATGTTTCGATTCTGGACACTGTCAAATCGAGTAAACAACGTTACATTACAATAGCATGTAATTAATAAAAAATAAAAAATATTTTAAAATTAAGAGACAAACAATTACTTTAAATATGCTTACCACTTCCTCCCAATAATGAAACAGAAAGATTTATATAATAATGCTTTTTATAACATAGGTTAATTATGCATGTGGTTTATTCAGTAAATAACGTAAGATTTTTTTTTTATGAATGATACAAAGTATACATGAAATAATATATTTCTATACACGGGAAAGTGCATCTGCTATTAAATTGTATTTTCCCTTGATGTGCCTGATGTCAATATGGATGTCAATATGATATTCCTGTAAGAACAAACTCCACATTATAATCTCTGATTTTAGTTCTTCATCTTGCCTATGAAAGTAACGGGGTTGTGATCACTCAACGCAATAATCGGAGAAGGAGCTGAACTAATGTCAACTTCAAACTGTAGTAAAGCCAGTATCAAAGCCAAACATCATTCTCGATTGTCGAGTAATTCTCTGATGCATATTTAATGTCTTAGAAAAATAGCACACTGGATGATCAACGCCATTTTTATCTTGAATCAATACTGCTCCAACCACAACACCACTTGCATCAACAGTTTAATTGATTGGCTGAAATTCTGAGCTGTAAGAACTGGTTCACTCTTAAGTATGGCTTTTAACTTACCAAACGCCTCCTGACGATTTTCCGTCCAATGAAATTTGGTTTTTTTCCTCAATAAATTTGTCAGGAGTTCAGCAAATATGGAAGCATTGGAACAAAATTTCCGATAGTATTGAGCCATACCCAAATTTCGCATCAGTTGCTATTTACTGATAGGCACAGGGACTTCAGAGATAGCCTTGATCTTAGTATCTATAGGTTTAACTTGTCCTTGCCCCACGATATGTCCTAGAAATGTAACACAAGCACGGCAAAACTCACTTTAGGATAAATTAATTGTCAAACTTGCATCAGTGAGTCTGTCAAAGAATTTCCGAATTGTCGCTAAATGTTCTTTCCAGGTGTCGCTGTAGATGACGACATCACAATTATGTAGACCAGACGTAATCATGTTCATTAAACGTTGAAAAGTACTTGACTAACCCTTAATCCCAAATGGCATCAATTTATATTGATAAAGTCCATCTGGAGTCAAGAATGCCGAAATTTCCTTTGCCCTTTCCGTCAGTGGAACTTGCCAGAATCATTTCAGAAGGTCAAATTTGGTGACATGCTTTGCATTTCCGATTTTATTACTGCAATCCTCGATATTTGGTACTGGAAATGAATCTGGTTTTGTCACACTGTTCACCTTTATATAATCAGTGCACATGTGGAAAGTATTATCTGGTTTCGGAACTATTATACATGGTGAACTCCAATCAATTTTACTCTGTTCTATGAAATCGTTCGCCAGTAAATACGGAATTTCCTTTTTCAAGTTATTATTGTTTGAGATTGTTCATCCTGTACGGGTATTGTTTCATAGATTTGGAACTTACAATTTCAACGTCATGGTAAATTTTGTTTGTTCTTGTAGGAACATCTGGAAATAAGTGCTCATATTCAAGCAATACCTGTTAAGTTCATTCCTTTCTTGTTGCTGCAAGTGTGAAAGTTTCTCGTCCAGATTATTCATAATTTCTGAAATTTGAAGATTTGTTACTCCAAAATCAATACAATCGGATTGCATTCCTTTGCTTAAATCCTCACTGAGTGGAACAGATTCAAGTAAATTAACCTGGTTATCCCTCTCAACATACTCCTTTAACATATTTATGGGCAAAGTTGTTTTTGTTTTTGTCTCCCAGGAGTATTTATGATATAATTTAGATCATTTACTTTCTTTTCTTTTCAACGGTGTAAGGACCATAATACTTGGCCTGAAGAGGATTTTGTGGTATGGGCAAGAGAGCCAGAATTCTATCACCAGGCTGAATGTGTGGAGCCAATGTCCCATGGGTCCAATGACAGTCTGAAGTCACGTGTACTATAACATTCCTTATAAGCACCAACATTTCAGACGAAGTAGTGTACATTCCCATCTGAAATAAAAGGGGGAATAATTTAGATAATATTGATGAATATAACCTATATTTCTCCTACAAATAAAATTAAAAATAATGGGCTTAAATTAGGCACAATAATAACAAAACCAAATGAAAACACTTAATCAATTTTTTTTATTTTTTATTTTACTGTTAGAAATTGGTAAATCAATTGTACTTATGTTTGCATCATGGTTGATTGCTAATATAATACTTCACAAATCTTCTGTTTATTTTCCTTAACAATCATTGAAAATGCTAGTTTCTTATTCTTGGAAAGGCATGTACGGTATAAGGGAGATAACTGAATAATAAACATAAAGTGTAGGTTTCTTTCCTCCAAACTGTTATCCATGTAATATAAATTACTCCTATATTACCTTCAGTCCAATTAAATTTTATCCAAACTAAAATTCGTGATAAAGCGAGAACCTAAATTCAGGATTCTATATCTAGTGGAGATCTTACGACTGATTTAATTATTTTATTGTGGCATGTGGAGTGAAACCTTCCATAAACATGCAGAGATGATGCCATACCATTTTGGATTCTTGAAATGGGATGCAAAGTTTGAAAAACATTGTAGACTTGAATGGAAGGAATGGGCAATATATGACTATCACTCAAAAATATTTGACGTAACATGGAAATTCCACAAGAACAGCCGGACAGAAATAAGTAAAATTAACTGAAAGTCAACCATAGGATATAACTGGACTTATGCAAGTGTCAATGGAAAATGCTGACCTAACTGAAATGAAATTTATATGGTGGTATTCACTGCTACTTGTACAAAAGGGAATCCAAAAGAACTTACCTAAATAAACTGCATCAACAGTTTCAAGGATGGAAAGTGTATAAACATGGACAATTATTGCAGGACAATTACGCGAAAAGGAAGAAAATAAGGAATACCATATCGTTAATAAATTACCCTCATAAAGTGTCGAATTTTGAATTGTATTGAACCTTAAGTTCAATGCACTGAGTATTAAAATGTTATCACACTTAAGCCAGAAAAGTCTTTGTGTAGAGTCACTTCGACCTTTCTTCTTTTCTCCCCCCCCCCCATGCCAGTGTTAAAACTTGAAAGGCTAGAATTTATGACTCGGTGAAATTGACCAGGGAATTGCTACGCTGTCCTGGGATAGTAAACATCTGAGTTATCATTCATAACCGCTTGATAGGAACCCATGTCAAATTATCATGTTTCAAAGGGAAATTGATATGCCCCGCACTTCACAGATACTATGCTGCCTGACATCTGACGGAATAAATGGTTATCTTGGGATAATTTAGGAACCGCTGTTTACGATTGGGTAGAGTAAAATAAGGCAAACACTTTGAAAATAATGTGAATTTAAAGTGTCTTAATCGCGGACGCCTAAAAAGAATAGTGCTTTCCTCGTTAAATAGGAAAAGGGGACCAGATGACTGTCTTGTAATAATGACAGGGTTTAGTGCTAGGACGCACAATTTCTGAAAGAGAACAACATTAATGTAAGCAATTTTAATTTTCCACGTAATTTAACATTTTTGATTGTTTGTTTTATGCAAATGTGTTTGATATGACTAGGATCCATAATATTTAACGTTTATTCCATATCATGGAAATCTGTTGATGCTAGAGTTTTCATGCAATTTATCTCTTTAATTTTACAGTTACTACTTCATTGATAGCATTGGAGATTGCATGCTATCCAAGTTTTCCTATGTGTAGGATTTCATAGGGTTATATGAAATTATTTTTTTTGGTCTGTTAGGACAATTTTGATTATCGTGAGTTAACGATAATCGCATATTTATATCTGATTGTGTAATATTTAAATAATCTTGTAAGTTAGGGATTGCTGTGAACTAGTATTTTGTTAATTTTATGTAATAATAATTATTCATGTGGTAGCGTAGGTAAAGATATACGGTAAAGTTGGATATACCGCTAATGTGTTAATTATGGCCTGTCGCTGTGAAGCAAGGGAGATGTTCTATCGGTTTAGTTCAGAATGTATGCAGTGTTGATAGCTAGTATGCTTCTGAGTAACGTAAATGAGTGAATTTTATGTACATGTAGGAAGTGGTACATACAGAGATTATGGGGTAATTTTGTCCTTTAAGGAACAGCTTTCTGGGGAGAGACTGGACAGTCCGAAGAGGGAAGTCCAAAAAGAAAAGAAGTGACGAGTTCAGAATGAAGGACTAGGAAGTCCAGAAAGGGGTGCAGCGTAGAGAATAGAAAGGCTCTAGCAAACGAAGACGTTGATACACGGTCACGGGAGAAAGGCCGTCATCATCCAATGGTGCAAAAACATCCAACTGACCCCCACTTCGACCATTGTAAAATCATATTGAACAACAGTTGAGTTTTACGTGATCCAAAAGGGCCCATTATCAGTGCGCGGACTGAGGTTGAAAATACGCAACTTACAGTTCCATCACCATGTTTGAACGGTTTGACTGTTACCTGTGCAGAGAAGGCAATGACCGAAAAATCTCTGAAAGTGAATTTCCTTTTTTGTCATGTCATTGAATAATAATGTATATAATACAGCCATGTCTTCATATTGTGCACGATGTCGCGCCAAAACACGTACCCCAAATCCAAATAGTGTTTTAAAACACGTAATGGACGAGCAGCCATCGCTGGAACTTATGTTCAAAGTTTACGTTTGTGAGAACCTCCGGTTCCATCCTTTCCGGTGAAAATAAAGTCGGCGGTGAGACCGTAGCGGCATTAACAAAGTTACCAGGAATATAAGGGAGTAAAATTTCCTGGTGAAAACACATTCCTGGATACAATTACTGTGGGCCTGGTAGACGGTTGGACAATCGACTCGATTCTAATAACCTACCAAAGCCAGTTGAAGCACCCGTAAATCGTGTTGATGCTGCGTGTTACTAACATGGCTTTGCTTATAAGGCATCAAACGATATTCGTGCACGTCAACGTGCAGAAGCGGATCTGAGTCATAACTTGAATGTGATTGCGGGACCATGTGCTGGAGAACCAATCGCAACATTGGTCGTCAAAGGAGGAATGAAAGATACAATGGCATTCGAAAACCTCTGCTCTCACATTTTAAAACAAAATATTAGAAAATCCGTAGAATTAGACATCCTCATAGTTTCTTAAATGAAACTATCGTGACTCAAACTTGCAAATTTTGTTTGAACTGGAGTAGTATACAGGGGTTTGGGAATATCTTGTGCCATTATTGACATAGATAAATAATTGATTGCTTGACTCTTTCGTGTTTATACCTATTACAGGACAAAGCTTATAAATAGTTTATAGAAATATTAATTTCCGTCTTGCATGAATAAACAAAAAATAGTAACTAGCAATCTGCGTTTACATACTTGTTAATGTCAAAAATCTTTACGTATTTGTATTTTGAATGCACAATTCATGGAATAAAATGCAAAGGCTACGGTTATACTTTTACCTAATATTTCAGGCACAAGGAACTCCATGACGAATGGCATGCAGCTACAAGGGCACGGTTTTAGTTATTATCCTATTTAATATATGATTTCTACTGTTGCAAGTTGACGATTTGCCATTTTGAATCTCCAAACAGCTTACACACTGATACCATACTGGTCATTGTAATGTTTTTATTTACCGTAATTTCTTTTGTTATAACCATCTCACAAGTACTTGATTTTTGAAGTCTACATATTAAAGCGATGCGTTAGAAGAAATAAAACTTGTTATTTTCCTAAAAGGTTTTTATTGATAATGCAGCACATAAACATATTTCGCTTTTGCATGTCACATTTTAGTGTTTTGTATGGTCTTGCTACATTAGCAAGTGAATAATTGACCTCCGACTTTCATCGTGATTATTGTATTACGACAGAGAATATGCACCTGACAAATAATACTTTTTCCCAATTTCTAGAATTTCGGGAGATTGTTTGAAAAACTACAGATTGAAATGCTTTAAACACTGTGGCAATTTCTTTTGTTGCTTTTCAATAATATCTGATTGCTTTAGTTCACTTTCTTTTTTATTTCCGTCTTTGAGTTATCTGGACATTTTGTTTTTATTTGATTTTACAATGGCTATATTTGCTCAAAATTTTTTCTCAACACATTCTTGCAAACTGTACAGTCCATACGCAAAGGGTAATGATGAAGTCAAGAAACGATGTTGATTGATATTTATCCTTAAGAATTGTGATAATGCAGACAAGTGAACTAATTCAATTTATTTCATTTTTCATTACACTAAGGCTGTAACCATACCCAGTGCTTGCTTACTCTTCAATGAACATATACAATTACCGACGATTTGCCTGTGTACTCATCCACAACCTGAATAATCTGGTCATTATCATAGAGTAGTGACAAAAAGCTGAATACGTAGCGGCAGGTTCTAAACGGTCGCGGGCTGAAACGAGAGCGCAGCATGACAGCTATTGTAAAACTAGTGGTGAAACATCTTGGCTTTAGGTCCAATGTACTCTTCTAACAGCGTCTATCAACCCTCGTGATTGGTGCACTTAAGGATTCTGTTACTTGTGTACTTCAGTGTACTCAGTGAAGCGTATGCTTAGGAACATAATCCCCGATAACTCAACAGAAGCGAAGGTTAAACAGACGGTTTTAAACCTAAATGTACTTTAAGTGTATGGTAAATTTGACTCTTTACTTGCTGATTTTTCTAAAACCTTGATAGCATCCCTTATTCCCAAGTTTGATTCCCATTATCTTTATTGAGGATACATTCCTTTTATACTTGACTCAGTGCATGCTAGTTTCGAAATACGCTGTATCAAATTTCCTGAAGGAATCATGTATATATACTTATTTTATTCTCCGTCTTCAGTAATGACCTTGTGGAAAAACTGCTTGCAAACTAATTCAATATAGATAAATTAAAAACTAAATGTTTCCAGGAATAATGGAATGTTGAGATAGGATGTAAAATAGTTTTTATATGAGTCAATTGACTGAAAGTATCACATTGTAGATTTATATGGGTCCAATTTGTGCTTAGAGTGTAGCCAAACATCATGACTGGTCATGCTGAATGATATATTGAAAGTATGTTTTAAAAATCAGTGTAAGTTTAGCTCTGTCAACTGTTATTGCAATTGTAAACGTTTTAATTGTATGTTTAAACCATTTTTGTGCCAAGGGCCGTGTTTACTGAGTATTTTCACTAATTCAAATTTTGTCTCACACACTAAACTTGATTAGAAAATAGCCAACAAATAAATCAGTTATCCTGACAGAGTCACACAACGTACTATAGCCTTTGGCATCTGCTCATTCAAAGAGCGCTATAAGTATGGTTACCTTTGAAAGATACGTATCGCATCAAACAGAACAACACATAAAATAGTCTACAAGAATCCCACGTCAATATAAAGTCGATTATGTAAATGGTGTAATCGCCCAGTAGTCTCGTCCCAAACAAGAGATTTAGATTTGGTATTACCACTGATGTTGCCGTTTTGTTCGCGTCTTTGTTTTGGACCCAGCTGTGGAGAGAACATTTTTAGTCAGTGAATCACTATTTTAACATTTAACAGTTATATGACACACGGAAGGCTTGTGAGCCGTTGGTAACTAACAACCATCCGAGGGCCCATTCTGGACTTCAAAATTCTTCGGGAGCAACAAGGAACGCACAACGGACACGTGTCCCGGGTCTACCTAGTCATGTCCATCACACGCACCCCCGTTTCCTTAATTTGGCCCTGGCAGGTGGTGGTGGTGCTGGTGCTGGTGATGTTAGCCCTGAGTAGCCTTTGTGGATCAATATACAGCTGCAGGGAGGATATTCTCAACTTAAATAGCCCTTGAGGTGGACACCCTCTCCCCACCCCAACTCACAATGATGGTATGTTGCCTCTCCCCACCCCCCAGTATTATATAACTAGGTAGGCGTGTATATTATTACGCATTTGTTTGCATGAAGTATGCAAATATTTAACAACCATCTAGAAGCAGTTTATTTTTATGCCCACTAATAACATCACACACACACACACACACACACACACACACAAAAGACACCAGCTTCGCTCGCCAAGGTTCCGATATGTTAACCTATCTATACATTGGCGGATTGATCACATATTTCAGAACTTCGGGTCTGTGAGTTTTATTGGAATGAGTGGCAAGACACCGCATCCAATCAAATTCAAGTTGTTCACATTTGACTACTGTTTCCTACATGATCCACCCAACTGGAATGGGCTCATAAATGAGCAATTTTCCACTACCGCTCCGTGGTACACAAATACATTCTTTCCTTGATATGTACCTGTAATGGTGTCTCTCTGGTAGGTAGTCATCCTCTCGATGTTTAACTTACAACGTGTCCTTAAAAGTAAAATTCTCCTCACCATTTTCTGTCGAAAAATCACTGATATTCCAGGCTATTGGTTAGTTGACATTACTTACTAATGGAAGCAACTTGCGAAATCCAATACAGTTCGCTAGTACAAAGAACTGAAATATCTGATCGATCCGACAAGGGTAGGTAGCTTAACATATCGGAATCTTGGCTAGTGAAGATGATAAGACGCCTATTAGGGAAAGTGATCTTTTAAAATAGCATCACGTAATTGCGAGTATTAAAACAAGCACACATGTGTCCGAATTCATACTTCAGGATATTCACAAATATCATCTCCTCTCGGACAGCAGAAACAAACAATAAGACCTGAATGACCAATTGCTTTAAGATTTTACTGTCAAGAATCAAACGTTAGTGATTATGTACATTGCCTCATTTTTACTGCATTCCTTCTAAAGATGTTCTGAAAGTAAATGAGTATTTCTTTTGACATTCTTTATTTAGTGAACTTAAAATAATTATAGCGGTCTGAGAGGAAATACGTCAACACACGGTTTAGACCCCGTTGCAATAACAACAACAATACACAGTTCTGCTTAGTAAATAAGTAGATGTACCTAACTCTGCTGATTATCAAAAGGTTTCATTGTCAGTTATGTTCTCAAAAGAAATATCAACTGCTACGGATGATCGTTGTTACTCTACATCATCTCCGCTTTCACCCGAAACGAGGGGGCCTCTAGTGGCCGAGTGGTCTAAAGCGCTCACCGTTACGGATCACTGCCATCTCACCTCTGTCTGCGTGAGTTCGAGTCTCAGGCTCGGCTAACGTGGGTACGTGAGAAAGCCTGCCAGTAGCTTCTCGTGGGTCGGTGGTTCTTCCCGGGCTTTTCCAGGGTTCTTCCTCCACCAATTATAATGGCCGCCATGTATAGCCTATCTTGTGCTGAAAAATGGCGTTAAACCCTACAACAACAACAACAACAACAATTCACCCGAAACGAAAAGATCTCACGGCTGAAAGTGTAACAATGCTATAATTTCTTCCAGTCATAAGGGGAACTTGTGACAGCTGTTACAAACATTGTCACTACTTGTGTGCCTCAAGTACGTATAACCCCGACGCTGCTTTACATGATAATGGACTTGAAATGCAAATAAATTCAAGTAACTTTTTTCCCAGTCAAAGTTCGTTTTCTTGCATTTTGTCTTTACCTGTGATAACGTATCTAGATTTAGCATAGCTTGATTTCCTGTCTCAGTCTATTATGGTCATTGCTAGTTTTGGATGCGAAGAATTCTATTGGGTGGGCGGAGTTTAGCTATTTGTCCAAATAGGAGTTCACAATATGACTGGTAGTACTAAAGAATCGAGCATTCACCTTGGGTAGAATCTGGTACAACCGGCTAATTATATCCGATGATGTAATGAGGATAGGCATGGTGATCAATGCTGAGAAGAAAGATTGATTCTCCGGATTAGAGAGTATTCGTGTTGGTTATTCGTAAGTACGTTATTTGTTGAATGCATATGTGTAGGTATTTCAATAATGTATGGTCAGCACCCCTGAAAGAAAAACACATCAAAATTTGATAACAGATGCCAAGGTAGAATACTAAATTGGACGCAAATGAAATACTATATGAAACAGTTTCTACTGTATTTCCAATTTATGAAATTAATTAAAAAGTTAGATTTTTCCGTTCTTTCACGCTTAAAATTGGATACAAATTAGAATTACACACAGGAAATTCTGGTGACTGACGTGTCTCAGCTGTATGGCCTGTACAGTACAAAACCCAAAACCTTGACACAGCCACTGATGTAAGAAATGTAGGTAGTATCAACCACAAAAATATTTTTAATTGGTGTTCACATGTGTGATACATTTCAAAGCACACATGAAATTGCATTGGCATACATACAACTGTGTGTAAGAAGCTCAGCTACAACCGATAAAGAGTAGCTAGCATACTTTTGCAATAGGAGAGATAGGGTGTTCAATCGATTCTTCATATGTACATTTCAAAATTTACTTTTAGTTGTCACAATGTAGCCACTATTGTGCTGAGCTGCCTTTAACCGCTACATACATACATACGAACGTACATACATACATACATACATACATACATACATACATACATATATACATACATACGTTCATACGTACGTACGTACATACACACATACATACATACATACAACCGTACAACTTTACAACCATACATGCATACATGCATACACACATACATATATACAAACATGCATACGTACGTACGTACGTACGTACATACATTCATATATACATACATACATACATACATACAACCGTACCGAGTGGTCTAAAGCGCTCACCGTTCCGGATCACTGACTTCTCACCTCTTTCTGCGTGGGTTCGAGTCCAAGGCTCGGCTAGCGTGGGTAGGTGGGAAAGCCTGCCAGTAGCTTCTCGTGGGTCGGTGGTTCTTCCCTGGGTTTTCCAGGGTTCTTCCTCCACCACTTATACTGGCCGCCATGTATAGCCTATCTTGTGCTGAAAAATGGCGTTAAACCCTAGAACAACAAGAACAACAACAACAACAACAACCATACATACATACATACATACAACCATACATACATACATATATACATACATACGTTCATACGTACGTACGTACGTACATACATACATACATGCATACATACATGCAACCATACAACTTTACAACCATACATGCATACATACATACATACGTACATACATACACACACACACATACATACATACACACATACAACCATACATACATACAACCATACATACATACAACCATACATACATACATACATACATACGTACATATATATATATATATATATATATATATATATATACATACGTTCATACGTACGTACGTACGTACATACATACATGCAACCATACAACTTTGCAACCATACATGCATACATGCATACACGCATACATACATACATACATTCATACATACATACATACATACATACGTACGTACGTACATACATACATACAACTTTACAACCATACATGCATACATGCATACACACATAAATACATACATACATTCATACATACATACGTACGTACGTACATACGTACATACATACATGCAACCATACAACTTTACAACCATACATACATACATACATACAACTTTACAACCATACATGCATACATACATACATGTATGCATAGATACATACATACATACATACATACATACATACATACATACATACATATTGATACTTTATCTATTACTCTGAGAAGCGGTGTAAAACTGCATTTTATTGTATAATGCATTGTTGTGCATTAGAATTATTTCATCGAAGCAGTAAAATATGTTTTATTAAAGCAGAAATAAACGTGATAGTATCGAATTCTCTCTCTCTTACAAAATACAACTTGCTGAGATACCCTGTAAGATATTTGTACGCTATATAATATTTCATTTGGTTAAAGTGCCCTTTGATCGGGATACTTTACATACGTTTATTCCATGTAATAGATAACTGTAAGCCATGCACATTAACTATTATCAGTGCTTCCGTGCTGTGTGACCTTTATGTGCTGATATGCCATAAAACCCAAGCTCATCACCATCCTTGTCCTCCTCCTCATTAGTTAAACATGGTTTGTTTTCCGAAAATACCCATCAACAGGGATTTATGATATTCCAAAGGTTGGTTGACTAGATCCGAGGTTTATTTCAAACACCAAATACCGTTTCCTAAGGCCTTTGCGTCAGTAATTGGAAAAACACATTGGAAATATAGTAATTGCTTCCCAAGCATATACATGTACCTTGTTTATCAAATGTTGTCCTGTACGCATCATCCACTATCGTAGCGTTCATTATGATAACTTGTCGACTGAAATGAATTACTCTTACCTTGACTATTTCCAGGTTTCCTTTCTTCCAGTATGAACTTATTAGAGAACTTTCTTTCACTTAACGTATGTAAATAATTCCGTATTGTACGTATGTTTAGGTTAATTGTTTTTAATTGCTGATAGTCGGTAAAGAACCTGTGATGAGATTATGGTTCTTGATATGTAAATTAAAATCGACTCTAAATGAAATTTGTCAATGACTTTATCTAAAGGTATAACAATATATCTAACACGATTTTGTTATTAATCGCATATTTCAGCTTGTGACTGATTTCTGCGCCATTTTCTAATCATTTACCACTTTTTACATTGAAACACTCCATAGAAGTATTTCCGAGGCACGCTCCTCACAGCTCAAACTATTTCAAAATTTAGTGTTGTTGTAATATTGACCAATTGGTCATCTAAACCTCAGTTAATTGTCATTGCGTCCAAGTAAACAAAGACATTAACTGATTCCAACTACTGTTCTCTAAACATGAGTTAAAACCACATTTAAAACACACAGAAAACCCTTCTTCGGTAAGAAGCCATTTGTCTTGTGTTCATCACTGAAAATGATGAATGGAGGAGATATTTATATTGTACATTATACAAAGTTTTCGGATTCGGCACCAAAGACACATAAAAACAAAAACCACGGCAAGTAATATCTGAATTAATTGTCATAAATTTATCAAAGGATTTTACCACCAACTTTACAGCATTGTGACAGTCGTGTTTTCCAACTGAAAGGCGGTAACTCATGATGTTCTGATTGTGCACGGATACACTGTTTGCAACTGAGTACGCATTATACACGCAGAAGGTCCAAGATATAACAAAATTGGCCATGCAAATTTGTTTGTTAGTGTGATTGCATCTACAAAGTTATTCGCGGAGCTAGCATGATATAAGAGTTAGATAATGAAGTGTTGAATGTGGAAAAAGTTTCAATTTGTATCTTTCGCTTTAAGGTGTAATATCCAGTTTAAGTGGATAACAACGTTTTGTTAGCTAATAACAATTCCCGCATTTCTACGTATTGGGTATGCATTATGCACGCAAAAGTTTCGAGACAAAAAAAAATTCTTGCGCGTACGATGCTCTTGTAATTGGATTTAGATAGTTATTAACGGATCTAATATGAAATTAAAATAAAGTAGCAATGTTTTGAATCTGTAACATGTTTGAATCCGTATCTTCAGTTTAAGGTGTAATTTCCAGTTTAAATGGAAAACACAGCTAGTGTCACAATATCTATGCAGGCAAATTATGTGTTAGGTTGTTAGTTGATAATAACTCATGCATTTGTACGCATGTTCGAAATATCCGTCAAAATAGCAATAGAACTCGGTAATGTTTCATTACTGTGTATATAAAATCATTCAATGTGTTTGACAATATGTTCTTATAAATTAATTGCATAGAATGATAGTAATGTTTTTACCGTCTCGTGTAATCTTGGGTAAGGTAATTTGACTTTAAATTGTATCTACTTATGCCAAGTAAAAACTGTTTTTGCGTATTCATTGTATGGAGAATAGTACATTTTTGTATGTAGTAATTACATGATTACAGTAATTTTGTCATTTAGCTCTAATTGTATTGCAAAGCGTGTATATTTCATTATCATATCGCACAGACTGTGCCATTTCTAGCCTCTAATACTTGTAAACAGGGGAAACTAATTTATCTTTTAACTATATGACGTTGTCAGACGTTATGAAAATAAATTCTTCCATTAATACCTTTTGTGCTATGCTGCAACGTTTTCGGCATTTCTAGAGGAGCTGCGGTAAGTCAGTTGGTAAAGCATCGGAATGGGAGAGTCGCGGATTCGATACATGCCCAAAGATAGCCCAGGCCAGTTGCCTCATAGTGTGGTTTGAAAAGGCATTATCTCATGCTTACTTATCATTTTATAGTCTTAAAAGTGGCATTCAAACCAGACCAAAAATATCGTTTGCGGCAGCTGGTTCAATGAACCCAAACTTTTTTGTTGATATCTTATGCTTGCCGTCTCCAAATGTAGCATTTTTATGATAGTGTTGGTCTGACTTAGGTCTGTACTTTTGATTTTGAGCTGGTATCTTCTAAAGAAATGAGAAAGTAGCATTTTGTCATCATGATCGTGTTTCAGTATTAGTTCTTAACTTTGAATAATATTGAAAACCGATATTGCTGGACTGATATAGGCTGACTATGAAAACTGTTTCTCTTACTCAAATTCTTCTAATATTTTCTTAATGAAGTTTTGATTTTGATTTAATATTCTGACAAATATGAACATAATATTTTGAATGTTGAAACGTTTCCTTCCATACTACGGTTATCTCGCTAGCAGCATGGGTTTACTTTGAAGCTGTAAAATCCGACAGGCAGTTTCATTAATTTTGTGAAAGAAAGGATACAAGAAACATCTTCCATTTCTTAACTCTGTATTAGAAACTCTGTAGACTTATATTCGAGTGGCCATGTGAGGACAATGTTTAGAAATCCTTTACAGAATTTTTAAGTTATCCATACTGCATAAATAGAAAAATAACGATCAGTGTGAATTTGTCATTTTTATAAAAAGGTATTTGCACGTCTGTTTTTCAATACACATATCATTTTAAGAACTGGAAAGGCTGCATTCGCAATTTTACGTGAAATATCAGACACAAGGAACTCTGTGACGAACGGCATGCAACTCGAAGCATGGTTTTAATTATTATCCTATTTAACACGTCTTCTATTGTTGTCAGTTGACAATTTGCCATTTTGATTTGTCATACTGCTTACAAACTGATGATACACTGGCCATTGTAGTGTTTCATTACAGTAATTTCTTTTGCCTTAGCCATCGGGCAAGTACTTTATTGTTGATGTCCGTATATATGTCAGAAAAAATAAAACTACTTATTTTTATATATTTCTGTTAACAACGCAGCACCAATCTTAATCTGTCGCTTTTGTATGTTACATTTTAGTGTATTTTATGGTCTTACAATATTTGCATATGAATATTTGACCTCCGATTTTCAACATGATTCAATACGGCAGAGAATATGTACCTGGTAAATAATAATTTTTCGCAATGACTAGAATTTCCGGAGATTGCTTGAAAAACTACAAGTTCAAATGCTTTAAACACTGTGGTATTTTTTGTTTGCTTTTCAACAACATCTGATTCGTTTAGGCTCGTTCCTTTCCATTTCCATGTTTGAGTTATGTGGAAATGTTGTGTTTATTTGATTTTACAATGACTATATTTGCTCAAGATTCATTCTCAACACATCTTTACAAAGCGTTATATCCAAAGAGACTCAAAGGGTGATTTTGAAGTCGAGAAACGATGTTGATTGTTATTTATCGATAAGAATTATGACGAGTGACCTAATTCGCTTCATTTCATTTTTCAGTAAGCTAAGTCTGTAGCCTTACACAGTGCCTACTTAATCATCAGAGAACATATACAAATTACCGACAATTTGCCCGTGTACTCGTCCACAACCTGAATAATCAGGTCATTATCATATAGTAGTTTCAAAAATCTCAATACGTAGCGGAACGTCCTAAACGGTCGCTGGCTGAAATGAGATCGCAGCATGATAGCTATGGTAAAACTAGTGGTGAAACATCTTGACATTAGGTCCAACGTACTCTTCCAACAGTGTCAATCAGCCCTCGTCATTGGTGCGCTTAAGGATTCTGTTACTTAGGTACTTCTTTGTACTCAGTGAAGCGTATGATTAGGAACATAATCCCCGATAACTCACTCAACAGAAGCAGAGGCTAAAACAGTCGGACGGTTTAAAACCTGAATGTACTTTAAGTATATGGTAAATATGACTCTTTATTTGCTGATTAATCTGAAATGTTGATATAATTTTTTATGCCCAAGTTTGATTCCCACCATCAAAGAAAATATTCAGGAAATATTCCTTTTATACTTGACTCAGTACATGCTAGTTTGAAATATACCGTCAGATTTCATGAAGGAATCATGTATTCTTTTTTTCTCCCTCAGGTAGGAACAAGTTCTTGTCCAGTTTTATTCTGCGTATTCAGTAATGACCTCGTGGAAGAACTGCTAGCAAAATAATCAATATAGATCAATACAAAAAATCAATGTTTCATGGAACAATGGAATGCTGAGATAGGATTAAACTAGTTTGTTATGAGTCAGTTGACTGAATGTATCTCATTGTAGATTTATATGGATCCAGTTTGTACTTGGAGTGTAGCCAAACATCATGACTGGAAATGCTGAATGATATATTGAAAGTATTTTTATAAATCAGTGTGAGTTTAGCTCTGTAAACTGTTATTGCAATTGTTAACGTTTTAATTGTATGGTTAAACCATTTCTGTGGCAAGGGCCGTGTTTACTGGGTATTTTCACTAATTCAAATTTTGACTCACACACTAAACTTAATCAGAAAATAGCCAATAAACAAAGCAGTTATCCCCACCGACTCACACAACATACTATAACAATTGATACGTGCTCATTCAAAGAGTTCGCCAACGATGCTTAACCGTGAAAGATACGTATTAAAACAAATAGAAGAACACAGCAAAACAGACTACATCAATCACACATCAATATAAGGGTGACATGGTAAATGGTGCAATCGCCTAGAAGTCTCCCCCCACACGTTTTTAGGTTTGGTATTATGAGCAATGCTGTTGCTGTTTTGTTCATGTCTTCGTTTTGAACCCAGCTGTGCTAATGCAATTTTGAGTCAATGAATCACTATTTTATAATAACCATTTTTACCTCTAACATTTAATAGTTTTATGACACGTGACAGGCTTGTAAGCCTTTGGCAACTAACAACACCAGAGAGCCCTTTCTCGACTTTGCAAATCTCAGGTTTTAACCCACACCAGTGGGCAGGGCTGGATTAAGGGATGCTGCAAGGGGCATATGCCACGGGTCCCCATAGTCATGCCCCCTACCGCTTGTGCTTTGGAGAAAATTGTATGTTTTTAAATAAAACATAGCTGTAAACCATCTAATACCTTGTCTAATAAGACTGTACCAATTAGACACATATAACGGACACAGTAGGACTCGTTTTAGTGTGTATTTATAAATCCATCAGGACCACCCCCATCCTTAATTCGGCCCTGTTAGGGGGGTTGTTTGCTACCGTGTGTAGCCGTTGTTGATCAACATTCAGTTGGGCCATATTCTCATCTTAAATAGCCCTTGGGACGGACACACTCTTCCCACCCCAACTCAAAGTGGTGGTAGTTTGCCCCCCCCCCCCTCCCGTTCCGGTCTCCAATTATTGGATAATTAAATATGCGTGTATATTATTGATCATGTGTTTATATGCAGTCTGTAAATGTCCATCATGAAACATTTCGTTGTTATACCCACTAATGACATTACACACACACACACACACACACACACATACACACATACATGACACCAGCTTTGCCGGCCAAGGTTCCAATATGTTAATCTATCTACACCTTGGCGGATAAAGCGAATATATCAGCATTATTGGAGGCAGCGGCAAGACACCGCATCTATTCAAAATCAGTTTGTTTAAAGTTGAACTTTTGTTTCCTACATGATCGAGATAAGGGTATCAAACAACTGGAATGGATTGATAAATAAGCAATTTGAAAATGGCGGTCTGTGTTACAAAAATACGTCCTTTTACTCATATATGCTTGTAATGGCTTTTCTCTGGTACACAGTCATCCTCTCGATGTTGTACTTACAAATAATAATACTACATTGCTAATCCCCAAACCCATTTAATAATGTTACCCTATTTTCTGATGACACTGTAAAACTAATTTTGTGATCTCCAAATCCTGACACAGTAACAATACTACATTGTTTATCCCAAAGTACATGTAGTAACATTACCCTGTTTCCATGGTAACAGTTGACATTCATTTTGTCATTTAAAAATCTGATATAGTAAGATTATTACAGCTATGCCGCACACTGCTTCCAGAACATAATTTTTTTTTTTTAGTGTTGGCCTTCTTATAGACTTTAACTTTGTATTTAATAATAAATGTCATTACTACACGCAAATGCCTACTTCATAGTAATAATACAATTCCAGTGGCTAAGTGAGTAGAGCATCCACCTTAGATGTGGGAGGTCATGGGTTCAAACCTCGTCTGAGTCATAAAAGAGACTTATAAAAATTATACTTACAGCTGCCTTGCTAAGTGTTCAGCATTAAGAGGTTAGGACTAGTCAGCCTGGTGTCAGGATAATGTGACTGGGTGGGACATGATGCTACATGTATGCATCACGATGCCCCAGTGCTAGACATCACCATAAACTGCCACACTGCTGACATCATAGCAATGTGACTGATAAATTGCTAAATCTACATTAAAAATCCGAATCATATACACATAGTAATATTACTCTACTGATTATCAACTGTGACTACTGTCCCAAGTCAAGATTTTTGATCTCTACGCTCAATGCATTAAAGATAAAACCCATCATATCACTTTGTGTGGAATTTGAAAATTCCATTCGAAGCTTGGAATTTTAAATCATTCACTAGTTACATGGTCTGTGCTAAGTGTTTGATGCAAAATTTATTAATTCCAAAGATTGAAATTTCAACCCTACACTAAATAAAATAATGGATCCTTTTTTCACATTTCTGTGCTGAACTGGGGAGTCCGAGTCAATAGGTTATACCGTGAATACTGCCGTAACTTAAACAACCACGGTAGAGTTTCTTACCTCAGGATAGAGCATACAAATCAGATTTACACTCAAATATTCAGCGTAAACTTTCAGTGACATTTAAAAACATTTCAACTTGCAAAGAACATTACCGGTATTGAAAATGGCAATAGTAATGGCAATACATAGTGTCTGAGCTGTGTACTGTACAGTATAATGCCTGTGCAATGATACAGATTTGAACAGGTCACATGATGAAGCCCACTAATCAAGACAGCCCAACAATAATAACATAGTTCTTGATTCAACCTTGACCTTGAATTGATTTACCCTTCAGAAAAAAAACTGAGAATATATATATTTTTAAACAAAAAAAAAACAACTCATTACAACAACAGCATTTCAGCTTCCAATTGGACTAAAGAAGATGTTTATGTACCTTGGTCGATCAGTGCAAAACATGTGCTCGACACTCAGCTTAAACCACAACTCAATTTAGCATGAATATATGTTGCAATTAATGTTTATCTTGGTTGCTGGAAAAATATTTTTAGTGACGATGCAAACAAGGAAGTGTTTGATATTTTGTGTGCACTATGCTCCCAATAAATGATCAAAATATTCCAGTCATGATAATGGTATGATGCCAGTCATGAGCAAGCAATTTTGCACTGGTGTTCTAAACTGGAAAATACTATCATACATATGAATTTTTAGAATATTACTATATTGCCTAGATGAGATCAGCTCAGGTGATTAGACTTTGTTAAAATGCATGTAATTTGAAATCGGAATACTTTCTTCATGCTGGGATCAGTCTAGCATAGATTTAAGTAAGCAGGGATCAGCGCAGAATACACTCTAATACTGGGATCAGCCTATCACAAAATCTACCTAAGCTTGGATCAGTCCAGAATACACTCTAATGCCGGGATCAGCCTTAGCACAGAATCTGCTTAAGCTGGTATCAAGCCAGAATACACTCTAATGCTGGGATCAGCCTAGCACAGAATCTACTTAAGCTGAGATGAGTCCAGAAAGTACTCTAATACTGGGATCAGGCTATCACAGAATTTACCTAAGCTTGGATCAGTCCAGAATACACTCTAATGCTTGGATCAGCCTAGCACAGATGGGAAATCATCTTAATGCAGTACAGTGTGTCATTCAGGACTAGCTCATATGTAAACCTATTGAAAGAGAGCAAAAATGTTATTTAAATAGTGAAGCTGCTCTATTACACACACACACACACACACACACACATGTGTGTGTGTGTGTTAATGTTTAGTGACTTGATGGTACATCTGATGTATGTTATCATGATTAGATGCGACTTGAATTGAGAAAGAAGTTAAAATACTCATGTAGCCTTTATTTTTCTCACATAGCATGTATGAAACATTTATTTGTACAAATCTGTATTTGTTGTGAATAAATTGTGTTTATAAGACTGATGATATGAACAGCTGTAATGTTGTCGTATTACTACACAGCAGATACGACTATGTCAGACTTTATCTGACACACAGTAATATTACTAAAATGTAGATCTCCAAACTCAGTTGAACAAGATTGCTACATAGACCAGATGTGTATATAAGACAGTAAATCACACTCCTTGTAGTAATATTACATTTTAATAGAAGGTTACAGTTAACAATTTTATAACCAGTTGTTTAAGCCTCTACTAGATAATACAAACTTCTACAATTATAACTTGATATTCTAGAGTCAATTACTAAATATCCATGTATATGAGTGTATGCACGATGTCAAATGAACAACAGGTAACAGTTGCTTACTGCCCTTTACATTTATTATGTCTCCTTAGAAGTCGTCCATTGACTTCGTTACCACAATAATAAAACATTAAAAAATCATATCAGTACATTTTCGATACATAAAAAAATGTATGTAGATTGTATGAAAACTCTTTAAACATTTCACACTCTTAATTACATTTTTGGTAATTCCTGAATACATTTACATAGCATTAACATTTGCTGGTACCAAGAGATGCTCATGTTAAATGCGAATAGTTATAGACTTATAGACATTACTTTGAAATCACACCTAGATGCAAAATAGATGTCATTCCTACATCAAGTTTGTCAACCTCGTGACCATCATAAACCTTTATTCGATGATCAATGCACAGAGACACCCTGGTGTTGTGGCACTTTAAATTGAATAATGTAAATTGCTGTTGACAGTGATGATTACTATAGTGAGATCCTATCTTTATCAAGAAGCAAAAATTGTAGCAAGTATCCAAATACTGTCTAGATAAAAAAAAATTAAAAATCCTATAAGACTATGTCCTGATTTTTTAATTTTAGCATTAAACATTAAAAACGTTTCTAAACGTTGCTCAAAACAGTGATGTCTTCAAAGAATCAAACAGGTCTCCAATGGAAACTAAATCACGCCGATCTTACAGTAATTTGCTTTTGTGTCATATCTTTAATAGCCATTTTGCGGAGTTTTGTGTCACATGCCAATGGTCATTTATGGAACGTGTCACAAGACTGTTAGCCTTATTTTAAATAATTTCTTATTTCTGTTTCCACTTTTGCTTCGTTAATATTTTTTCCATAACAACTGCATCTCTTTTAACATGTCCAGAAAATGTACATGTAAGATAAGCTATATGTATAATCTTTTTGTCTTTTCTATAAAGTTTCATTGCCATTGTGCTGGTGTTGTATATTAAGTCTTTGTTTTGCGTTTTTCTTGTTACAGCTTACAATATTTAACGGTGGTTTCTTCTGAAACAATGCCCAGATAAAATATTTTGTTTTTATATTTGACCAGATCTAACTCTTGATTTCCCTCTGACCCCTCTCCTTCCTGCAATTAAACAGAAAATAAAAATGAATTCATTACTACGAATATGAAAACCAACTGTCCAGATGAAATAATCAAGCATGTGACTTCTGAGAAACATTTCTTTGTATCATATAGGACAGAATAAATGGTCACTTAAAACATATTTTAATAATACATCTGATGAATCTGTCATATAGAAAAGGTACAAGCGAACAACTTACACATCTATAATACATATGCACATATTCTTAACATAATTTGCATTGTTGAGATTGAATGTATAGTCAATGGGATCGTAAGAAAATGTTGGAAAAATGCAGGTTTACGCCTCATATAGCAACCAGATAGAAAATTTATTTGTTACATTTCCAACACCAAATCATGTTTTCCAGGAATTTACTTAAGGGCAATTTGTACCAAAGTTGTGTCTTTGTAATCTCTCAACCAATATCTGGTATTCATAGCATATATGAATAAGTTATTTTTTATTTAAAAAAACTTAATTTTTCTGAAATACTTCCAGTGTGAATAAAAATGTGGTCGGAGTGTTTCACATTGCGTGTACAATGAATGTTCAACCAAGATCAGGCTCCTAAAGACCAAGATCAGGCTTCTAAAGCACAAGATCAGGCTTCTAAAGACCACTCTTGTAACTGTATAGCTTTCATAATAATCAGATGGAGAATATCATTTAAGTCATGTTACACAACCCAATGATATGAGACAACTCAGTGGTAGGAGGGGTCAACTTACTGTGTTACTACTGTCAAATAATATGAAAGCATACTTACTACTATATGTAAAGGTATTATTGATTTTAAGCACAATTTGCAGCTCAGTGAAATGAAATACATTTTACATAAATAATTGAAATAGATAATCAAATCTACTGTTTAAAATTATGTTAAAAATGCTAAATAAATATGACTTGGAAAATCTAATTAAAATATTCATCCTCATTTTAAAGAAAGTAATTGACTAATTTAATCTTAGCCTGTTTCATTTAAATTTTGCTTTTGGAAATAACTTATATAAAGGTTAACGAAAACTGAAAACTATCAAATTAAAAACAAAAACTATTAAATCAGTTATTTCAAATATCATAAGACTGAAAACATTCATGCTAAATGCTGCTACAGATGTATGTAATATCTTTTCTGTCATCAAAACATATGTCTTAGGAAACAAACAGATTGAATGGTACTAACAGCTACCTCGTTTGGCGCTCAGCATTAAGAGGTTGGTGTTAGGACTGATCGGCCTGGTGTCAGGATAATGTAATTGGGTGGGATATCCTGCTACATGTCTGCGACATGATGTCCCAGTGCTAGGTATCACTGTAAACTGCCATACTGCAGATATCGTAGCAATATCACTGAAAAATTGTCAAAGCTACATTAAAAATCCAAATCACACACACACACACACACACACACACACACACACATCTTATGTATGGGCTCATGTTTGTCCAACAGTCTCACTTTTCTATGGATTACCTGACAAACTGATATCCATTTGCCTTTATGAGAGACCCAATTACAGGACTGGAAGACATGAAGGCTATCATATTTCACCATTATCAGTGTCATCTTGCTGGAATCCAATTGACTATAATTGCTACAAAGAGATATGCTTTGCTATGTGATTCAGCATTGTTTCTGTGTAACTGTGCAGAATTGTTCCATTTTATAAATCTTCTTATCACAATTAAGCAAAACATATTTGGGAAAATCAAATAAAATGTAAATACACTTATATGTATTTATACGTAAGCGACTCCATTTGATGTTCAGGCCATTACAACATCCTTGCATTTACTTTACACATTTTTTAACATTTTGTACTTGCTATTTTTCTATTCCAACATTCTATCTATATCATTATTGACAGTATATATTTGTTAAATCTGTACATTGGAATGCATGTATGTATGTATGTATGTATGTATGTATGTATGATCTCAAATAAATTATATTATAGATTCAAAGAATTATTCATCATTTCATAACAGTATGTACATACTATGTATACATGCATATATGTATGTATGTATGCATGTATGTATGTATGTATGTAATTTCAATAAAGGGAGCTACAGTAGCTCAGTTGATAGGGAATCACACTCGTAATCCTAAGATTCACACTTTAATACCCACATAGCACCAGCCAAAGTGCTCTGGTTCAATGTCATTGGGAAAAGTATTTCACTCAAATATTTAGGCATGATATAGCCAATAATGTGTTAAAAAGTGCTGACAAAACCAACAGAAGTAAGAAACAAATATCATCCAGTAAAACTTGTCTTCATGAGTTTGATAATATAAAACTAATGAAGCAGATTTTAATAACAGTTAATTAAAATAACAAGGAAAGCTAAATTTACCTCTGGGTTTTATGAATTCATTATACGGTAATAGTTACTTTAAAATCATAGAAAAACGTTTATGCCATGTCCTGTCTTGTCACTGTGGCCAACATTTTATTGTCAAGATCACTTATATCTGAATTTAATTTTCCGCTTGACAATTCTTGTTCACAATGGCCTCTAGAGACTACTTTTTTAAAAGATTTGCAGTGGTAGCTATGTTGATTATTATCTTGCTGGTGTAAAGGAACAAATGGTTAGTTATATTGTTTGATTAATTTGTTGCACTAGCATCAATTGCCAGCTGAGTGTTATGCCATACTTTTATTTCCATTTCATTGTGGGGGCCCTGAGTGGCCGAGTGGTCTAAAGAGCTCTCCGTTACGGATCACTGCCGTCTCACCTCTGTCTGCGTGGGTTCGATTCTTGGATTCGGCCAGTGTTGGTATGTGAGAAAGCTTGCCAGTAGCTTCTCGTGGGTCGGTGGTTCTTTTCGGGGGTTTCCCGGGTTCTTCCTCCACCTTTAATACTGGCCGGCATGTATAGCCTATCGTGTGCTACAAAATGGCGTTAAACCCCACAGCAATAACAACAACAACAAGAACCATTTCATTGTAATTAATACACTGTATATAAAACTGCCATCTTCATTCTGCATTCAGAGTGATAAAATTATGACGAGCCTCCAGTTTATAAAACATAATTAAGTGTAGTACTCAAAGCTGTGATGCTTTTTGTTGTTGTTGTTGTTGTTGTGGGGTTTAACGCCATTATCAGCACACGATAGCGGCCAGTATTAATGGGAAGAACCCGGGAAAACCCCTGGAAAGAACCACCGACCCTTGAGAAGCTACTGGCAGGCTTTCTCACATACCCACATTGGCCGAATCTGAGACTCGAACCCACGCAGACAGAGGTGAGATGGCAGTGATCGGTAACGGACAGCGCTTTCGACCACTCGGCCACTCGGGGCCCTAGTAAGCTGCGATGCTATAGCTATTATTTTGTCAAAACCTGTATTAACTATATTACCTTTTCTGCACTAGTCTGCATCCAGCATAGACACTTATGCAGCACAGAACTATTTCTTACTAATAAATTATTATATTATGTTGTAATTTTGTTTTATTCATTTTTTAAAGCATAAATCTTTTCCCACAAACAGTACTGATTTGAGAAATTATTGAAAAAAATTGGTTTACGATTGTGTTTTGTCACTTGGGTACAAAAGTCTTTGAACATCTATCTATCAAAATGTATTTATTGTGTAAACATTATATGAAATTATCTAACAAGAACTTCGGTTGTATGCCATTGTATAAATATGTTTAAATATGTGTGCTTTAAATATGTGGTGTATATAAAGTTTTGAACATAAATCTTCTAATCTAACCATTTAGGTTTGGCTATTGTACTATGGTTAACCAGTTATGGAATATAGTCACAGCTGTAGCCCTAGTGTATATTTTGCATACATGCAAATGTCACACTAACGGTGTGTCAACAACGATACACATATATGGCCATAAATTAAATTTAAACTGTACATAGATAGCTTTCATTTGTTTATGAATAATACAGAATTCATGGAATGTATGCTAAGTGTTGCATTCTGTATGTGGACTGCAAATAAAAAAATGAAACAAGAAAATTAGTGTCCCTGTCACACATTGGTACCAATATCTCCATATCTTGTGAGGAAGACTATTTCTTTCATGCTTGAAACAGATTTGTACATTTGTACCTTAATAAAGTCCATTTGTCCCTCAAGTCATTACAAGTCCAAATTTCAACAATCTGAGACTGCAGTTCACACAACACTATCAAATATAACAATTGTGTATATTTTTCCAAAGACAATGAATCTGGTTTGGATTATAAACTTTTTAAATTTTGAAATTCCTCCCAGGTTTTATCAGGAACATATTGAATATGTGCATACTGTGAGGAATCATTAACCAAAGATAATACTGGCATGTTGTAATAGGTAACCTCTTGTATATTTGTTGGAAACACTCCCTGCAGGACGTGCGAGTGATGCGGCACGCTGACATCGGCAGCGACCATAGTCTTCTGGTGGCCAAGGTGACTTTGAAGCTTAGGAAAGTTAGGATAGGGGTCTCCAGGAATCAGCGCTTCGATGTGGCCAAGCTGAAAGATCCAAAAGTGAAGGAAGAGTTTAGGCTGGCCTTAAGGAATAGGTTTAGTGTTCTAGAAGATGAGACAGCGCTGACCATCGACAATATCAACAGAGTAATGAAGGAAGCAGGAGAAGTAATTTTAGGTTATAGGAATAGTAAGAAAACAGAGTGGATATCAGGAGAGACGTGGACTTGCATAGACAAGAGAAGACAGATTAAGAAGAGCCTTTTGGACTCCAAATCACCAAGACTGAAAGAGAGAATTTCGAAGGAGTATAGAGGAAAAGACAAGGAGGTAAAGAAATCAGCAAGGAGAGACAGAAGAGAATACACAGAGAGAGTGGCAAAAGAGACGGAGGCAGCAGCAGAGCAGAAAGACATGAAGACGGTGTACCAGAACACCAAGAAGCTGAAGGGCGACTACGGTCAGCACCACGACCTTCCTGTGAGAGATGAAGATGGAACTCATGTCACAGTGGTGGAGGAGAAGCTGAAGAGATGGAAGCAACACTTTGAGTCCATATTGAATCGTCCAGACCCACCAGTACTCGCTGACATTCCTGAAGCAGAGGATGATCTTGACATCAACTGCGACGACATCACTGCTGAGGAGGTCAAGCAGGCCATCCACAAGCTGAAGAATGGGAAGGCACCTGGCGATGATGGAGTATATCCGGAGATGCTGAAGGCAGAAGACACAAAGACACAGCAGTTTCTTTGCCAGAGTCTCCAAAAGATCTGGGATAGTGAAGAAGCACCGAATGACTGGAAAACAGGAATCATCGTCAAATTTCATAAGAAAGGAGATCTGGGGAACTGCAACAACTGGCGAGGAATCACCTTATTATCCATCTCCAGTAAGATTTTCAGTCGCATCATTCTCCAACGCATCACAACAGCTGTGGACGGCATCCTATGCCAGGAATAGGAAAGGCAAATCCTGCCTCGACCACATCTTCGTTCTGAGACAGATCCTTGAGCAGTCCCATGAGTAGAATGGATCCCTTTATGTGGTCTTTGTGGACTTTGAGAAGGCCTTCGACAGCCTGCACCAAGCCTCTCTGTGGAAGATCCTACGACACTACGGAATCCCCCAGAAACTTGTCAACGTCATCATGTCCCTGTACGAGAACTTTGAGTGCAGAGTCATCCACAACAACCTACTTACTGAACCATTCAAGGTGGAAACCGGAGTGAAACAGGGATGCATTCTCTCGCCGATCCTCTTCTCACTGGCCATTGACTGGATCATGCGCCGCACCACAGAGGGCAGGAGGCAAGGAATACAGTGGACGCTGACCTCAGTGCTGGATGACCTGAATTATGCCGACGACAGCGGGTTGCTGGCAAGCAGACACCAGGATATCCAACAAAAGACACAACAGACAGCAAGCACCAAAGGTCTTCGAGTCACCATAGGGAAGTCACAAGTCTTGAGGAAGAACACTAGAGTAGGCGACCCTATCACCATCAACGACCAGCCTCTGCAAGAAGTAGACGAATTCACGTACCTGGGCAGCAAGGTCGCCACGGATGGAGATTGCACAAGGGAAGTCACCACAAGAATCAGCAAGGCCAACAAACCTCAGCGCCCACACGAAGATCCGTATCTTCAAGAGCAACGTGCTGAGTGTCCTTTTGTACGGGTCAAAGTGTTGGAAAACCACTGCTAACATAGAACGCAAGCTCCAAGTCTTCCAGACCAAGTGCCTGCGACTGATCATGAGGATCTTCTGGCCAAACATGATCTCGAACGAGGAACTCCGGCACAGAGCGGGCGCAAGCACCATCGCTGAGACCATTGCAACTCGTCGATGGAGATGGCTCGGCCACGTCTGCAGAATGCCCCCTGACTCACTACCAAGGGTGGCACTGAGATGGACTCCACAGGGGAAAAGGAACCGTGGCAGACCCAAAGAGACCTGGCGCCGAACCGTGGAGCGAGAACTCAAGAACATGGGCCTCACCCTGCAGACAGCCCCATAACAGCAGCTGACAGACCAAAATGGTGCTCCTTGGCTGTCGCCTCAAGCACCAGACGGCGCAGAGAGGATTAATTAATTGATTGTATATTTGTTTCAGCTATGAATACATATTGGATGGTTTGGGTGATGTACATGTGATATTGGCATTAATTCTGTCTTCTATGTATTAAATGTAATCAACCAGGTCCAGGATCTTTCTGTAGTTTTACAAATTAGCTGAATTTAAAATTTCAGAATGGTGATTTTCTTTTAAACAGGAAAGATAAAATTTCAATTAAAATCTATTAAAACGAAATAGTTAAGATTCCTTCCTCTATTTCATCATTTTAAATATTCTACTTAGCCATGTTCCAGTAACATCATTACCGGTATATCAGACTTCTTCACATTTCACAGTATCAACTTTCTTTATTGCTTTAACAGCACTTTCAACGCATTATAAACTATATCTTACTGAGGGAATTAGAGCTTAGTGCTTTTCCCTATGACACACTGAGACAGATAATCCAGGCTGGCATAGGCAGGTATCAAACCCGCAAAATTTGGATTAAGAGTCCTACACTCTACCGACTAAGCTTACTCTGTAAATCAGATCAGATTTACATCAACGACTCTGTACATTAAGTACATGATATTATAACGATTTCAAAGCGTTTCCAGATTGGGTTTAGGGTATATCCATGGTTACTAATAAACAAACATAAAAATTACAACAAAAACATTGCTAGTAAAGAAAATATATAACTGGTCTGTGTAAAGATAACTTTATCTGCATCAAATGGTAGTTAAGAGTTGAAATTGCACCGTACTGATCATATAATATACTTCTAAATTATATCAAATAACTAATATGTATTTAATAAAAGAATTATAAACATTGTCATAAAATGGGGAGATTTTAATATGTGTAATATCCAAGCTAAAACCTTGCGTTCGGAGATGTCAAACAGTTTTTGTGCATCAGTGAAAGTTGATTTGCACAAAAATGATACAACTTAATGCCAAGAATTCAAAGCATGGCAATTTGGGAAAACATGAATATTATTAATTTTGAAAAAATACAATAATTTTATGTCAAATATTTTTATGCCACCACTGCAATAGCAGAAAGGGCCATTTTATTTTGTTCGTATCCATCAGAACATTTATCTGTCCTCGTATCTGTACATCTGTATGCCAATTCCAAATCTATTTTAGCACAATGGAAAAATAAACATATTCAATAAGAATCATCCAGTCATACAATTAGATGCATTTTATCATGGTTATAAGTAAATAAACTCTCCGATTATCAGGATAGTACAGACGTCTTTCAATTGCTTGTATACCTTTTTTGTGACATTGAACTTTTGATTGAAAAAATTCTTACCTCTATTATTAAACCCCTCCTGATATTTCCTAACATGTTCACGTAAGTTACCTACTTATTCTTAAATAAATTTAAACTCATTGCTGGCAGTAAATTTCCATCAGAAGACTTCTTATGACATCTTGTTGGTCCTATAAAACAATGATGATAATCTGGCTTTCAATATGTCTGCCACAGCAGTTAAATTGAAATTCTTGTTATTGCTGAAGAATATCAGAGATGGTTTCAAGATTCAACAGTTAAAAGTATTTATATTATCTTATCTTGAATTCCTGACCAATATTGTCAGCATAAAAAGCGTTCTTACCTTTGAGAGAATTTTGTTCCATTATATTCACGTATTTGTTTACCTTTCAAAATAATACTTTTTAGAAGAAAATATTTTAGCTAGATCAGTTAAATATTTAAAAAAAATTAAAAACATTTTAATAATCATTTTCAGATAATGTATTCACTGAATAGTATTCTTAAATAAATGTGTTGCTTTGCCAGCTTTAAATTGTCTGACCAATTGTTTCTAAAATAAGATTATTTTTAGTGATTATCATCATCATCATCATCATCATCATCATCATTATTATTATTATTATTATTATTATTAATATTATTATTATTATTATTATTATATCATCATCATCGTTATTATCATCTTCATCATTATTATTATTATAATTATTATTATTATTATTATTATTATTATTATTATTATTATTAGACATAGTATATCATTTATATGTCTGCAGCAAAGTTTTCCATGAACAATATAGTCCTTTCACATTGTTCTGCACATGCCTAAGGATCATGTGTTATTGTATCAGCTTTGGCGAGACAAGTAATTGCAGGGACAGTCAAGTCACTGTTGTTATTGACTACACGCATTTTTAAAGAGGCCAAGTCAAAACCATTGAATTATGTATTTTTCAGTTTGAATAAAATTGGTGGGTACAATCATTGCGCAGAGTATAGGTGTAACTACCGAACGGGTTCTATTAATAACACTTGTGGATTTTATAAATTTCCCATACAGTCAAATCTTAGATCACAGTTTATTTATGTCTCAAATCATAATGATCTGATATTGAAAAATGCCAGTTCTTAAATGTAAATGTGTGATTGTCACTTTGTATATGGAAAACCAAACAGGACAAATGACAAATGTATAGATTATGTGCCAAGAGTCAAATTACCATTGATATATTTACATACTGGGAAAAAGCAAAAAGCTCAAACAAGCAAAAATATTGTATGACCAGTACATAATATTATCAAAAACTGTATTTACAATAAATTAGCATATAATAGATACTACTTAAAAGATGATTAGTGTTTATTTCTTAAGATGTGTATCGTTCACTGCATATCTTTATGTTCTTGTCTTCAATATGCATATTTTATAGGACATTGGGCAATATTGTTTGTGAGGAATAATGTAAACAATTTGACTTTTAATAATGCATGCTTATTTTAGAGTTTGGCAATATTAATGAAGTCTCAAATGTAGTTCAGCTAAAATGCCAAAAATTAATGAAGTATTATAGTTGGATTAAATATTGTATTAATATTTTATTCAATGACCTAAAACTTAAGTCCAATATATCAAAATAATATGGAGCCCATTTAATCACCAAAACATGTTTTTGCGATGTATGTATTTAAGCTAAAAAGTCAGTGCGTTCAACGAATTCAGCTTATTAAATGACCATGGTGTTTTTGCTACTGTATATGTGTCATTGTAAGAGACAAAAGAGATATATGTTTCAGGGTTGCAAACTTATTTTTTCCTTACATGATACAAAACATCTAACGTTAATACAAATGAAGTAAAAATGAATGTTTAATAAAACATTGTTTATCTCACTAATTTCACTCACTGAACCTGAAACAGTTAATGGCTTTAACATAAAAAACATTTTCAATAGTTGTTTGTGTAAAATAAATTTACAACACAAACATGAAAAACATGTCTTCTTTTAATATTGCCCTTGATCAACATAATTTTTTGTTGTTGTTGTTGAGTTTAATCATTGTGGCGTGCGCACAGTTGTGCATGTGCCAATTTTTTCTGACTGCACCGCAGCCTGCTAGTTGTTCCTGGGGAAGAGAATGGTGCCACCTCCCCCAGACTTTTATGGATTCAAGCAACCCTGATAGTTTGGCCTCAGTCTGTGGGTCCATAAAGGTCCCTTACAGTTGAATGGTTGGCTGTCATTATTGGGAAGGAGAGCTCGGGAACGGTCCTGCTTGCTTTACATCGCTGGTTTCTTGTTGCATTTGCCTGGTTTTTCTTGCGATTTTTTTTCTCGATTGTTTTTTTTTCTTCTTGGTTTCTTCAAAATGTTCTTAAAAAGGGGGTGGGTGTCATATGCTGTTTATAGAGGTTGTTAGTAGAAATCATGTATGAAGAGAGATTTTCAAGGTTAGTATTACTAGTCGAGCTGTTTAGGGTGTTCTTCCTACGTGATGTTATTTATAAGTTTTTAGATATTGCCTCTGTAAGTTATTTTTTTAGTAATGTTTTTTGAGATTGAATATTATTTATACTTTATTTAGCAAGAGACCTGAGTCCTAGCCGATTACACGGTTCGTTAAGGACATTTAGGACCGGAGTCCTAGCTGATTACTCGGTTCGTTAAGGACATCTAGGACATCCGATTTTGCGGTTTCCTTAGTCTTTTATAGGTGCTTCGTAAGTGAATTATTTATTAATACTTTTATAAAATTGAATATGTTATGGGTTTTTATGTGGTGGCTTCTAAATTTATTTAGCTAGTTACTGGGTCTTTTGGTTTTGTGGAGATAGTAATTATATTGTGTTCCTAAGTCCTGCTTAGTCTATGAATTTATTTATATTGTTATATGCTGATTGTTTATTTTTTTTAGAGTCCATAAGTAACTCTGGGTATGTGTGTGGTGATCCAATCTCTTTTTGGTTTTTGATAAATATTTTCCGAGCGGGTTGATATTTTGGGCATATATTGAATACGTGGTGTAGATCTTTGGTGGTGTGGCAGTTAAAGCAGTTCATGGTTGCTGGTTTGGGTCCTATAGGCCCTAAACCTTCTAAAACTGCTTGATAGTTTAGTTTTTCCAGTTAATATCCTGTTTATGGTTTACTGTTCTAAATAGGTACCCTTAGGTAGATGTATGTTCCTATCTACGTTTTATTTGCGTTTCATGGTGCTTTTTACCTTTTGTGGAGGAGTTCGAAAAATCTTGCCATGTTTGGTCTATATATGTTTGTGCGAAGCTTAGTGCTTCTGTAGAGCTATAGTTAAGCTTGATAGAGTTTTGATCTGCTAGTGCAGTTTGGGCAACTTTATCTGCTGTTTCGTTGCCAGAGATTCCAGTGTTCCACGGTATCCACATGAGCTCGAGTAATTGATGTGCTGTGATGATATTGTCGATTAATAGGCATGCTCTGTCGAGGAATTGTTCCCTAGAGTGAGTATTGCGATTTTGGATCGATTTGATAACGCTTAGGGAATCGCTTATAATGGCTGCTTTAGGTATTTGGTTGTCTTTGATCCATTGTAGTGATTCAAATATAGCCCAGAATTCAGTGGTGTAACTGGAGCAATACTCAGGTAAGCTGGATCCCGTTTGTATATTGAATTCAGAGATGACTATTGCTGCTGCTGTTCTTGGTGGTTTATTTGTTTTTGATCCATCGGTATATATTTTAACATAGTCCGGCTATTTTTGGTTGATTTCGTTTACCAGTACAGGTTTTGGTAAGTTTTCTTGTACTTCTTTATTGCCTAATTTGGTAGCTTCAATGTTAATCATTGGTGGTATTTGTAACCATGGTGATTTGTTCTGATCTGTATTGTTTGTTACCTGTTTCTTTTAGTAGAGTTATCTTTTCTCTTAGTTCAAGGATTACTTTGCCACTTGGTGTGGTGGGTATGATTTTGGGTTTGAAGACAACTTTACACTTATTTATAACTACTTTGGTGGGATGGTTGTCTGGGTGGGTATCTAATCGAATGGAGTATCGGAGGAGCAGTTCTTGCCTACGTAATTTTAAGGGTAGTTCTCCTGTTAGTGTTTGTAGTTCTTCTAATGATGTTGAGGGGACTGTTCCTGTGCATAATAGTAAGGCTTTTCTCTGGATAGAGTCAAGTTTTTGTGGTACAGGTTGCTTAGCCGAGTTATATGCTTGGCAACCGTAATCAAGTTTTGATCTAATTAGGGTTTTATATATCTTGAGGAGGGTTTCCTGGTTGGATCTCCAGTCAGTCCCTGTGATGTTCCTGAGTAAATTGGGATCTTTGTTACAATTCTGGGTTAGTTGTTCAATGTGTTGTTTCCATGTGAGGTGGTTGTCAAAGAACATTCCTAGGAATTTTACTACTGTTACGGATTTGATTAATTGATTTTGTATATAGAAGTTTGGATTGACTAGGTCGTTATTTCGTTTGGGGGTGAATATGATTGCCACAGTTTTTTTCATGAGATATTTTGAAACCCCATTTGTCCCCCCATCTCCCTATGATGTCTAGGCTCTGCTGGATTTCTTTAACTACTGTGTTATTGGCAGCATTTCCACTCCTCCATATGCCACTATCATCTGCAAATTGTGACAAGTTTATTTTTGCAGAGGCTGCATTGAGGTCAAGGTCGTTCACCATTAGGTAAAATAGTAGGGGACTTATTACACTGCCTTGCGGTGTTCCATTTTCAAGTGAAAATTCTTCCGAATGGGTGTTGCCTATTCTTGTGGTAATTTTCCGGCCTGTGAGGAAATCGCCAATCCAGTTGAAGAAGCGTCCAGTTATTCCAAATTGGTTTAATTTGACCATTAGTTCACTGGTCCATACTAGGTAGAATGCTTTTTCTAGTCTAGAAAAACCGCTATCAGGTTGCGATCGGTTTTCCAATGTGCGTTAAAAGCGAGTTTGATGTCTGTTTCCAATCTGAGAAGTTGGTTAGTGGTGGACCGTTTGTTCCGAAAGCCACATTGATTTATGGAGAGTAGGTCACTGGTTTCTAGGTGGTGTTTTCACCTATTTTGTCTCCGTTATTTTGCAAATATGGTTGTAAGGGAGATGGGTCGGTACGAATTTATGTTGTTGGGAACTTTACCTAGCTTGGGGATTGGTATTAATATGGCCTGTTTCCATTTGGTGGGTAGTTGGCCTTTATCCTATATCCTATTAAAGAGTTTGATTACGGCTATTGTCATATTGATAGGTAGTTTTTTGTAGGTAATGTAACCTAACTGATCCTTACCAGGGGATGTTTCGTTTTTGGATCGTAGGGCTATCTCCCATTCATGTACTGTGATGTCGCTATTTAGGTGAGATTCTTTTGTTCCTTGGTCTTGAAACATTTGAGGTTGGGTTTCCTCCTTTAGTTTTTTGTGTTCTTGAAAGTTTCTGGTATGATAACTGTTGCTCCTCATGTTCGAAAAATGCTTCGCTAGTAGGTCTGCCTTATCTTTATTTGTTATGGCATTTCTAATTTTTGGGGCTGAGGTAGTTGCTTTCCCTTTTATGGCTTTTATCTTGTCCCATATTTGTTTTGAGTTTGATTTTAGACTCAGTTTAGAGCAAAAGGTTTGCCATGGGTTAATTTTAGCAGTTTTTATAGTTTGTTTTAGTGCTTTTTCTTTATCTTTACATTGCTGGAAGTAGATATAATTTTTGGTGCGTTTATATTTATTTAAGACCATTTTTTGTCTTTATGTGCTATAGTGCACTGTTTAGTCCACCATGGTATAGGATTTTTATTTTGGATATTAGTTGTCTTAGGGATGCATCGGTTAGCCCCCTCTATAATTGTGTCTGTTATGTTATCATAATACATGTCAATACTTGGGCTTTCTAAGTTGTCTGGATTTACTTTAGCTAGTAATAATTGGAATTGGTCCCAGTCTGCCTGTTGGTACCTCCATTTAGGTGGGGTTTCGTTTGGAATGTGTTGAGTTTTTGTTTGAATATTGATTGTGATAGGAAAATGGTCACTTCCTAACGTATCTTCTTGATCCCCCCACCAATTTGTGATTTGAGCCAATTTTGGGGTAGCGATGGTTAGGTCTATGGCTGAGAGAGTGCCATCATCAGGGTTTAATATAGTGTGCGACCCGTCATTTAAGATGACCAGATTGTTCTCAGTTATCCATTTTTCAACCATTTTCCCTCTTTTATCTTTCTTTTTACCTCCCCATAATTCACTGTGTGCGTTGAAGTCGCCACAGATCATTAGATTGTTGTTGTTGTTATTAGTGCTTGCCTTTAGTGAGATTAGGTTGGTAGGGCAGAAAGTACCCCCTGGGTCGTATGCATTTATTATTTGAATGTTTGTGGTTTCTATATTTATCATTACTGACATTATTTCGATGCTATTATTGATGTTTAGGTTAGGGGGTACTTCTATTAATTCATAGTAGATTAGTGTATCTATTAAAACAAATTGCTAGTCCACCCCTTTCTGCCCCATGGGTCTGTTTTTAAAGATTATTGGGTATAGCCTCGTAGTTTGGCCAGGCGTTTGTGTTCTCGTGTTTTGAGGGTTTCCTGTAGGCAGATTACGTCTGGTTTTACGGCCGTATTATTCAGTTTGTTCTGCAGTTCTGATCGGTGTTTAATGATTCCTCTGCAGTTCCATTGGCAGATGGTGATTTTATTATTTTTTGTACTATTCATTTTTGACGTTGTCTTTATCTGTTAGTCTTGTGGTCCAATCAGCTAGTATGGTGAAAATGGTTTTGAAGGTTCTCATTATGCTACTGAGATCTTGTAATAGGGTTCCTGTTGTTAGGTTCATTACCTCTTGTCTATTAATTCTGTATTGGGGTCTCTGTTAGGTTTGGGTATGTTTGGGGTGACAGTTTTGTTTGTATCTAGAGTGTTATCAGGGTGGTCTTGATTTGTTACAATGTGGGTTGTAGTTTTTGGTTCTTTTGTTTTGTGGTGCAATGTTTTCCCTTCTAATTCTGCGTGGAGAGTGTTGGTGCACATTGATTGTTTCAGAGGTAGATTCTGGTGTGTTGGGGTTGTTTTTACAGATAATGTTTTTGGCAGAATGGTAGGTGAGATGTTTTTTGTTCATTAAGTCCACTATTTGTTTCTCTTTTATTACAAATCTGCATTCTGCCCATCTAGGATAATGGTTTTCTTTACAGTTAGCACATTTTTGATTAGTTGTGTGGCATTCTCCTTTGTGTGGACCGCCGCAGTACTTACATCTTGGTTTGAATCTACATCTGAGAGCATAGTGTTCCCAGTGCAAGCATTTGGTGCAACATCTTGGCCTATTTATGTAGTTTTGCAGCTTATGGTACACTCCTGACTGTCCTAGTTTTATTATTGAGGGTATTGGCTCGGTAGCCTCAATAGCTGCTTTGTTTGTTCCTTGTCCCTTGTGATTTTTAAGACGATAGACTTTGGTGGTCAGTGTTCCATTTGCTGTGAGTTTATGAAGCAGGATTTCATTGCTTATGTCCTTGTTGTATCCGTTTAGTGCTATTACTTTTTCTTAAAGATAGTTTTTTTAGTGGGTTCAGCCAGATTAGTTGTGGTTTCACTCTGTTTGGAGTTCGAAGTGACTCGTGTTTTCCTCTGAGTGCTATGATGTCTCTCTACTTTGATCTTTAATGGACCTATAGTTTCAATTTGGATGAATATTTCCACCTGTTGAATTGTGCTGCATTGGACAGTCAGGTAGTTTTGCCTTGATCTTATGAGTTTGAATTGTGCAGTGTGAATTTTGGCCAGTGCTGTCATAATACTATTGGTACTTAGACTAATAATTATGTTGCACCTGCTGCTTATGTATATGGTGTGTTCGATGGAATAATAACTGTAAATTTTGTTTTGGGGGTTATGTTATTGTTTTATTTCCTGTTTTGAGTTAACCTTACTTGTGGGTTTTTTGTGTGGTTGTTTTGGGGCTTTAGCGTTCCCTTGCCTTTACCTAGGTATGTGTTTCGTGTGTTTTGGGTTGTTTGGGGTCTTTGGGTTGCTATATTAGTGATGCTGCTGGGTAGTTTGGTAGTGTCTGATTCATTGGATTTGTTCCCATAGGTTGGTGGTTTCCTTGCTGTTATTATCCCAGATGGTCCAGTGTTGGCTTGAGTGTATAGTTTTTATTTCCTAATGTTTTGATTTATTGTTTTTTTGCTTGATTTCCTGTTGTTGGTATGTTTGCATGTTTCTGGAATTGGTTATTTCATTTTTGCTGAATTTTGGTGTGCTGGTTATGGCTATGTGGTCTAATTGTGGGGAGTTTAAGGTAAGTACGTTACTGTCAAATTCATTTGTTAGGTTTGGAATAGTGGTGTTTATATCTTCATTTGTGTGTGGTTTTTCCGCTTCCTTGTATTTATATTGTTCCCTGGAGTGTAGTTTTGTATTTCTAGTAGTTTCTGTTGGTGGGGTGGGGGTGTGTTAGTTATGTCTGCTGGTCTGTGCTTTGTTTGTTCTGTGTTTGTGACCAGAATTTGGGGTCCTAGTGTGATGTTGGTTGAATTGGAGTTTGCTGTGGTTGGTACGACTTGCGTTAATCTTGCTTGTTTTACATGCTTTATTGCTGCTGTTTGGATTTGTGATACATCCATTATTTTTACTGATTTATTGATAGGGTTGCTTGGTAGCTTGCGTGTTTGCGTGTTTGGATCTAATAGAGCCATTTATTTGGACCTAGTTTGCATTCTTCTACTTAAATTCCGTATAACATTGAATGATGACTTATCTTTTGTTTTTGTCTTAACGCCCAGTCTGCTCCTCCGCTCCAAGTCTCTCCTTTGTTCCTTTGTTTTCTGTTACGTGTTCCCATCGTTCCTTTGTTTGAGAGTTCCTTTGTTCTGTGCAATTCCTTTGTTTACGGCTTGGTCGGTTGCTAATCGTTTCCTCTTCTTGGTATTATTTCCTTGCTCTTGTTTTCCTGTTCCTTTATTTTATGTTAATTGGTGATGGTGGTGGCCGCACTCAGTATAACTTTTAAAATTATGCACCAAGCCAGTTTTACACAGTAAACAAATCAAGCAAATTGAGAGATAGTTTTCGATAATTTTCTTTGCATTAAATTCATAATTAATAATAATAATAATAATAATAATAATAATAATAATAATAATAAGGACTTTATATAGCACCTAATCTTTAGAAGCTCTAAGTGCTTTGCAACATTACACAACACCTAAAACAAACAGATTTATTATTACACCATGTTGTTTTCCAGTATCTTTACTCAGGGGCCCTGGGTGGCTGAATGGTCTAAAGCCCTCACCTTGACTGATCACTGCCATCTTACTTCTATCCATGTGGGCTTGAATCTTGGGCTTCGGGCGTTGTTCTTGTTGCTGAAGGGTTTAACGCCATTTTCAGCACACGATAGGCTATACATGGCGGCCAGTATTAATGGTGGAGGAAGAACCTGGAAAAACCCCGGAAAGAACCACCGACCCACGATAAGCTACTGGCAAGCTTTCTCAAATACCCACATTGGCCGAATCCTAGACTCGAACCCACGCAAACAGAGGTGTGATGATAGTGATCCGTAACGGAGAGCGCTTTATTCCACTCGGCCACTCGGGACCCCATGGGTTTGGGTATGTGTGGGTATGTGGGAAAGCTACCAGTACAGTAGTTTCCTTTGGGTCAGTGGTTCTTATTGGGGCTTTCACATGTTCATCTTCCGCTTGTGATACTGGTTGCCATGAATAGCCAAATGTTGCACTGTGAAATGGTATTAAACCCCAAAACAAGATCAACAGCAATAACAACATGGTTTATAGAGTGACTTTAATAATCTGTATTTTATCCCTAAAGCATAAAGAATAATATTAAGATCATTGATTCCATGGAATGTAGTAAGTATATTAGCTTCTTTATAACGATTGGGAAAATGCATTGGGAGAATGCATGGTGTTCCTTATGAGAAATTTGCTAAACAGGAAGGCAGGCTTGGATAGCAAGTTGGGGGTTGATTGGTGTTCATAACAAGTCATTAGTTGCCAAGCAGGAGGGTGTGTAAAGATATTATTAAACGTGTGTGTGTGTGTGTGTGTGTGTGTGTGTGAAAGAGAGAGAGAGATAGAGAGAGATTTCCATCATTATGTATTAACTAGAATATTTTCTGATTTAAATGAAAATCTATGTCCAGACATTGAAATGTTATAACTGTCCAACAAAGACCAAAATCCCACAAAGTAAAACTACACGGTAGTTCCTTTGAGCCTGTTGAAGAAATTTTGGGGATTATGGGATTTTTCTTCATGTTGATACATAGTTTAGGTGCATGCTTAATATTTCACGACTCCTCCAAACTGTTTAAGTCTCTAGACTTCTGCGTTTAGGATATGGTATATATATTATGACCCAACCCCCAGCTATTGGGAGCTGCTTCATATAAAATTTAAAATTAAGATAAATCAGTCCTTCAGAACATACAGAAGAGCTTGTTCAAATCTGAATAGAGGCTTATTTCATCAGTTACAACTGACCTGAAGGAAGGTGATAAGAGATAATGCTGACTATAAAATTCAGGGGTCGGCAACCTATTTTATATAGTGTGCCACTTTTGTCCAGATTAATTACAAAATGAATGAGTGCAAGCCACCAGTAAGAGAGTAACACTGTTAAAATCAAGAATGTTGGCTTCCCTTCTCATGCCACACAAAACCTCTTGACGTGCCACCTTGTGGCATGCATGCCATAGGTTGCTGACCCCTGATCTAATTGTTGTACTGGAATCTAAACTCCTAAATCTAGTAGCCTGTCACATAGGTTTGTGTTTTTATTATTTGCTTGAATCACTTTATTAATTGATTGCAAATCAAATTCTACTAGGATTAAACACAAAGTGGCAGATGTATAACCTCACCTGAACTTAACTACAAGATCAAATGCATTTCCGTAAACAGCCCAGCTGGAAGCCTCTAATTCAGGTGGGGATTTCCTGAATTTGCTGTTTATGTTGTTATAACTATATCGTCTTAAACTTAGCAACAGAAAAAGCAAAAGCAACAAAGTTTAGTAAAATTCAGTTTCAGCTTATTACCTTTGAATACAAAATGAAAATTTGAAAAGAACTTAGGTAATTGTAAATTGAATCCCAAATAATCCTAGAAGTTCTATCACATGTCCAAATGTATTGAGTTCCAAATGAATTTCAGTGGTGATCTGAATAAATTCCAATATTGAATGTGTTGATGTTCTATTAGCCTCAAATGTGCTAATGTGCCATCATGATGTATCACAATGATATAATTAAAGATGTCCTTGACTGAATTCACAATAATCCCAAAATAGTGATTTAGTCTGAAAATATTGAGCACTTTGTAATTCCAGTAATTTAAACCAATAATTCCCCCAAATTAAAAACCAAATGCAACAATAAAAAGTAAAAAACATTAATATGAAAAACTGATGCAATTTCAGAACCAGGATGAGGGTAAACTTCCTTTCTATAACATTTTAAGTTATCAACAAGATCATGAATTTCCAAGTGAAAAACTAATGTCCTACATTCAGATACAAGTAAACATGTATACATCTGTTAGTAATGATCTGAATATTTAATATTTAATTATAGAGAAATATTAGATATGTATTTTGTTGTTTAAAAAATAAATGTCACTTGTTACATAGACCCTATACTTGACTACCTGCCAATGTCAATCACATAATACAGATATACATAACATGTAATCAAGGAGAAAAGCCCCCCAAAATACAAATTAAATATACATAACAATGTTTGTTGTTATTCATTCAAATTTCAACTGTTCACTAACTCCAAAGATAATGTTGGCTATTCTTTCTACTAATTAAATAATAAATATCAAGGCCTAAATATTCCAGGCACAATATACTGTTTCTAAAATAAAAAAAACAATTGAACTATACAATTTAGAATTTCACAACTGCTGCTTCAGGGACTTACATCTATGGTATACTATCAAACTGACCATTAGCAAACACATATTATCCCAATGGGTGAATTTTGTGTTAACAAAGACGAGATGAAATAATTTTCTTTCTGCTTTTGTACTCTGTTTGAAAGGCATTAGAAAAATTGTATTTCATAATTTAGAAAATGTTGAATATTATTTTAGCATCGATGACCTAAGATATTTGTGTAAGCATATTGTGCACAATATTTGATACATTTACATTAAATCTATAAATAACACTGGTCAACAGTGAAATCATTACTGACTTGAAAAGGCCCTAATCTGTAGTATTTTGGTGTGCCGAACACGAATATAACCGTGAAAAATTTGTATTGGCTCTCGTTTTGAAGATATTCATATACCTCATTTTCTATGTTTCACTGTGTAAATTTCTCCAGTAGGACTGCAGCAACATCCGGAATAATGATGTAACATTGCATAATACCATCATGCTCACATCATCCACAGTTGATTGCATCATTTTCTGATGCAATGCAATACTAATGCCATGCGGCTGCTGAAGTAAGTTGACGTCAGCAGTGTACTATACATGTGTAGGCCTATTATACTAATGCCAGGCGGCTGCTGAAGCTGACGTAAGCAGTGTACTATATAAAGCCCAATCAGATAGGTTCAGCATTTAAAATATTTTAGACGTTGTGCGAGACAGTTCAAGCTACTGTTACATAAAACTTATTATTTTATCCATTTACGTACAATAAAGAACAGTAATGCCTCGAAAGTGTGTTAATACCGCGGACAATTTTTGCTATATTTGTGGGGAAGTGACATTTGCCAACCAGAAGAAAAGTATCAATTCTCAAGTGAAGAAGGCATATCATCTTTACTTCGGATGCAAGGTTGGTGACCAAGACAAGCCTTGGGCTCCGCATATATGCTGTGCTACATGTACAACACAGCTTTCACAGTGGTTGAATTGCAAAAGGTCATCAATGCCGTTTGCAGTCCCAATGGTGTGGAGAGAGCCAAGCAACCACCTAAATGACTGTTACTTCTGCTTGGTTCCTCCTCTTTCCGGCGGAATAACGAAGCGAAAGAAGTCGAGAATAGTCTACCCAAACATTCCGTCTGCATTGAGACCAGTTCCACATGGTGAGGGACTTCCTATTCCAGAACCTCCAGCAGAATATTCTCTTGATTCATCTGACGAAGACAAAGGTGAGTCGACCTGTTCTTCTCCTGGTCCATCAGCATGCAGTGATCCAGATTTTCACTGTGGTGCATCATCAACCCCACACAGAATAACACAGGAAGAACTAAATGACCTGATTCGTGATTTGGACTTATCAAAGAACAAGGCAGAATTGCTAGGATCAAGACTCCAACAATGGAATCTTCTAGAAGAAGATGTCACAATTACTGCATATCGAAAGCGCCACCAGCAATTGGAGCCTTTCTTCAGAAAGGAAAGTAATCTGATATTCTGTTCCGATATTGAGGGCCTCATGAATGCTTTAAAAATCACTCATGACCCACAAGAATGGAGACTATTTGTGGACTCTTCGAAACTGAGTCTCAAGGCTGTGCTTTTGCACAATGGAAACATTCTTCCATCTATTCCAGTAGCGTATGCTGTCCACATGAAAGAGACACGATAACTTAAGGCAGCTACTGAATTCCATTGAGTATAACAAGTACCGCTGGCACCTCTGTGATGATTTGAAGGTAGTTGCCCTTTTAATGGGACTGCAGCAAGGATATACAAAATACATGTGTTTCTTATGCGAGTGGGATAGCCGAGCAAGGGAAATGCACTACATGAGGAAGGAATGGACTCACAGGCAGAATGTAGCCATTGGAGAGAAGAATATCCAACACCCAGCTCTGGTTGAGGCTCAGAAAATCTTGCTACCACCCCTTCACATCAAACTAGGTTTGATGAAGAACTTCGTGAAAGCCATTGACCGGACTTTGCCAGCATTCCGATACCTGCATGAAAAATTCCCTCGACTCAGCGAAGCAAAGATTAAAGAGGGAGTTTTTGTGGGTCCTCAGATTCGAGAGCTTTTCAAAGATGACCGGTTCAACAACTTGCTGGAAGGTGACGCGAAACAAGCATGGAATGCTTTTCGCCTAGTTTCTACAAACTTCCTCGGAAATGTTAGGGCAGAAAACTATAAGGAACTAGTAGAAGACATGTTGATGAAGTATAAGAAACTTGGCTGCAATATGTCTCTAAAGATTCACTTCCTTCATTCCCATTTGGATTTCTTTCCTAGCAACTGTGGTATTGTTAGTGATGAACACGGCGAACGTTTTCATCAAGATATCGCAACAATGGAACAAAGATACCAGGGAAAATGGTCCACTACAATGCTGGCTGACTACTGCTGGACACTCCTCAGAGATGCTCCCGAACAGCTGTACAAGAGACAGGCGAAGAAATCTAAGATGTAGTCAATGACTTGATTTTTTATAGGTAGGCTATTATAGTTGACCTTTTACTATTGGAATGCATTTCGTTACGTAAACATTAATTTCTTGCAGATTACAAAAAAACTAGAGCCAATTTTGCAATTTGACTGTCATATTCGTGTTCAGCACATAAAAATTGATAAGAATTGACTAATTTTATTTCAGTAACATGACTTTTGTAAAAATTTGTTGTCCAGTGTAATTATATGTTAAGACATATTTGAAAAATGGAGAATAGATGTGAAATGTAAAACAAGTTGACTGTTGTTTCAGCTTTAATCTTGTTATCCACTCTTCATGAGAATTGTTTCTTTGATAATAATTCTAATAACTACAATTTCAATTAACTATTATATTTGTACGTTGAAAATAATTGCTGAACATAGTAGAGAGACAGAGAGAAAGGGAGAGCTGTTTAAGATAAATGGATGAAGTTTGCCATTATTTGTTGTCACAAAAAGGTATATTACATTACATATTTGGGTTTTATCTTCAATGCAAAAAAATAAAACTTCAATATTTTAAAGATTCTTAAGTTTTAGCTTCAAATCATAAAAGCTGTTTGATGTACAGGGGTCATCCAAGGTACATTTATGTTTCTTTGTTTGACGGCATCTCATATTCCAGTCAAGGTCAATGTCACTGATCAGTTTCTTTACCTTTCAGTTTTATTCTAATAATGCCTTTGAGATGGGGCAATGAAATTCAGCCTCCCCCTGCCGTACTTTTAAAGATGTGTCTCATGTGTAAGTCAGACTTCATTATTGTTAACTTTTCGGATCTCATCATGGTGTATGGTGAAGGTGGAGTGTTTCCTGAATTTACTGTTTGTTGTTTATGTAATCTGATTCCAGCTTTCTGCTAAGATCATGGTGTAAACTCTTCAACCTTAAATGTCATGTATTTTGAGGATTATATATTTTTGTACCATTTATGTTTTTATTTATTGATAATAAATCTTTTTCTTTATTTGTATTTATTAGGATTATTTTACATCTTTATTTATCAGCTTTATCTGATAGGACTATATGCCTTCCCTTTATGTGGAAGTTTGAAGATTTTATGTTTCGAAATTATTAGGAAATTGAACATTAACCCTTATTACTGCCAAATTAAATTGATTATATGTGGTGGTTATGATTGTGCGGATGTCACACACGCGCGCGCACACACACACACACACACACACACACACACAGCCTTTGTCCATATTCTATAAACGTTTTTCTGCGGAATGGATATGCAAGCCCATTACTGTCTACACACACAACTCCAATGGCTCAGTGGTTAGAGTGTCAAGCTTGGATGCAGGAAGTCGCAGGTTCGTACCCCACGCGAGTCATACCAAAGACTATTGAAAATCTTACTAACTGCTGCCTCGTTTGATGTTCAGCATTAAGAGATTAGTGTTAGGACTGGTCGGCCAGGTGTCAGGATAATGTGACTGGATAGGACATCATGCTGCATGTCTGTGACATGATGCCCCAGTACTAGATATCACTATAAACTGTCACACTGCAGACATTGTAGCAGTGTGACTGAAAAATTGTTAAAGCTACATTAAAAATCCCAATCACACACACACACACACATACTGTCTACATACTTCTAAGAAGTATACCACTTTAAAATAATATACTTTTATTAATAGTCCATGCAACAAAACACAGTGTTTCATTAATAAAGGATAGTATAACAAAAAAAAGCCTGTTTGCAAAATGGAGAAAATTCGGGTTTGGTAACCTTATTCCACTTCATACTTACTTCCAACAGGTGGAAATATATATATATAATAACAAAAACAAAATAATATATATTTAAAAATTTGACAAAATTGATTTGTCCAACTATTTAAACTGGCTTAACCCAGCACTTAAAATACGTAGAACATTATAAATGCTAATCATTATTAGATGTAAAATTTGTTATTATTAGCAACCCTAACAGTACAATAGAAAACAATATTTTGGCCCATTTTTAAATATCAAATCCATGGGGACATGTTTAAAATATATTAATGATTGCTGTGTATATTCTGCATCACAATTGTATGGTGATAATGAGTCGAGCTTATCTCTAATGGATTTTGTCATGAAAGAAATTTGCCAACAGGTCCTGAGGATTGCACGGAGAGATGGTAGTTGAGAGTTGTCTACATTTGTTCCTTGACATAATATTGATGTATACAAAACCTTTGTCCAGAACTTCATTTTGAAAAGTATTGTTAATAATCAGCTTTAATGATTTATTGTGACATATTTTTGTTGGTGGTGGATGAAAGGGATGTGGTGGTATTCAGGACTTCAGTGTCGTATAAGGTGAAAAACTAAATTATAATTTTCTTGTATTTTTCCTTGGAAATAGAGCGCTATTACAAGAATTTTGAGATTAACAGTGTAGAAATGATACGTTAACAAGTAATATTATGGCATATCAGTGAATATTTGACTTTTGTAATAGTGATAGTACGCACTAATATTTTAAAGATCAAACCAATGGTACTAAATTATTATAGTGGAAATGTGACAATATTTGTGATGGGGCAAATTTATGTCGATCTACGGAAAGCACATTAGTTTTGGACAGAGAACAATTTATTAAATTTATAGAGACAGACGCTTGTCAAATCGCTATACTGCAGTGATTCCAAATGTCTGGTTGGAGTGGTATAGTAAGGGCAATTAGAATGTAGGGGCTGACTGCGTAAGTAGACTAGGGACGTCTGAAGTGAAGGGTTCACCGAAGGACGTGTAAATGTGTCAGATTAGATCTTTGACAAATTGCAGAGTACAATCCCTGATTTTACTCTTCAAGGACAGGCCTATGTGATGGGGCAAATTTATGTCGATCTACGGAAAGCACATTAGTTTAGGCCAGACAACAATTCATTAGATTTATGGAGACAGGCGCTTGTTAAATCCCTATACTGCTGTGATTCCAACTGTCTGGTCGTATTAGCATAGATTTTTAAATTAAGCATTCGTTTATTTAACCGCTAGACGGAATATTACGGGCACGGCTTACTTCGATTTCATAGTGAATCTGTCTCAATTGAAAATTTCCAGAAACCGTTAGTCGAAAACCACGAAGGTGAAGTTTACCCCAATTTTTTCGCCTAAATAAAATTGAAACGCAGTAAATATCATTCATCCTGATTGGTTACGCTAAATAAGGGCGCGTTTCCCACAGGAAATTTCTTACTGTAAATATTCCTCCCCTCCCACCGGAAAATCTAATTATTCTAAACTTTGCTGCAAGAGTAAAGGAACAGAGCACTCCGAGAGTAATCTGGAGGAAACTTTCTCGTAAAACATTTGTCCAAGGGATCGGATTTCGGGAAGGTCGATGGACACAATTTTGGCGGTATAATAGAACAACGCTCAAAAGCTTTAACAAGGTATTTGCGTCAAATTATTGATAGCAATATAAAAGTTTCCTTGAATTATTTGATAATAATCTCAAGTAATTTCAAGCATGATAAAGACACGAGTACATATTGACTGTAATTGAACGTTATTGAGCCATGCGGTGTGATCTCGTGAATGATAAAGACTTGAATGTGTGTATTCGCTGAACACAAGGTAAAGACAATAGTGAATTTCATTTATTCATTTGTGTAATTGAGACGAGAACGGAACTTCTAAGTCTCGTGTGTTAATGCGAATAAGCCATTAGGAAGTATATTAATCTTATGAAACTAGGTTTGTTTTACCTGCCATGTTTGGCCCGATGAAATAGCCTTTGGCATCTATTTCAATACCGATAGTAAGATCTGATAACGAGGGGGGAGTAATGATCTATCTACAGTAGAATAACCGACATACAAATTTAGGTTGTTCTCTGTTTTCAAAGGGGAAAAAAGCTCTTCAGAAGTATTCCCAGAAGTATAATCAGATGCACCTTCGCGCCACGTATCTGTGTATCTACATACTTGTATATCCACTTACCCACACAACGTTTGAGGCCGAATTGAGGCGAAACAGTAGGAAGGTTGGGGAGAAAAAGGGAAAGGAAGGAAAATGAAAAGCGAAAGGACAGAGAACAGCTACAGTGGAATTGGAGTGAACCAGAGATAAACAGGTTATGAAATTATACAAGGCAACCACTTCGATTGTTCACTCGATCGTATGATGAACTAATTATATCAGTAAATAGATCAGCTATTTATATAAATATATTTGTGTTTAGAAATTCGTTAAAGATTAATTCCAAAAAAAGTATATCTTCCTAATGTATTTTATTGTCACCATTGTTTATGTAATTGATTAAATTTTGATTTCTATGTGCGGGGGCTCGAGTCGTTCTGTTCTATAAATCTGCTCAGATCTCCGTTTATTCTTCCTATTAGTTTAGTCGATCCGGGCAATATTACCGATCGCGATCATCTCCTAGATAACTAGAACCGAATAAAGCGGACACCAGGAAAGAATGTACAAATGTACAATCCGTCAATCAATCCTCACTCTTTACAAAGAGTGGGTCGATTACAATATTACTATATGTAATTTGATATTAACAAAGTAATAAAGCATCATCAGCAAAAAATATCTCTACCAAATGGGTTTCACGAGTAACAATGTAGCAATGTTACTATATTAACAACAATAAACATTATTGTGTATCACTAAATTTCATCCTTTTAGCACTATTGCTACATCAGGTTTTTGAGAAGATAAAACCAGTGTTCCACTCTTGTCTGGAAAATGGTAGGGTCATGCTACTTCATAGAGTTGAGGCAATTATTATTATTACATTGTATTATTACTATATATGCTTTGGAGATCACATGCTCAGCGTTACACTGATACCTTGGAAACAGATGTCGCAAGTACATGTCGGAACCTTGTCTAGCGGAGATGATAAGACACCTGTTGGAGAAAGTGATATGTTGATATAGCGCCATGGAATGGCATGTGTTATGACCCGCACACGGGTGTCCAAATCCATAGAGCAAGATCTTCACTCACGCGTCTCCTCAAACACATCAGAAGCACACAACAGGACCTGAACAACCACATACTTTAAGATTGTACTGTCTGGAATAAAACCTTAGTGATCATACGTATTACCGCATTTTTCGCCATGGTTTGTAAGGATTGTGTGAAAATAAATGAGTGTTTTTTTATGACAGCCTATTTTTTGTGAACTTAAAAATAGCAGTCTGAGAAGAAACATAAGACTATGATAAGTGATATACACAAAAACACGGTCTTGACCCTCGCTGCCAGAGCAACAATATACAGTACAGCTTAAGATGGCAGGGACAGTTTCGTAAATTGGTTCCTTTCATATTTTTAACGTAAGGTTAAGGTGTGATTTTATTTTAGCTATTATTGTGTTATGATTAAAGATATGGATATGTTTGTGAACTTGGTCTTTCCGACTTGTGTTGTTCTTTAAACTGATGTGAAACATGTATACATCTTGTCATCACTACACAGTATGTAGCCAGTGAAATACAAACAATCGGATATGAAGCAGAGCTAGCCACTCAAAGCAGTAGAAACGTTGGTTCAAGGCAAGCAGATTATCTCAAAAACTGCATGGATGACAACTATATTGAATTACATCAAGCTATTAAGGACACAATGTTTTTCAAAATTATCACCTAGAGAAAAGATTTGTGTTTACACTGTGGGCAACATTTGTTCTCAAAAGTGCCCTTCGGGTTTGAAAAATGCATGTCAAACCTTGGGGTGGAGGTCATCAACTTTCTATTCAATGAATTTATACGACCTTGTCAGGTCAAATGAATGGACCTTTTGACCTCACTCATGTATTTTATTATTTTATAAAATTTTATATTAGGCAGATGTATGCAGCATTACATTTGCACATAAAAGCTGTCATTTGCACCCTAAAAATGAGTAAACGCAACTTACTGCTGATTATCAAAATGTTTCACTGTCGTTTGTACTCTCAAGTTATTAAAATAAATTCCAAAAGTGACCATTGTTGTCCATGTTTCGTGTTAGTTTTCACTCTGAACGATCCGATCTGACAGGCGGTCAGTATAAAAACGCTTTAAACTCTCCCGATTATAAATTGAACATCTGACACCTGTTACAGTCATTGTCGCTATTCATGTGTCACAAACGCGAATAACCCAGACGCTGCTTTACATGAATAACCTAAGAATGAACTTGAAACGAAATTAAATGGAAGGATCTTGTTTCCATTTGCAGGTCATTTTCTTGTATGTTGTCTTCACCCATGATAACGTATCTAGTTTAACATATCTAACGCTCCTGTCTCAGTCTGTCAGTTGGATGAGAATATTTTTATTGGGCGGGGTTTAGCTTGGCTGGTATATGATCGCGCATTCACCTTAGGCAGAATATGGTACAATCCTCTAAGTATATCAGATGATGTTTGTAGGTAGGCATGATGGTCAATGCCGAGAAGAAAGGCCGATTCTCCGGATTAGAGATAGTTCATGGTGGTTATTCGTAAGTACGTTATTTGATGAATGCATTTGTGTAAGTTTTTCCATATTGCATTCTCAACATCCAGAAATTATAGAAACACATCAAATATTAATACCAGATGACAACATGCAATAATATATCTGGACGCAAATGAAATACTATGTGAAACAGTTTCTACTGTTTTCCTAATTGACGAAATTAATTCATTTGCTAGACTGTTCTGTTCTTTCACGCTTAAAACTGATACAAATTAGAAGGCATCAGCTAAGAATGAATATACACAAAATGAATTACCTGCATCGCCTGTACAGTTTATACCCCAAATACTTCGCATATCCACTGTAGCAAGAAAGATGGGTAATTACAACCACTATATACTTTTAATTTGTGTTCACATACATGATACAGTTCAATGAACATATGAATTTGCATTGTCATACATTAAAATGTGTGTAAGAAGCTCAGCTACAAGCGATATAGAGTAGCTAGCATACTTTGCAATCGGAGAGATAGGGTGATCGGGCGATTCTTCATTTGTACATTTCAAAAAAGTCAGTCAGTCAGTCAGTCATACATACATACATACATACAAACATACATACGTACGTACGTGAGTGCGAGCGTGTGTGAATGCGTGCGTAAGTACGTACGTACATACATACATACATACATACCAGACGGAGTAAATGGTCTCTGGGTAATACGTTGACAGGACACTCCTCCACAAACTTAATACGATATCATCATATATATATATATATATATATATATATATATATATATATATATATATATATATATATATATATATATATATATATATATATATATATATATATATTCTTGCGCCTCGAATTACACGTGATCATATTACTCTTCGTTTGTACTTCTTTTAACGTGACTATCAGCCGTATCATATTGAACACAATCTTACTGTCCCGATTGATTATCGACGTTATGAAATAAAGAGAAAAACAAATGAAAATATATATAAATATATATAATTTCTTAAGCAGTGCTCAGTCAAGTGTCGCCCTAAGTTAAACTGCAAACAGTGAAGATTGCACATGTCTGGTATATATATATATATATATATATATATATATATATATATATATATATATATATATATATATATATATATATATATATATATATCTGTGTGTGTGTGTGTGTGTGTGTGATTGTGTGTGTCCTATGTATTGGCGCAGACACATAGCAACCCATGTCTGACTTTAGAACGATGTCTATGGAGCAATCAAAATCAATCTATACGCAGAAAATTATTTTTAATTTCCGTTTCGAACGCGCATTTTGCTTTAAGACAGCTGCTGTCTACGTTTCCGCTGATTCCTTTCCATCTCGACTATGTTTTAGTATCATGAAAATAACATTTTTTGTGCTCTATGCTATATTTTCTTGACTTGTTTTGGTCGTTTCTCTGGTCATAGATGAGAAGTGCCTACAGTATGGAGTGTTGTCCGTCGTCTGTCCTAAATCACAAGTTTGTTATCCCTGCTCCTCTTAAACTGTGTAGAGGATTGTCATGAAACTTGAAACACACATTCATCCCAAGGTTTAGTTGGTCCCAAGTAAAAATCGTACAGCTCGGACGTCTAATATAGCTAACATGGCAGTCATTATAAAAATGTTGTTATCCTTACCCATCCTAAACAGATAATCATATCAACATGAGTTTTCACACACACACACAGAAAAAGCATTTTGATTATGTTTAGCTTTAAGGCAAAGAAACGGGTGCCCTTCACATCCAATATGGTTGACACAGTTGTCATCTTGAAAATATTGTTATTGCTATTACTTTTTAATGGCTTGACATATCAGCACGGAGTTTTTACTAAACGACTTCTTATAATGTTTTGTTCGTCCTAATAGGAAATAATACCGATCTGATATCCAGTATGGCCGTCATCGCAAAGATCTTGAAAATCTTTCTACGCCTCCTGAACGGAACGTCTCATGTGATTTTAAATCAGAGCACTTCATATGATATCTGTGTGGTAAACATAAACATGGCGTTGATCCAGATACCCAGTTTAGTCATCACAGCAACTATGTTTATAATCATGTTATTGCTACTAAACATAAAAGGAAAGTCATACTGACTTGGGGCTTTTACATGAAGACTTCATATAATGTCCGCTTGAAACTCGTGTTATTCACATTCCTCCAAGAAGGATGGTCAAATCTGCATGGGATTTTAACCAAAACTCATCTAGTTCGATATAATGACAATGGTGCTGATCTCATATTCATTACGGCCGCCAAGGCTGCTATCTTGAAAATCTCGTACTCGCTACTACTCGGCAGAAAAGTCGTATGTGTACTGGGTTACACTAGAAAACCTCTCTTGATATCTAGTTTTGTTTATCGACTTAAGACCTTTTATGACACTAAATTTGTACTTAATGAAAATGGTGCTGAATTGACATCCAATATGGCTACCATGTCAGCCATCTTGAAAATCTTCATATCGCTAATCCTCTTTTATGAATGACCATATTCGAAACTAGTTTTCACAGAAGGGTTTTAATGACGTATAGTTTGTCATTTGATCTTAAATCCAAAGGTTGCCACATAATTATGTAATATTGTCTTAATAATATTATTGCTTTAATTATCTTCACGTTATCCACTGTGTTTAGAGTTCAGATTTATCTACTAAATATTAAACCATTTTTCTCATGTTTAAACTTCATTTGAAACCTTGTGTAATATCGAAATTAACACAGTAAACTCTTTCTCCAGATATTTTTTATTTTATCGGACAATCTTACTTGTGTTTTAGAGCATTCTGTGTCTGTCCGTTCTATTTTGCATGGTGCTACTACACTTTATGCTACTAGAAATGGAGAACATAGTTTTTAAAATCTATTTTTCAGTATATTTTTTCTCGTTTTTATTTCTGATAGGTCTAAAGAGCAATTACTCTTTAATTAGTACTCCATGCATTATTATCGGAAAAATAAGAATGTAGTAAATAAAGTTGTTGCTCCACAATATGTACTATTTACAATAAATAGTTCTTAGTCTGTGTTACATTAACTTTGTAATTGCTTCAGTATTATTACATAACTGCGGAATGATGGAGTTGTCGGTATTGGATTCATTGGGTTCTGTTTTTGCTTGTCTTATGTGTAAAAAGTACTTTCAATTTTAGTTAACACTTTCCTGTTTCTATCATTATTTAACAAGGTCCATATTCCTTTGCTTTTTACGTTGATTTTCTTTCAAACATTGTTACATGTTGTATGTTTACACTATGTTTGTTTGCTGCATTGCATTGATCTTTTAGACAGATGGGGCTTCGCTAGAATCTATATGATAAACTGTCGATTACATTTTAAAATGTTTATTTATTTGCTAATGCTAGTTATAATAGGCGATACAGAAAATTAGATTTCTGATGGCTCTCCATCACTTTCACTATTTTCACGCGTATGGACTTCGTTAGATATATGCCGTGATTGGTGGGTGTGGAAAATTAATAATATAAAACTAATAGTAGGTGGTTACAATCACTAAGGCGAGCTCACTCGCGGCATTTGTAGTTCATCTCTGCGCTATTTAATACACGCCATTTTACACCTTTTATAAACCCATCTGTCTTGCACTCAAGTCCTACAGGAGTCGAACAAGATTACATTTACATGGAGTAAAAGTACATCCACAAGGCAGGCAAACTCGCAGCCCGTGTCAGTCAGACATTATTTCTATACCTGCATTTTCTACTTATTTCTGGCTATGTAACTGCTGATTAACATCTTCATTCAAAAGCTGGTATAAAAGATAGTTTTGAAATAGTCTGGTCCTTCATAACTTAGAAATCTAAGTTTGAGTGGCTTATTTATATTTTTCCTCTAATTTCTGTCTCTTTTTTCTTGTTGCAGCATTTAAATGATCCATAGTAAAACTGTATCTTTAAAGACAATGACACTTCTTATCTCTGGAAAGAGTTTGAAAATGTGTTTAATAATCCCACTCTGAATATAAATCAAGTCATGTTAACCTACTTCAGCATCAATTTTGAATTTTATACTAAACAATTCCATAGGGACCACTTTGACAGATGATGATCGTAAAGTGTGTACGTGTGTGGCCATTTGACCATGTACGTCTCTGAAGAGTATTCAGTTCATCCTATTATAGTTTTGATTGCAATTTGAAGATCTTTATTTTATATAATACAACTCTTTTTGCTTACTGGCACACAAAAAGAACCGCAAGCAATTTAATTAGTAGACTTTTGTACATTCGTTTCTGAGCAGCTTGGCTTGATCCTTGGACAACACTGCTGATAAGAACCCAGTCTGTTATTCTATTTTTAGTACTGATTGCTCTAGAAATAAAAAATATCATTTATGGCATTCACTGTAAAAAGTTCGGTAGAAATTGCATTAAAATTTTAAATATTCTTGATAACGTGATTCACCAAACATCTTATCATTATTGAATTTTTTAAGTGCCTAGTTCCTCCGCAAAGTTTCTTCGTGATGTAAACTTATATAATTTTGCAGAGAAGTTGTCTATAATGTATTCAGGATTGAAATAGCTTCATGGCCCTCCAATACTTCGATAATCAAATTTAAAGGGATTTAATCAATAGGCATCCATTTTTTATCCTTTGAAAACCTTTTATGACTTACTGAAACAAATGCCTTATTAAATATAGTTAGGAATTGTGTTTATGGTAAATAAAATAAAACACTACTGTACAAATAAATATAAAATCCTTAAAACATGGAAAACAAACAACGACTACTTGACCCTTAGTGGATTTTGCCTGTGTCGTTCACATAACCGGAACGTCCAGTTTCACTGGAACGCATATGTGTCTCACAGGAAAAAAGGCACACATATATGAAACATTAGAAACAGTTGTCAGCTTTAACAGACTCAACAGACTGGTTTGTCTTCTCACTCCTGTATGTTAATTTTTGTAGAATGGGAAGAAAAAGCCAAGAGGACCCTTCCATTTAGCGCGGAGTTCTCACTCCGATTTAGCCAGTCACCTGCTCGAGATGTTGTTCCTGTAAGTACAGTAGATATATAGACATAATATAGACATTAATAAAGACTTATTCACAGCTTGTTACAATGACTTAAGAGAGACAAAGACAGAGATAGACAGATGCACTGATTGGACGAGTGTTATTATACCTGAATGATAGGAAACAATTACTATTTTTCATTGAAGTTTCAGTTGTAGCTTCCATCCAAATTGCTTATGTAAGGTTATGAAAATGGTTTTAGTCAAAATCCACTCGTCAAAATCATATACCAGGTTCTTTGATACAAAATATGACTTTACTTAATGTATTTGCTCAATTTTTGATCTATGTAAAATTTTAATTCGTTTAAACGGACAGTTCCAAAGAGTTCACATCAAGGTTTGTATTTTATGTACTACTTTTAAATTAAAATGTATTTAATGTTGAATATAAGGGACAGGTAGTGGTATTGGATTGAATAGTACAATCTCACAATTCGATAATCAACGTGAAACGTGAAAGGGAATACTATTTATAAACTAATATTAGAGACAAAATTATACTCTAGCATGCATTTTGCTGTACAAGACTCAACAAGATATAATGGGTGTTTCAGACATTTCTTTCTATAACTGTCGTTCTATATCTAGAAATATCCAGAATATAAGAACTTCATGCGATACATCTGACATTTGCTTTCTATAAGGCTGTGGCTATTCATCTGTGAGTTAGGTTGTCTTTAATCAGTGCATGAGTACCGGTAAATGTATCGACAGATGTATCTCCGATTCAGTCTTCAAACGATATTCAAATAGGTAGACCTTATGGAGGTCTTTGTGTATATAAGTACAACAGCTCGAAGAGCCCAGATTAATCGCTATTACTTTTGATGCGTTCTATAAATGTCTATTCACCATGTGAAGTAGTTAACAATTATGAAGGGATTCGTCGATTCCTTGAGTAAACTTATTTATATAAAATGAAAATACACCAATGCTTTTGTCTTACTAGACTGGAATACGAATACGCTGATCCGATTCCTTTGAAGATGAACGTCGCCAATATTGTGATTAATATTGTTATGTCATATCGAATTTAAAGTACATTTAAATTTTCTCAGTACGGTCTCTTTGTTGATTATTGTGTCTCAGCACAATATACTCATTCCTTCGTAAATGATATGAGAATAATTCATAAAGACCATACCCTACTTAGACTACCAAAGCTGACCTATCTCCCAGTCTTAAATTGAATTTATTATATGCATCAATTCGTCAGACTTCACTGCCAACGAAAACTAACATGTGCTCATACATCCGCAGTTTTATTAAATAAACAAGAGCGAGATCCTTGGTTCTTTAGAGTTCTGTAATGATCGTGGCTGTAACACTGTGCACATAAATCGGATTAGTATGTTTTACACAGACATATTAACAAATTTGTCCAACTCAGGTAAATACTTAGCGAGAAAATCCAAGCCTGGTCACTGTGTTATACCAGGCAGGAATGTCTGTCACGGAACTGCAAGGCTGTGCACGAAATGTTTAAGTTATGTTGATGTGACAATGAAAAATCTTGTTAAATGTCACAGTGGCCCCATTGTACCGAACGAGAGCTCCATTTCAGTATGTCCTAAGACTGTATAGGAAGGAAGAATTGCAATAATGAGCAGACAGGCATACAAATAGATCTGAAGTTTTTTTAAAAATGTAAGTTGTTATGTATAACTGTATTGGGTATATTATTTTCAAAATAATGATTTTAGAAAGCGTTATTTAATTAATGTCATTTTTATTAATATTCTAACATCGTAATCTACACTTTAAAGATGAATCGCTGTTGCAAATAGTACAGTATTACTTCATTTATAAGTCCCAAGGTCAACACACCATAACAGTTCAAATAAACATCACCTGATCCAGTCTCAGTCTGTCCCCTGTCTCGTACTGATAAAAGTTCAGCCTGATCTATTTCCTGATAAGCCAGTGTAAATCATCTAAATTTGTTTACTGATTTTGAGAATTTCAAAAAAGATAATGATTCATTACCAAGCTTCGTATCGTTTTATTGTTGCTGCTTCTCTATTTACGTATACTAATAAATGCAATAATTTTGTTATGTAGTTTTCGCCCCCATGTCGTAATAAAGCAAGATAAGCAGCTTACAATGTTACACAAGCAGAAAAGAGTGAATATCAAGACTTTTGGGAAAATTCAACAAATAATTTTTTTTCCTAAAACGCAAAGTGAAAATTTGCATATTCCAAATGTAAAGAGTTTCAAACAAATTCTAGTGGTGTTCAAAATAAACTCCTATATTGAATCTGCTGATGTGCCCGTACTCTTGAATGTGCTAATGTGCCATTGGCCTCGAATGTGGCGATGTATTAACAGTCTTTTCGTGTGTCACAATACTATCCAGAATGTCCTTGACTGAATAAAAAAAAATCCAAATTAATGGTTTATTCCAAGAAGTATTAAATAAAACTTTGTAATTACAGTGAATAATTCAAATCAACAAAGACAATATATTACAAACTGAACAAAACAATAAAAATGACTCCAATTCGGATCTTAAGGTAGGAATAAGTAGGTTTTCAAGTTAACAACTTTATATACCCTACACTTGACCGAGGTCGCAATTGCAATTTTCTGGAAATACTCTGTTATCTAAATGAAAAATGTCATTTCTGGAACCGTCTAAGGTTAGAATGAGGACTTTATCTATAAATGTAACTAAAGGAAACATTTTTAAATTTAATAATGATCAGAATATTTAATCTATACTCAAAGAGAACTTATTTACTTTATAAAAAATAAATGTCACTAGTTAGGTAGACCATTAACTTGAATTTGGACTAAGTTCATTACAAAATACTGATATATATATATATATATATATATATATATATATATATATATATATATATATATATATATATATATATATATATATATATATATATATATATATATAGTCTTTCTTGAAAGTTATACTGAAGTAAACTTATGATTAAAATTACATCAGATGATGTTTTGTGAATGCCATAAAATGTACATCAAACTATACAATAATTCTATATACATGAAAGTGCATCTGCAATTCAATTTTCTTTTCCATCAACGTGACTAATGTCAATAATGTATTCCAGGATCATGAAACTCCATCTTTATTTCTGACTTTTCGTTCTCACATTGCTCATTAAAGTAAGAGGTTATGATCACTGAATACAATAATCAGAGAAGATTTCAACTAATATGCACTTCAAAGTGTTGCAAAGCCACTAGCATGGCCAAACATTCCTTCTCGATCGTGAAATAATTACCCTCGTGCTTATTTGATTTAAAAAAAATAGCACACTGGATGATCTACACTATTTTTGTGTTTTTTAAAACAATACTCAAATCCAACATCCCTTGCATCAACAGACATTTTGAATGATTGACTGAAGTTTAGAGCTGAAAGAAAAGGTCCACTATTAGCTACGACTTTTAACTTTTCAAAGCCTCCTGACATTTTTCAGAACAATAGGCGTTAAGCAGTTATAGAAAAATTGGATAAAAATCTCCGATAATATCCAGCCATACCCAAACATCACATCTGCTGTTTTTTGTACTGATATTCACAGGGAATTCAGAGGTTAGTAGCATATTCTGCATATCCAATTTTGTAGATTCTTAGCAATGGAAATCAATCTGTTTCTGACACACTGTTCACTCTTTTATAGTCGTGCACATGCAGATAGTATCATCTGGTTTCGGAACTTGAATAGACGATGAAATCAAATCAGTTTGACATGATTCAATGAAACTATTCTCCAACAAATACTGAATTCCTTTCTTTTGAAATGATTCACGCTATTTCACAGTTTCAACAACTTGGGAGATTTTAGCTTTTCGTGTTGGAATATCTGGAAGCAAGTTCTCATATTCAATGAATTCCGAAGATTGGCTACACCAAAATCACTACAGTCCGATTGCATTCTATCACTGCATTCCGATAGCATTCCATCAATCCTATCATTGCGGGACAGTTACAACTAAATTGCATGAATGATTAACATGGATATCTCTACCAGCAAACTCTTTAACATATTTATATGGCAAAGTTGCTTTTATGTTCGCCTCCAATAAGTGTTACTGTTATAATTTAATATTTTAAGTCACGAATTTGCTATTTCTAACTTTATAAGGACAGTAAGGACTTAGCCTGAAGAGGATCTTGAGGTATGGGTGACAGAGCCAGAACTTTACTTTCAGGCTCAAACTGCTTTCCTTTGTTTTGTTTTTTGTGCGTCTTCTACCTTGATGCGAGTTTTTGACTTGGTCTTAGGTAAGGGGACGATACAGTCCACAATTATTCTGCTAACTGGTTTATCAAATACAGAAATAGGTTGCAGGTGAGCCTTACGTATCTCCTGATTGAGGTTTCTCATCATTTGAAAAGTATGACAAGATCTATAGTAATTACAAAATCACTTTAACATTTCGGTCAAGAAAATTGATTCAAGACCTTTTTATCAGTCTTTCTAGTGCCTCACTGACCAGCCAAACGAATGTTATGGGATGCACTAAGGTCTCTAATCATTCCTCACTAGCTGGCACCTCAGGTGGTCTTAAGTTTCTCATAAGGTTCCCATCCTAACACAATAACAAACAGCTACTTGTGTGGCTCCAGTTTCGCTAATTGCCCTGTGAAACAAACATGAGATCTCATGATCTTGTTTTGAGTGATTTTCTTTTGTTTTCCTTATTAGAATAAAGACAACTGGTAGTGCAATGTGATCATTACCTTTTGAGTGATGATTGCCAGGAGTAACAGTCGCCTCATCCAATGCTTGACCAATACATGTTTCAGCTAAGAGAATAGCCACCTGATCTTCATCGTTCTCAGGAGCTTTTTTGCCATACTTCTAGTAACTGCACAAGCACCGCGTGAATCAGGGCTTTTTGTTTCAATAAGATCGATTTTCCAATCTAAGCAAGACTTGTCATTTACAATTGGATTAGCCACATCCTTATCTTCAGCTAGGCCATTACCTAGTAATAAACACACGATGGGAAAAGAAGACCCTGTTCCAACCGCCGAGGGTTCCGAAACTAAACTTGATGAGAGATTTGCACGATCGAGAGGTACATTAATAAAACTATCGTGCTGCTCGTCGTTATGTTTTCCATGTCTACATAAAGCCTTTATGAAACATTTTACGATATAGTCCGAGGTTTTAGCCGATGTATGTAGGAATGGTCGTTATCATACATGTAATTATGGTATATATATATATATATATATATATATATATATATATATATATATATATATATATATATATATATATATATATATATATATATATATATATATATATATGTGTGTGTGTGTGTGTGTGTGTGTGTGTGTGTGTATGTATGTATGTTTAGAGAATTTGAGTTCAAGGTCTAACAAGTATTAATAGAAATTTAGAAGCACGTTGTTTGCTAATATGATATGAAACATACCCGCATCCTGGCTCTGTAATGATGTCTTAGCTTTTTATATAAATGTTGTTTACTTCAAGATTATCAATTTCTTCCTTAACATTCGAATCAATCAGCATTATTGTTGTGTACAGATTTAATTGTCAGGACTTTATTTAAATTATTCACAAAGACATTCATATTAGTTTCATAAATCAAGACACATTTCAGATTATTGGTATACCAGCTCGTTCAAAATTGGAATTCGTTCGGATCCACTGGAATTCATTTGGAATTTTAATCCCTTGAACTTATGATAGAACGTTTATTATTATTTGGGATTTAATTCACAATATCATACGTACGTTTTAAATGTTCATTTTGGTATTCAAATGAAATAAATTATTTTTTCAATTATTTAAAAAATGGTTGGTCTTTAGCTCTTCTCTGTTAGTTTGTTTCAGACAATACAGCGTAACTAAACACACGCACACACTCTCTCTCCATATATATATATATATATATATATATATATATATATATATATATATATATATATATATATATATATATATATATATATATATATATAGTCATGGATACCCAAAGCAAGACTTTGAGTACACGAAAACTACTTTATGTAACACGTTCTTCAATAAAGATCAAGGTGGTCATTGTGAATGGTATTTATTTTATAAGCATGTCAAGACCGAAAACGTAAATCCTTGATGCATATACAGTTTTAACTATGTGGACAATAATAGTTAAATCATGTCTTATTTAATATGTTAGCTTAACATTTCGATCGATCGATAGAGAGAGAGAGAGTATCATTGAAATTTAAATTAATTTTCTTCATTTTAAAGACACAATAACTTGTAATATAATGCTCTTTCGCTGCAGAAGATACTTCAAGGTTCAGAGAGATACGGTGAAATTTCTAATTTTACTACTTTTGGAATTTGCCGTATTGAAGCATATAGACATTCATTTAAATAACAAACTACAAAGACAATTCAGACGTCAGCAGAATTCGGACAGAAATGCAAATATAACGGTCGGCGCACATGCTCTTCCTGCTCTGATCAACTCTTCCAGAAATGTCTTTAAAACCGGAAATTTGGCCAATTTCCTAAAAGCGTCTCTAGAGCCATGGAATCCTGAATCTTCCGTACCACAGTCTCTGCTTAGAGTAAGGAATAGCAAATTATCCACAATACAGATTGAAACACTCAAACAACGCAAAATAATCAATGGAAATTACGCATCAGTACAAGAATCACGTCAGATCGCACCTAAAAGAAAATTGCGAAATTACGAAATATCATACCACAATTGGAACCGGACACACAGATGTCTCATTCATTCAAGAAGGAGTATGATGATGCCAATTGAAGATCTGTTTTGTCAAGTGGGTATCTTCTTCTTCTTCTTCTTCTTCTTCTTCTTCTTCATCGTCTTCTTCTTCTTTGAACAGTTTCCTTGCTGAAGTCTATGCCATTAATTGACTTGTTTTCCTAACCATTTTATATCAATACTACCGGTCATGATTTGTGTATTTGTTCTGACCATTCTAGTATGTGCTTTTTATATTCACAGTAGGACCGACTTCTCTGTCGTTTTCTTCTGATATTCATATTTGGACAGATTACTCAGTTATTTTGATATTTATAGTTCCTCATATACCTCTACTTTGTTACTTTGGTATCCATAATTAGATAGATTACTCTCCTGTGCTTTTTTGAGTTGGACAGATTACTCGACTGTATTCTTTTTGTATCCATAGCTGGACAGATTACTGTATTCTCTTGTTCATAATAGGACCTATTGCTCGACTGTATTCTTTTGATATTCATAGTTAGATTATTCAACTGTGTTCTTTTGATATGCATAGTGGGACAGATTGCTGTGTTCTTTTATTCATAGTTGGACACTTTTGTGTTCTTCTGGTATTCATAACTAGACAAATTTCTCTACTGTGTGTTTTGATACTCATAGTTGAAAAAATTGCTTTGTTGTGTGCTTTTGATGTTTCTACTTGGACATATGACTATTGTGTCTTTTTTGATATTCATAGTTTAAGAAATTACTCTGCTGTGATCGTTGATATTCACAGCTGGATGGATTACTCCACAGACTTTGATATTAATAGTTGGACAAATCATCCTACTGAGTTTGTTTGATATCCTTTGTTGGACAGGTTACTTACTGTGTTATTTCGATATTCAAAGTGACATACATGACTCTACTGTGTCTATTTTATATTCATAGTTGAACAGAATACTCAGTTTTGCTATTTTTATTCGTTGTGTTCTTTTGTTAGTTGGAAAGTCTACCACTGTGTTTTTTCTACTTATTGGATTCAGTAGACAATAATGAAATCATCAGTCGCAGCGTCTTTGATTTTGAGCAGGCCCTTTAAACCTTTTTAAAATACTATAATATTTAGCTATTCGTACCTCGTTAAATCAACGTAAACTTTTAAACATAGAGTTTTAGAACTAAGATATATAAATTATTTAAAAAAAGCATTTTGGAAAAGAGCTTATGTTTGCCTTGGTTGATTCTAAAGATGATTGTTTTACAATAAATACGTATTTCAGAAAATGCCAAAATTCCTCCAGAACTTCAAGAATCCGTGTTGGTATGACATGCCTCCCGACAGTCAGCAGTCCACACTGAGATGTCTGCCGTACTTCCACGTTTTCGGCGTTTGTAAGAGTGGGACGTCAGATCTGTTCCTCCGCCTTCTGAAGCATCCGCAGATTGTCCCCAATACAGGCATGCTGCATAAGGAGACCTGGTACTGGACTTGGAAGAGATATGGCGTTTGTAAGTCTTTTTCCTTGTATTTTGTTATTGTTGCTCGTGCTCCTTGTCTGTTTCCTGTTCTTTTTCCTTGTTGCTGATGCATCTCTTGTTGCCGCCTTATTTACCACCAAATCTATTTACTGATCACAATTTCCTTGTGATATCACCTTCACCACTACCAATACAAATATGGATGTTGCAGTGCCACTCGTCTTACATAAATAAAGAAAATAAGCACCCTATTGTCAGCGTCGATTTCTTTAAGTTTTAACAATACATGAAGTAAAAGTATGAATTTGTTGTGCCACGGGCTACAATTTTGATGTCATTTAAAATGTTTGTCATTAACCTATTTCTTGTTTCTCACAAAATAACATGTATGATCAATCTGTAAAGCTACGATGAGTGATAAAGATCAAGATATAGTATTATAATCCTAATGAAATATATGTTAGTCGTTGGGGTTTGATTCATATCCAAGAGGTCAAATGGACAGCACATGTTCACATTATAATTTTGGGTAATCCAATCAACAGTGGAACAATGAATGGTATATTTATCATTACAAAAGACATTATTCAGCAATTAATCATTGTATAGTATGTACACTGTATCAAAAATATAACAAGATATGTATAATTTTTTCGTTAAAAGGAAACGAGACTTGCCAAGTTTCCTTTTAATGAAAAATGTATACATCGAGTGGTATATCATTGATACATTGATATACATAAACTATACATATATTTTATTTATATTGCATAGAAATACATATATTTGCCCTTTTAACGGAGTTGAGATTTATTGCAGGCAGCTGTGTATTGATAGAGTGAATCATATCCCCGAGTGTGTCCGCTATAAAATGTAGTACTATGCCTTTTGGTGCTATACACAATCACCTTTGCATATTGATAAGTTGATTGTTTTCTATCTTTCTTTTCTGTTTTTCTTCACATTTATTAAATCAATATAATACACACTTATGATTTAAACATTTAAGATGGTTTTAATGATGAAAGCAGATCACTACAAACACTTTGGTTAGCTACGCCATTCAGATGAACGTTTAGCCATTCACGTACTGGCACATGGAAATTAATGTGGAATAGAAACTAAGCAAAATGACGAACCAAAAAGAGGTAATTAAACTACAGTTGTTCTAAGTGATTATTCTGTTTTAGTAACAGTACTACCGACCATAAAACTATCTCTCTCTATATACATCTCTCTCTCTCTCTCTCTCTCTGGTCAGTTTTACCTTAAAACTCTCTCTCCATCTCTAACTCACCCCTCCCTCTCCCTCTCTCCCTCTCTCTCTCTCTCTCTCTCTCTCTCTCTCACTGGTCAGTTTTATTTTAAAACACTCTCACTCTCTCTGGTCTGTTTGACTTTAAAGCTCTCTCTCCCTCCCTCTCTAACTCTCTCTCTCTCTCTCTCTCTCTCTCTCTCTCTGTTCCTTTGGTCGGTTTGACTTAACTTTTACCATCATTTATAAATCCAGAGACATCGTGGGACGCCATAAACGAAAATCCTCTACGCTCGTCATTTCATAGATTTTAATTTTAGCCCGTATCTTGCTATGATTGTCCATGTGTGCTGATACTGCTGCTGATACCTTTACCAGTGGATTCACGGTAACTCATACATTATTTTCAATATAGAAGTATATTATACTCTTTCATTTTTTTTGTGTTAATCAACAGCGGGAATAAAACATAGGCCAGCGGAAATAGTCAGCTTTAATGACTACTTAGATCTCTTCAACACAACAAAGATAAAGAGTTATAGCGTGCCCTTGGAAGGGGGAGAGATATATTTTCCTTTAGTTACAGGTGCGTATGCATTTCAGCAGCAGGGAGGGCGAACAGCCTTTAATTGATTCACTCTTTTTTTTCCTTCAAATAAAGGCTTCCAAGAAAAAATCGTCGGGAAAATGCCGTATTTACCAAAAATAAGGCTTCCTTGAGGACCATATAAATTAGTCACATATAAGAATATACCGTGAATAATCTCGAAGGCGAACCCTCCCTGCTGCTATTCATAGATTAAAATAATTTGTCAAGGCCGATTCGATATCTTGTTAGAGGGTCATGTAAATTTATCGTTATATATCCATGTGGAGATAACTGGGCATGACTGAATAAATTTCTGAATTTAATTATGTCCATGTCACCGCTGCACCAAGTTTGGTGAATATTCCTCAGCGTGTGTGTGTCTACGCCGTTAAATACAGCTAGAATATTACAATTATCTCTAATTACTTTTGGAATTTGTGTATACCGCTGAGTAACATAAATAACATCAGTATTTTTATGTCTTCCTCGAGAAAATATCCTTGCTGGATTTGACTGTTTGTCTAACATTACGTCATCATATACAACTAAATTATTAATACTTCCATCAATAGAATCAACTGACGGTGCATCATTGATATCAGTGATAAATTCGATAATATCATCGTGGTGTTCATTTAACAATCTCGCATGTTCATTAAAATCTTTTAATACTTCACAGCATCGCTGATCATCAACCGATGGTGCTACTAAATACAATGTATCCCATGTTTACCATCTCATTACCAAATTAAGCAACAACTGTGTTTTTCCACTACCGGATGGACCTATTATGATCGTTCTAATAGAATTTGGTAACGCTACATGATGTTTAACTGGTTCTTGTTTTTTTTTTTTGTGGCGGAAAAATCAATTACATTCATGATATAATTATATTATGGATTTATATTGTGTAAAATGTAAAGCGCGTACTCCAACAACTGGCCTAACTACGGTTGTAACGCGCAATAACAGATCAGCCACTACAGGTACATGTGCGCGATGTGGCACAAAGAAATTCAGATTTATTTCATCTGGTCAACGACAAAAACCAGCCAAAATAAAGTCAATTAAAAAAAAAGGGCGGTGACATTGCAGCACAATTAGCAAAATTACCAGAAATCCCTTGGGCTAAATATCCAGGAGAAAAAGCATCTTCCAAGATATAATTATTGTGGTCCTAGAACTCGACTTGATATTAGACTTGACAATTATGATCAACCAAAATCAAATGAAGAACCGGTAAATGTTATTGATAAAGCGTGTTATGCTCATGATATTGTCCATCGAAGTAATGATTTACAACAAAGGCATCTCGCGGATGTAAAATTGATTCATACATTAAATTCTATTCCTAATAAATCTATTAGAGAAAAATTAGCTAGTTGGTTAATCAATACTGTAATGAAAAGTAAATTAGAGCTAGGTGCTGGTAATTAATATTATGGAATCAATTTATTATTCTCCAGTTGGATTCTGGAAAGGTAAAGCAGCAATTAATAAACTTGCTAAGGCTGCAAAAGTAACGATTCCCACTGCAGCAAACTGGTTATCCAAACAAGCAGTATGGCAAATTTATCTACCGCCGCCTAAACGAATTTAGCATGCACATTTTGATGTTAGTATTCCTAATGAAGTTCATCAAGCTGATATTATGTTTTTGCCTCATGATATTATTAATAAAAAAACATACAAATATGTACTTAAAATAGTTGATATTACAAGCAGATATAAAGAGGCAGAACCATTATCAACAAAAACTGCCGTTGACGTGGCAGATGCATTTAATAAAATTTATCAACTAGGACCTCTGCGATGGCCAAATTTACTTTCAGGTTGATCCAGGTAGAGAATATTAGGGTGCAGTATCTTTTTTTAATGAAACATTATAATGTTAAAATACGACGAGGACATACTGGAGTTCATAATCATCAGGCAATTGTTGAACGATTCAATAAAACACTCGCTGAGAGGTTATTTGGATATCAGTATGCGAGGGAATTTATTCAGGATATGAGATCATACGAGTGGGTTGAAAGATTACCAACTGTAATATCCGCGATAAATAATGAAACAACCCGAGCAATAAATATGAGACCGGCCATCGCGATCACAAAAGAAATACATACCAATACCACGACGTGATTTTTAAACACAACCGGTATTAGGTAGTATCATCGTGAGATATTTATATAAACCAGGTGAAATTGAAGGTGGCAGAAAAAGAGCGACGGATCCTATTTGGAGTATTACAACACATAAAATATCCTCCGTGACAAGATCAACTGGTAGACCAGCAATTTATATACTTGATTTACTTGCTCCTCAGCGCGGATTTACACGTGAAAAACTACAAGTAGTTCCTGCTGATACTCAATTACCACCTAAATCACTCAACACGTCGATTACACTCCAAACACGCCAACGTGACATTTCCTCGTGCATGGCCAAGATGGTTATTTTTTCTATCCACGGTGAATTGTCTTGAATCATATTTTCTTTTTTTTGATATCTCCATAACATTATACAATTACAACCTGAACAATGATTATTCAGCTGTTGTTTCAACGACATAATAAACTCAACATCTAGGTCAAATTCGTAATTATTATTTTTATCAAATCGTTTGTAGCTGGATAATTTTTTTCTTATTATATCGTCATTAAGTTCATCGTTGATTATCAACTTGTCTAGGATAATTCGTCTTAACTGAGATATTTTCCTAACCCTAGATACTGCTAAATAAACTAAATTCGACCATTCTAAGCGATCATCAACGATCCAAACAACTATATCAGAAATAGTCAATCCCTGAGATGAATGAATTGTCATTGCATATCCAAGTGTCCACGGAGATTTATCCATATTTCATGCTTCTTAAATGAAATTAATATCAACTGTAACAATATCATTCAACACTAAATTCTTTTTTCCTTGTCCAGGCACATCAACGTCAATATTTTGCCGTCGCGTATCAGCTGGTCGATAACACAACGGCACCGGCAACATTGGAAATTTCTCTCGTTGTAATTGAAATAGTTCCCGCTAAAGTGTGTCTCTATTTTTCTACTCGCAACTATCCAATCATTTGGTTTCCACGCAGATAAAAAGTCCTTCATGGATGTTTCTGAAATTATTCCACGCATAACTTCACACTGAATTTTATTTGGTTGTAATCGAATCAATTTTTTTAATTCACTTAATTCAAGTGATCTATAATCGGTATCAACTTCTTCGTAGTAATAAACAAAATTCTTTAACCAATCATGTGGAGATGCTCCGTCAATAAGACACGGTTGACCATGATCACCGCACATAATTATAGCTGCATTTTTCAACAATAACCAATCAAGAAACGTTTTTAATACCTCTAACGACACAGTACATATTTCATCCCAAATAATAACTTTATTGATATATTTTTCTCCCATTCTAGAAGATGTCCATGTACCACCGCTATATTTGAAAAAAAACTATAATAAGTACACGAATTAACTCCTCGTTGTTTCATTTCTCGAGCAAGTCCTGGCCGGTTCAGGTAAACTGTTTTATATCTAGATACTGGATCATACACGGATGGTTCTAGCGAAATTTCTGATATTTCATCGTGATAATAATTATTCTTAGTTTCAACATCAGCTGATCCACAATAATCGAGTATATTTTCGTTTTTAGATCTCCATGAACCACATGAACCATCACTTACTACACTTTCTAACAGCGCTGAATGTTTTTTATCGATATTAAACGAATCAGTAGCTACTCTAACTGCGTCATAGGGAAATTTATTTATCATCGATAGTAAATTTATAGAAACATAAGCCAACATTGAAGATCTTAAATGAGATTATTGAGGAGATTCTCCATCAATGTAACTAACAACTGTACCTAATTTATTTCCATCAGATAAATAAATATTTTCTCGATTACAAAATATATTTCTCGCAGCGGTATCAGCAATTATAAAATCTAATTCAGCATCATCCATGATTAATCGTGAATGATGCCGCTTGTGATCATATGCTCCACCTTGAGTAAATTTACCAATTATTTTTCTACCGAAATCTTTTGCTGTTTTTTCATCATGTTCGGTTGGTAACCAGACTGATGTGTGTTTTTTATACGATATAATCACTTCACTGACTATCAACGACGTTAATGTCGCAGAATCAATCATGTATCTCAGCAGCGCTATATGAACCCAACGTCGTTCTGAGAAATGTCTACCAAACCAAACATAACAGATTTTATGAAGATTCTTAGCAAATTCAAATGATACTACACGAGCGAATCCCGTCAATGGAAAATCTGGCAACGGACCATTAATTGATACTCATGTCATTTCACTTGTAGGATGTCCGAATATTTCAAAGTATTTAGCGCACTCCCCTAATCCTAAAAACTTCCTGGATAACACGCGAAAATATCAACGGATATCATATCGATGTAATTATATTTAGTATTCCATAAACCACCATGTCCGTATTTCATACAACTTTGTTGGACGTCTTTGAGAAACTCTTTTCTTGTTGGTTTACAGAGATGTTTTTCTCTAGCAGCGTGAGCAGCAACAGATGGAAAAGTAAAACAGTTAACTAGTAATTGTTCAGAATTTATTGAATATTTCTCCGCGAGTTTCTTCATCTCATTATGTAATGATTCTATTCGATATAAATCACCATTAGGTCTTACAAATTGATCGTACTCGTCTTCAGAGCTTTTAAATAAGCGTACAGACACAGGATCGGATTTACTTATTTTGTGAATAAAATCAAACACATCAGAATTTTGTGGATACTATTTAACATCACAATCTCGCGGAAATATTGTTACCGCAGATGTCCGAGCGTGGGAATTGTGATCAATGATTATAATTGGTGCTCCCTTCGATTTATTTACTGATTCATATAAAATTTCTCCCGATAATGTTTTCACTAACATGGGGAATTTTAACTTACTTGATAATTCAGCAACATCATTTATTGATGCGCCTTCAGCAACTGATTCAGCCCATGTGATTATTTTTAAGTCATAAATCTGTTAAACCTGATCCACGTTTTGTATTTTTTAAATGTTCCATTACTCACTCAGCTACACAATTTATTCCTGACGAAGAAAGTTTCATCGGAGCAAGATTCCTAACATCGGATTTATTATTTAGCTGATAAATTCCATAAACAACTGCTGTTACAGGATATGATCGCATATAATATGGTTGATCAATTCCAGTTAATAGACCAGATCTAGAATCACCAGACATAATAACAGTTTTTTCCGCCAACTACAGGATCACGTTTATCACGAATAATCCATACATCGTTGTCAATCATTTGTGCGATAAATTTTATTCCAAAGATAAATTTCTTATCACGATGATTACTGCCAACATAATCGACTATTTTTTTTTCGCTCGTACATCATTCGTCGCATTATCAATGGAATGCATAATTTCCCACGTTGACCATACATGGGATGCTCCATCATCATAGAACTCTTTCTTGGTTTTATTCACTTCAGTTAGATCGTGTTCGGCATCATCGAGATCAAATATTCATGTTATATTTTAGACAAATATCTAATATAATAATGAATCAGTGCAAATGGCTAATGGTTGGTTTGTTAGATTATTGTAACAAATCATGCAGAGGTGAATTCTGCTGGCAACATTTACAATGTATTCGTCGAGGTTGTTCAGGGCCAACTCATTGTATACGGTGTGGTGCTGGAATTAGAGGAAAAACACGATTATGTGCAGACTGCGGTGGAAAACGTTACAGAGAACTTAAAAGACACTATGACAAAAAATAATAATGACAATGACATAATTATCAAGCGCGAAGAGGATTATGTAAATAAGTTTTCAGGCAAGTTATAATTTAAACAAATATTATTCCTATAATGAGCGAAGTATTCATTAAGCATCCAATCATTGAAAACAGCAAAGCATCTTGCAGCGTTGTGATTAGAAACTGCAAATAAAAAAACAGTTGGTAATTTTGATAATGCTGGTTATCATCATTTCAGAGCCGGAAAGAAAGATTATCTCAATCACCGTTTCGTTTATGAATGTTTCTTTGGATTAATCAAAAACGTCCTTGTAATTCATCACGTTGATGGAAATAAATTAAATAATTCCATATCAAACCTTAAAGCGGTTACACCGAGTGAGAATAACATACGAGGAAATACCGGCTGTCATGATAAAAGTGCCAAAGCTGTTAAATCGGTAATAATGGAGACTGATGAAGAAATGATATTTAAGTCGATGTCGGCTGCTGGTAAATAGTTTGGTATTCACTCCGATTCAGTGCGAAAAGTTGCAGATAAAATAACCAGATCATCGTTTTCATACAAGTTTGGAAGTTGTATTTCATTTTCTCATATTCCTCTGATATTAGATTAAAATTACTTTTAAATAAATGATATTCAGTATATTATGAATGACGAAAATATCAACGATGTAATTGACGCTATTGAAATATTAAAAATTCGTGGAATAAAAATATCTGATGAATTAATTACTGAAAAATCATTTCTGATTTTGAAATACTAGCACAGAATAAACACGAAGGAAGATATATTCTACCAGCCGAATACAGATTTATAAAAACAAGATCCAGTCTGCGATGTATCAGTCATTAGCTGCCATAGATGAAACACCCATAAAGGAGTTTGGAAATTTGTCTGGAGCAATTGAAAAATTAGATCAGAATTATCTAACGAATACGAAGCAAAGTAGATAATTAATACTCGTGTGAGGCAATTAAGGAAAATATTAGATAATGAGAATTTAAAAAATGATATTTTGTTAGTTTTTATAGATTTTTATCTATTTTTGTTGGGTTTTTTTACGACTAGAGTTTGGAGATTTTCACGATTTTACAAGTAAATTGATACTTAATGTTTCGTTTCTTAGATCAAGTAAATTCCCAGACTGATCTGTTAATCTGAAATTCATTCTTGATAATAGACGATTATGACATCGCAGATAAATCGGATAGATTGGTTCCTGTATAAATAAATATCCAGGAGGTTCTTTTGGTGAAAATAAATAAAGAATAAATCCCTGCTGAGCTTGATTTGATATTGCCGTGTCAGTGCTATACCTACCTTCGACAACGTCACAACCAAGATTAACTGCGACTACAGTCGTTATATTTACTATTTCTGGTGAAATATGTCGTCCGCTTCCCAATGGATCATTATTGTGTCTAAGTATAGCTGGTGGCGGCAGTGATTTTCTCCACGCGGCTAGCATTTCGAGAAATAACTCATCAATGACATCATTTACGGATTTTCTTAATTCGGGTGCGTTATATCCGGAAAATTTATAATTTGGCAGTGACGTCTCTGTCAACGAATACGCAGTTAAAAAATGTTGTTTACTGTCTGTTTCTTCTTCGTCAATTATTGCCTAAATTAATCGCTTGTTAAAATATTCCATGTCGGATGCAAGCTGATTTAATATTTCTACGTGTTTGATAATCTCGTTATATGAATCTGATACATTAAAAATACACTCCTGAAAATACTGTCGTAGCAGCTGAAGATGTTGTTTATGTTCTTGATTGATAATAACAAAATATTCAATAATCCTACTTACTTCAGCAAATGTACCTTTTCTTGTTCCTGTCCTTGATCCTGTTTGAACTTCCTTGCCATAAAAAGTCCACATCATATCATCTTTTTTCTGAATTGAAATCTATTACTTGAAGTTTTTTTTCATACTAATTAAATTTAGTATGTAACGTGGATGAATATTATCATATGATTGTTTGTCTGTGTTATAATCATATTTTTTAGGCTCTGGCGGTATCGGTGGTGCTGGTGGTTGAATTTCAGGCCATCCTAGGACGGTTCTTATTGAACTCTGATAAATATCCACGGCATAATTAGGTGATTCTATCTCAATGATCGAAGACAGCGTTGGTTGGTGAGCGGATATTTTTATTTTAGGTTCTTCTCCGGTTATATTTTTTATTCTGCATAATAACTCATCATTGATTTCTTCAATTTGATAACTACCGGTTGTTATTCCAACAACGATCCAATCAGGAGTACCGTCGGGTTTATTTTTATTAGCAAAAACAAATGAATTATTTGATAGTAATCCACCAAATGATTTTGATCTGATATTTGGCCAACTGTGATATACTTGTAATTGTGATAGCGCGATCTCATCTACGGAAATTGCAGTCGGAAAATTAACACTAAATTCTGGCTTAGTCGAACTTACCGAGATCATCGTGGTTTTGTGCGGAAGTGTGTTTGTTGCGATCTGTTGAAGTAATTCCGACATTATTAATATTTGTAGCTTTAATATCAGCTTGATTAAAAATTTTAATCATTGATGAAAACTCGAAATCAGATATAATTCCATCATTTAGGCTCTCCGATAAAAACGAGGATAATTTTGAATACACAACCGTCGCGGTGTGGAATCGAATTATATAATCGGATAGTTTTTCATTCGTACAAGAACATATTTTTTTTGCAATGATATTAAGGACACCTGCAACCGTTGTTGCCGCTGAAATACAAATTGTTACGGCTATCGGTGCCATCATTGTTACCGCGGATAATATTATACCGGTTTCAGCAACAGCTGCAGATACTGAATAAACAATTACGTCAATGATAACTAATCGTCGTCGATATTTTTTTATTTTTCCCGTGTATACGTCGATGATATTTTTCAGCGATGCCTGCCATTCACGCGCTTGATTGTATCTGTATTGAGATGTACCACTGACTGAGGAGTTCATTATTTTATTTTATTTAGTAAATAATTGAGGTGATTCAGCTATGAATTCTATACACCACCAGAATGATGTTGGTGTTGTTGTCTTATCAGTTTCTAGCGTGAACGTTTCTTCAATTCCCTTATTTAATAAAACAGTCAAAAATCCGAGAAACCTATCACTGGGATGTCGCCAGTTATATTCTGCAGTAATTATTCTGAATCTCACAGGACTAAAAACATATAATCTGTGTACGCCAGTGGTCACTGCGGTGTATTTGATGGTATTATTTTCTGGTGTCCATGTTGATGATCCACTTGATGTCGTATATACGACATTATTGACCTGTGACGAGGTTATTCCTGGTGGAATCTTAATAAAACCAGTTTTTTCGATAATTCCAGAAATTAATACTCTAACTCCTTCAAACAGGTCAATGTTGGCCTTGATATCAGCAAGTTTTGTGTTAATTTCATCAATTTTTCTAATAGTTTCAGTAGCAGTTTCATCGGTTTTTCTGATAGTTTCATCGGTTTTTCTAAAATTTTCTTGGAGATTTGTGAACTAATTCACGTGATTATTATACTCGGTCCGTCGAATTCTATGAATCAATTTGATATTACTCGTTTTTAATATTCCGTGTTGATCCTGAAAAATAACAACCTCATCTGGATCTATTCCTGATAGCGCTAAAAGATTGTTAATTTCATCCTTTGTTGCATACTTTGATAAATCCACGTAAGGTTTTTTCCTTTCATTCGATGACAGGGATCTTCCGTAAATATCAACCATTATTTATCAGTGATTGATTTAATTTATGAGCGGTGTATTCGTGAACGACTTTATGATACGGTTTATTTGATTTTGATAATTCATCAAGAACATTAATTACTGCACTGCCACATATCGGAGGATCGGTTAGTGTTTGTGTAGGTAACGTCGAATACCAAACTGGAGCGTTTGATTGTCGTGCATAATTTAGAAGCTCCCATGGTGGTGCTAATCCATACGAGTCAAAGTAAATAATTTCACGTGTATTAATCGCGTAAGCAACCCAGTGGGTTCCTGGACCATCACTATTATCGAGATTTATAATACCGGTTTCATTATGATTAGGTTGTTTTGGTAACTGATTTCGCATGAAAACACCTCTAAAGAACTTTATTTTTAATTTTTTAGCTGCATCAATTAAATCAAGATTTGACATAGGTAAAACACTCAACGGCGCTTTGGGTACCATGATGCTGGGGTTCCTGGTAGTCTTAGGCCGCGTCCGTACCACGATGGCGGAGTTCCTGGTAGTCTTAGGCCGCGTCCCTTTCTTTTGTATGTTCCTCCTGTTATTTTTTCTGCTATTTTGCTACCGGCGTATCCAGCAGCACCTAATGCAGCTGCATTTGCTATTACTGGAGCAGCAGCAGCTATTTTTGCAACCAGCGCTGGCAATAAACCGAGAAGTGGAAAAAAACCTACTTTAATCATATCTTTGATGGCGCTTGGGGAAAGATCAATTTGAATTCCAGTATTTGCCGATTTCGCTTTATTAAATTTTTTTGCTGGGTTCTTGTTAGCGATAATTTATTTGGATCACCGCTGGAAATTTAATTATATTTTAATGTTATTTTTGCTCCACAGAATTTTCTTGTTTTTGATTGACGGGAATCAGAGTCACACTAACATGATCGTATGGCATTTTATAATAAAGCGATTGATTTAAATTAATCTCACATATTTACCACTGGATTATCAATTACTCTCATTCGTCCACCAATACCTTCGAAAAGCATAGCTCTATCGCTGAGTATAACAGCAATCGCTTTAAAATTAACACCCTCAGCATGTATTTTAGCTTTGAAATGTATATCAACGACGGACTGTTTTACTAAATCAATATGTTCTAATGAAAAATAATAGATCGGATAATATGTCGCAAAATCTAATTGTGATATTTGTAAACCAGTATCAACATTTTGATCTCGTCCCATAAACCCATTAAACGATAATATGCACGTGCTACTGAATTAGTTTCAAAATCTAATGATATCTCCTCAGATGGTTCTTGATGTCCATTTATTCTCAGTGATACCTCGGTAAAGCCGAGTTTGTCAAATATCATTGAACTATGTGTTTGACTATTATATCGATTAACATTTCGAAAAGCAATAAAGATATGTCTTGGTGCAGAAACACCTTGCTGTGATGATATGTGCCAAGTAAAGGTACTATCTATGTTAGAATTAGTACTATCAGTAATTGTTGTTAGCCATGACATTATCGATTTACCACCTTGATCCATGAAAGAAAGTAGCTTCTGTTCTTCAACTATTGATGGAGTCATCACTGGCATCCATAATGTAAGTTTAGATAATACTACTTTACCTTCCATACCTATAGGTCTCCAGATAGCATCATTACTGTTACCTTTTCGATAAAGAACAATTGTGTGTTTAGCTCCAAAAATGACCTTTCTGACAGTTCTATAGAATCCAAATATGTGATTTAATGGAATCGCACATGAGAATCTATTACGATTACCTTTAACATATTTTTACGCGTAGCAAATCCTAAATTAAAATCAGGATTAGCACCCATAACTACTTGTTTTATATCAGCATCACCGTCATCAGCATGGTTTCTTGGTCGTCTCATATCATATGGTCTGTGATCAGGAAAGTTAGAATTATCCTTGTAAAATATCATAGTCGGACCAGCTGATCTAGTAAAATCATCTGAATACCTCGCTAGGCTTATAATCGTTGTAGCAACATCAACATCATTATGAATCGACTCAATTTCTTTTCCATCAATCATGTATATAGCACCTTTAAATAATGCCATAACACCATTATTAACAAAACCAACTCTAGCATCATCTGCATATACGATATCATCTGTTCTCATAATTTCACACAGACTTCAATAAATGCTGCACAGGGTAGAAAATATCTGCTCGTATCATGAACTCGTAGTTCGATTCGTCCCTCTTGATTTGGGTCTACCGCATCATATGAATAATGTTGATAATCGCGTACTGATTCATCTTTACCTACCGGTTCATCCATGCTGAAAGCTGGGTCGGACTCTCGTTTAAGCATTTTATTATACATTGGTTATCTTCTAAAATAAAGACCACTTCCCGATATCAGATTCGTATTTATTTGTTCGGTTCCTTGATTTATCAACTCCGTTAATTTTTGATTTGCTGCATCATTTATTACCTTACTAACATCACTAGGCATCACAGAGGTGCTAGGCAATTTGACCGGAACCACCTTAGTGCTAGGTGATTTTACCGGTTGCTTTTTTCGGCGTATTACATTTTCTATTCTGTCTTTGATGGTATTAAACGCTTTACTAGCAACACTACCAATAGCAGCAGTGGCTTTATCACGAATAAAATCCATCGCTTTCATTGATAATTGTTTTGCGATAGGTCCTGCTTTAGGAGCTATCCTCGAGATAAAACCTTTAACATCATCACCGAATCCATTTCCGTAAGTGATTCTGTACATCGGTAACCGCGAGTTTATTACTCGAACAGGTATAGGTTTACGATGTTTTTTTGTGTACGATCATTTTATTTAATTATTTGTTTATTCAACAACTAGTCACTGTAATCATCAACAATTTCATCAATGAGATTTCGGTAAACACCAATATTTACGATACCGCCTTGAAATAGTCTTCTGCAGATATGAGTTGCCTCATTAATTATTTCCGATGAGTTATTTCCAGCTCGTTTTCCTCCAATAAGAACTTCTAATCGTGATACATCATTGATGATATTATCAGGACAAATAGAATTATTTCCTAAACCACTACCTACAGCGCCAGGTGCATCATCAGAAAATTCTTCCTCTGATAATTGTTGTTGATAACGTCCTCTTACTGCGTTCATATGATTTTCAAATTTTTTAAACTCTGGATCTTCGAAATCAATATTTTCTCTCTTAGAAGCAAATTATACTGCAGGAACCCAGTTATCGGGGTTTCTTTTATCAATATGTTTCGATAATAGATATCCACCTTTATCATCATAATCACACGCAGCAATATTAGTTAATTTAATCTTATCTTCAAAATCCTTAAGAGCCTTACTGGTAAATATCAAATCGGGTCTCATTAATAGTTGTCGTCGTGGAGGAGGATGTTGTGTGTAAGGTCGTAGAGAAGGTAGTGGAAAAGGTCGTGGAGAAGGTCGTGGAGAAGGTTGTGGAGAAGATAGTGGAGAAGGTTGTGAGGTAATATGTCGTTCCTGCATCAAATAAGATTGCTTATCTATTGCATTTTTAAATAAAATGTATCTGGGATCATTCTCTCTAGCGTATTTTTCACCATAATAAATAAGATATATCCATTTGTTCCAATTAACAGGAGCGACATATTCACCAGCATATGCTGGTTTTAAATATTTATCTCGTTCATGATAACTCCTAGCTGCAAATCAAGCTAAATTATTTATGTCTGTAGTTGATTTTATGTGATCAATAGCGAAAGGTTCAAATTTTTCGTTTGCATCAACCCTGGCCCTGGATCGTAAAATTCCCTTTACTTTTTTAGTCCTCAACGCAGCTTTTCAGCCTGCGCTGCGGTTTGTTCTAATACTGGAAGGATACCCTTTTTCTCTCATCGGGATCTTTAATATCTCCCAATATAACTCTTTCAGTGGTCGTCCTGATGGGTTTAAATAGCAATTCAGATGATTCTGGTAAATCTTCCAGTACTTCCACTCGTGAATTTATTTTTTGTCTAACAGAATCTCTCATTGGAAGATATTTCTTTATTGCTTCTAGTCGCTCTCGTGCTAATTTGACAGAATGTGCTTCTCCAACATCCATTTGTTATTGATATATTAATAATTTTAATTTATGATGATAATATATTTTACAAATCGGCCTTGAAAAAATATTTTAACCTATGAATAGCAGCAGGGAGGGTTCGCCTTCGAGATTATTCACGGTATATTCTTATATGTGACTAATATATATAATCCTCAAGGAAGCCTTATTTTTGGTAATACGGTATTTTCCCAACGATTTTTTTTGGAAGCCTTTATTTGAAGAAAAAAGAGTGAATCAATTAAAGGCTGTTCGCCCTCCCTGCTGCTTAATTTCCTCCACATGAACCAAAACTCTGTTGAATTGAATTCTCACTGTGACTGAGAATGTTAAAGCATTCAGCAATCTCAAACATCAAAGATTATACATATCAACGTCTCCTGAACGTGGCCAATCAATGGATCTTTATAACGGTAGAAAGAGTTTGATTCTGGAGTCACCGCAAGATTAGACAAACTATAACCATCACATCCTACTAATTTATAACCTATTTCAGTTGATAATATAGTTTGATATTTAAAGAATGTTTAATGGGCAAAACTGAGACCCTTTAATAAAAGTTAATCTATTTTCTGTCTATTGAAATAAGAGGTACATGGCAAAAAGTTACCGGAAGCAACCATATTGTAAAACGAGAGAGCGATAGAGGGAATGTGAGAGACCTACATATCGCTTACACAATCATTTCTTACCGATGTATGTGTGGCAAATATACCCTTCATACTTCTTTTACATTCAGGTCATGGTGATCCTATGGATTTTTGGGACCATACCATGTGGAGATACATTCCGCAAAACAATTATTTAGCTGACGAACCGGATGTATTAGCGCCTGATTTGATCCACCATGTCAACCCGGATGTGAAACTCATATTGATACTCAGAAATCCAATAGAGAGGTGAATTGTTGCTAATTAAAACCATTGTTACGTTTTTGACCTTATCTTTGAAACATAAACAGTGTTTATTATTTGTAATGGTCTTGTAACAACTTGCACGATCTTCATGATATTATTGATAGTGTAGGCTAGATTTCTTAAATCTACTACATATTGCTTTCTGTGTTGTTTGATATTAATTTTCAGGTTATTCCTTGTGGGTTTTTCATATTTGGCAGATAATTTTAAAGTCAAGTCTTACATTTTGGACGACTTAATTAATACAAAGTAACTACGGTAGCATCTTCTAATGTGCTTCTGTGACATTTTACAGACTTTACAGTCACTATCTACATGGCAATTACGGAGATACAGCGATAACTTTCCATATAGATGTCGTACAAAGCATTCAAGCCATGCGATCTTGTACGTCACAGCACAATGTTCGGGCCTGCGTCTACAATGAAAGATTTATAAATAATCTTAAGGTATGGAGTTACATACATACCGGTGTGAAAGGCTTCGACTTTCTCTTAATTCATTTTGCAAATCAGTATGTATATTTTATGTGCTGACCTTTTGTTGTGGATGCAAATATTTATGTAAGAATATTTTTGTGTAATATAATTTTCCTCCAGATGAATTTGTTATTGGATTTAAATGTAGCGATTTTCATAGAGGCTACACTTAGTTCATTTTATTACCCATGTGATATGCAAAGCATAAATCACTTTTCAGGAGTTACTGAGAGTTTTCTCTTTTGTGATATTCGATTCGTTCCTATAGTACACGTCATGTCTACGTTTTAGCATGTAAATTGCATGTTGATAATTAAAGTGACAAAAGTAGTTAAGTGGGATACCCTAGGGACAATGGGACTTAGCATTAAAAAGACCCCTGGGACACTCTAGGGACAATGGAAATTTAACATGGAGAAAAATCGTGGGTCACTCTAGGGACAATGGGAATTTAACATAGAGTTTGGGTCTGTCTAGGGACAAGGGAAATTAACATGGGAATAGAGTTTGGGTTTGTCTAGGGACAAGGGGAATTGAATATGGGATTTTTTTTATTTTTTTTAAAAAAAATTTTTTTTTAAATTTAAATTTAAATTTAAATTTAGAAAAGGGGTAGGCAATGGAAAGGCTATCTCTTTTCGAGAAATATGGCTGGCCCTGAAAAGGGTCTTTGGGTTTATGTTAATATTAATATTAACATAGATGGCATCTGTCACATCTTCTTCTTCTTCTTCTTAAACTCCTTCTAACTACCGGTCCATACACAAGTACCCTCTTGAGACATCCTTGTCTTTCTATGTAAACTCTCCTCATCCATTGACTAGTATCTGTCCTATCAACAACAGTCCACTTGGACCTGACATACATGAGCATGTCCGTCCTAAACATCATGGAAGACACAAGGGTGGATGACTCAATGAGCGGGTACAAACACAAACACACAAACACAAACACACAAACACAAATACACAAACACATACGCTAAGAAACAATAAACAAATCCATAATCTACTATCCACACAATCGTACGTGAGCGGTTACAAAACCCAAACTATACTCTCCACATACGCTAAGAAACAATAAAGAAACCCATAATCTACTATTCACACAAACATACCTTAGCTCTTACAAGCACCAACACACAAACACATACCCTCACACTATCTTAGAAAAGAGTTAGTGTTTATATTCACACTACTCTACCTACACATTGGCAAATTGATGGTTATTTCTTTTCTAGAGTATTGGGTAGCCCTGAAAAGGGCTGTTTTTTGGAACTTCATGGACACCTGGTTAATGGTGGTACCTTCCAGGCCTGGCGCCACATACACATCTTATCCCCCAGTTACTTTTTACTTTTTTGGGGGAGAGAGCAGAGGCAGGATATGTCGCTTCAGAATCCCAATTTTCGCTCTCTGGGATTCTGAAATTTATTCTTCTTCTCTTCTTTTCCTTCTCCTCCTCCTCTTCTTTGTTTCTTCTCTCCTCCTCTTTGTATCTTCTTTCCTCTTCTTCTTCTTCTTTATATCTTCTCTCCTCCTCTTCTTTTTTTCTTCTTTCCTCCTCCTCTCTTATCCTTCCCTCCTCCACAATGGCTTCCGCGGCCAGTTCATTCAACAGGCGCCTGGCATATTCCAGATGCACATGAAGTTCCAACAGTTTAGACAGTCTCGTGTTCATTTTTGGTGTTGATCAATCAACAAGGGTAGCTAGACTGCCGAACGAGTTTCAATTTATAGTGAATGCGCGGACGTGAACGAAAACATCCCCTAAAAACATAAAATTGATGTTACCTACATCATGACCAAAAACAACAACGCGCGGACCTAAAAGAAACACTCACTCACTTTTTTATGCTACCCATCACTATTTTAAAATTTTTTATAAATCACTTCATTAGACTATCCACATACGCAAAGCAATCCAATCTAACTCCAAATATACACCTCAAACACCAAAAAAAACATGATTTTAATCTACTATTCATACCAACTTACTTAAGCACTTACAAACACAAACACACAAACACATACCCTCACATTTTTTAAAAAAGAGTTAGTGTTTATTTTCACACTACTCTACCCACACACATTGGCAAATCGATTGTTATTTCTTTTCTAGAGTATTGGGTAGCCCTGAAAAGGGCTGTTTTTTTGTTTGCTATGGCATTCTTTTTAGTTTCTAAGAATGCGATGTCCTCTGAGGATAGACTTTCTGGCGATAGGTCTGCTTCTTCGGAAAGAGAAGAAGAACTCTTTGGTGTCGATACGACAATCGACAAAGCCTCTGTCAGCTTCAGGTTGCTGCTGCTGCTCTTGTTGTTGTTGTTGCTGATGTCTCTGAAGTCTGTACTTCTCTGTCCATTCTTCTTTTTCCCTGTTCATTTCTTCTCTGAAGAGCTCTTCTATCAGGTCTTCAGTGATTTTTAACATTCTCACATTCTCTATTTCTTCTGGCTTCGGTATCAGACTGTGTCTGACCCTATGCAAATTCACGTAGGCTTCGTTGAGTTTAGCTAGTTTGGAGCACATCTTCTTAGGAGGATGAGTCGACAATGGATGGTTAGACTGGAAACAACCCGGTTCTTAAAGTCAAAGCGCGGACGTGAAGGAAAACATCCCCCACACGGTTTTTGAGTCGCAACGTTTAGTGAGTGTCATGAGAGGGATAGTAAGAAATGAAAGAGCATCAATCCAACATTCTTATAGCTAAACAAAAGACAAAGGCATTTTTTTCAAAACACAACATTTTTTATTCAAAAATCACTTAACACTAAACAACAACTCTAACATTTTTAACAATAATCCAACAATATAACATCAAACAATTTTTTCAAAACACAACATTTTTTATTCAAAATCACTTAACACTAAACAACAACAACTCTAACATTTTTTAACAATAATCCAACACTAAAAGTTTCTCCACTAGGTAAAGAGGGATAACAGTCTTCCATGCTTTCTAGTAATCTAGGATGACTTCTCTCAAACTGTTGATTTCTATGGTATTATCGAAGTCTGCATACAGGATGACGTTCACCGTTTCATCAGGGTCTCGGTCTTTAAACTGAATTTCCACACGAATCTGGCCGGATTTTATAGGGTGGAAATGTCCCTCGTCGCTGCCTTGGTCTGGAGTGAAATCGAAAGCCCACAAAGCGTAGCCTCCTGCATAATCCTCGTACGTAATACCGTGACTGGTATTGGTTCCTAACTGTCCGGTGGCTTCGTACAGGGACAAGTACGATCTCAAGTAATTCTTCTTGGTAAAGTCAGGTTCGAAAGGTCGGGTACACAAGGTCTTGCCATCGCGACTGACTTCGATTTTGGACACGCCAAAGTGTTGAAAGTAGAAAGGATTTTTTTCGGCAGCTCCTTTGAAGGCTGTATTCTCGACGATACCAACGATCAAACGTTTGGGTAACTGTCCTTGGAACAGATGATCTTCGATCATGGATCGCTGTCCCTTGGGAATGGTGAAGGTTTTCACTTCCACGCGTCGTATGGGATACTTGGCAGTCGTTCTGCTCAACGTCTGACTGATGTCGTTTCCCACTTTAGGTAACACTTCCACACGGCGTACGTAGAGTCTGGCTTCTAGGATTTTGGTTTTGTAACCGTCACTATCAGCCATCAAATGGAAAGCGGCACTGCTACGATTCAGTCTCAGGCGGACATCCACCCCGTTCAGCAAATACTTTTCTTGCAACCACATGTCCAAATGCAAACGATCCATCAGTTCTAAACTTGTGTCGGCTCCCGTGATTCTCTTTCTTCGTTCTACAAATCCATCACTGTTGTCTTTCTTTTCATCAGTTTCCAATATTTCAAACTTGGTAGGTTCGTCAGCTTCCCATACCACACAGGCATTGAGATGAGTGTTCTTGGCATCTATTCCGTACGTCAAGAGATTTTCCAGGTAGGCACGATAAGGGTAAGTATCCATGCTGCTACTGACCAGTTTGTTATTCAAGTCCACTCCACTGAACAAGGAATGCATGAAATTGTTGACGGGAGCTACTGCTTCATCGTCTATAGCACCTCCAGTCTTATCTAGAATTTTGACTTTCAGGTACAAGTAACTGCTATTCAGATCGATGTAATCTTCGGGCTGTCCTTTGATTTCAAACTCGATGGGAGCGGAATCGGTCAATGAGGAGACGGGGTGAAATTCCACCCACTGGGATTCTTGCATCGTCATCATCGTGGGGGGCATGGCAAACAGATCCAGTTCCGTCTTGGAACAAGCGCAAGATTCTCGGTGCATCATTTTTTTGTCTCTTTTCTCAATAATCGAAAACGTCTAAGTCTCGAACGGTTCTTCTTTTCTTGGCCTTTCTCGCTTGAAGTCTGGTGAAAGGGTGTTTTCTTCGTCGTCTCTTTCTGCCTTGTCCTTGCTGAATGCCTGACTCGGTAGCGTGCAGGGCATTTATAGGTGTTTCTCGGTGACCCAAAATGTCTTTGCCCGTTTGCAGCAAGACATTTTTGCCTGCCCTCATGAAGGCTTCTTTAGGGTTTTGTTTGTCGATGATGACATTTTGGAGAAATTCTTTGCCTTGCGTCAGTGCCGCATCTTTCAAGGCGTGCAATCCGCGTGTCACCATCGGTTTCAACACCGGGGCCACCGAACGAAAGGCCGATTTTAACATATCTCCTAAACCGTGTCCTCGCTGTCGAGCAACCCCTCGGTACACTGGATACATGACTTACGAATCGTGAGAAAACCGTTTTCGAAAATGGAGTTTCACCGTGACTTTTCCTTTGGTGAATGGAATATTTTGTCCCAAATCTCCTTTTATAGTAATGTTGACCGTGTCCAAATACGACTTACTGACAGGCAAATAGTGAGGATGTACAAATTCGCGGTGGACGTGGTAAGTGTTTCCACCTTCCTCGTCAGTGTTCGTGGCAGAATCCACTTTGAAAGGAATGACACGCAGTAACGGTACGGAGGTGTGTCCCACCACGTTATACTCCACCACATCGGAGTACACAAACATCAAATTCAGTCATGAACAAATATTACATATAATATAAGACTAATACGTGTATACTGAATGTACCCTATCTGACAACAAGGTCGTTACGAACAACATGCTGTCGTCATCTTTGGCATGCTAAGTCAATAAAGGCAACAATAGTCGTCTATGTATTTGGTATGTATCTGGCAAAATGGTCCTTACTGAGTACAAGTCTTTCTCGTCTTAAATGCAATTGCAAAGCAATTTCAAAGATTCAGTTTGCGTGATACTGATTAAAATCACGTCGACAATATATACCGTTTATAACAAATTCACCAGAGATGAAGAAAATATTGCATGCGCAATGTATAATTACGTTTTGACTTACCATTGAAAACAAATGGTGTTAGGTCAAAATTACGTAAATATTTAAATGGATTCCAGGATGTAATGTTCAAAGGACTCACAGTACTTATTACGTTCCTATAGTAAACTTATTCAGACACCATTTGTAGTAAACGTCAATAACTTTAAATTTAGAAATGCCCATGGTCAAATTTATATTCGTCAGTACAGATACAATCTTGATGCAAGCTTGTTTGTGGAGAAAGTCATGTGTGCCGCTGCATTTGTTGATTTATACGTGTTTTCAATTCCGCGTTATTGAAACAGGTTCTAATTTTAACAATGAGTTTTCCGAATTCAAGTCTGTAAAAGGACTCAAACTGCATCAATCAAACATTATTTATATTTGTTTGCGTTACGACTAGGATAGTCTCTCAACAGACTCTTTTAACTAAAACCCATATATATTCTATTTTATCTTAGCCTATTTCTAGCCTAGTTCCATTTTTTTCATATAATTAGTAGTATGAGTGATTTAGTTATAACCAAAAGGCCAGACTGGTTACATCCGGGATATCGGTAGCCACCTAGCGAAAACAAAGGAGAGTTAACCTGTTGTTAGCCTTCGTTTATATACTATATCGACAGAAATATAAATTCCGGTTGTTAATGTGATCAAGTAATTTAGTTGGCAGAGAATTGCTTTTCTGACCATGTTACTTTGAAATATTCAATGAAAAGACTTTATGGTTGTCATCTGTTGCCTTTTATATAAGTGTTTAATGGATGTCTGCTGAGTATTTATGTTAACTTTTGCAGGCTCCACTGTCTGCAAGTATGTACGTCGTTCACCTCAGGGAGTGGTTGCGTGTCTTCCCACGTCAGCAGATATTTATACTCCGCTTTGAGGATTACATTCAAGATATGGAGAGATCCCTTCGTAATGTATTCCACTTCTTACAGTTAGGTAATGTGTACTCCCCTCTCGATCAGCACTCTGTATATACAAACCTCATATGCTACTAATACATACCATATTTTTAGCAGTAAACATGACATTACATGGGACATGCTTATTATCAGTTGAACCTAAATTTTTGTTCAAGCCACATTTCGTTTGCAAGATTCTAGGGATTTAGCTGTTGAAAACAGATATTTTAAAATACTGCACAGAGTATCCTTAAAAGTTTATGTGACTTACACGAACAGTGACATCGTGCTTAAGTTAATTAATATCGATCTTTCTTTACATCTGATGCTCAATGTAGCTGAGTGATCTGAGTTTTGTTTTGTTTTTAATTCAAGGAATGGAAGATGTTAAATAAATTGGCCGGCAACAAAGTATCTGTGATTTGCAGTACCCATCTTTCTCCCCATGTTATAATCCAGCATGCACTATGCAGGGCGAATGTCACTTTAAACAACAAAGAGATTTAATAGTAACTTCTGCATAAACTTACGAATTAAATATTATGGATTAAGAAACCAAATAAACAATTATAACAACGTAAGTCAAAGAATAGTTGTATGTTTGTGCAGAATAAATTGGGTAAAAATTTGCTGCACGTAAAAAATACTTGCTAAATAGTATGACTTTTAACAGACATTCCACATGCGAATAAGCTCAAAGCTCTTGATAAGTATATAAACTTGTATTTTTGGAACCACGGGATCATCAAGTATTGAACTGGTCGTCACCTTGCCAGCAAGTGAAATACGAAATACAAGATTGCGGCAGAAAATTTTATTGAGAAGGATTTGAAAGGAATAATTATGGATCATAATGGAATAAACAGCATGGTTTTGTTTACTTAAAATATAAGAGAAGCGTACAACTATTTACAAATATTGAAGAAAGGCATGTTATATCAAACGAATGATCCCGTCACAGTTTTTGATAAAAATTGCATTAATTAATAAATAATTACAAAAAGATTCTCTATATCTGTCTCCCTCACTTGTTGAACGATATAGGCCATCAGGAAGCAACAATTGACAGCAATACATATAATATGGATATGTTCACTTAAATAATGTTGCTGTTACTCGCTACATTGGCTCAACTCGTGCTTGGGAGGTACTATAACTAATTGATCTTATTTATATCTTTATATGCATATTTCCTGTTGAGACAGGGATAAGTACTTTCTTCTCTGGTTGGTACATATGTGTCAATTTATAATTATAATTTGATATATATACCTTGCATTTGGTTTGTGCGTAAAGCTGAGTGTTATACTATTTTCAGAGATAACAGTTTTTGGTCTAATAGTTTTTAAACATGGTAGGCATAAGCGTTGCGCTAAACATATTTTTTTTACGTTTTCACTAAATCCAAATTCATTTTCATATTTTTAAGACGGTCAAAGGTAGTATTTGTAAACTTCTAAATATTAGTGTTGTGCAACTAAGTTCTTTATCAATGATCTATAGGACAGTGCACCACTCAAATTACTCCCGGTTTATCTCTATTAAAAACTTTCGGAATATTTACGCACTGTACAAAAACGTGCTTTATTAGTGTACAATACGTCATTGCACCCCATTCAAGGGGGCCACAAGCACATTTCCGCACATTCTTAGCCTAATCAGATCCTATTTTGAATCACTTTTTGATATTTTTTCATACACACTTGAAAACTACACGTCTAACCGTATGGTGTCTTTCAATTTACCTTTCATCTGGCGTGTCATTGTTATCAGGATTCAGCAAAAATGTCCGAGATGCAATTACGTACTGTTCACTGACACAGAGCGTTGCTTTACAGAGCACAAATACTCTGAACTTTATAAATATCTCTCCGAATTTCTTATTTTCTATCAACAATAAATTGATATCTGTATATCATTTTTGACCTTAGAAGATATATTACTGTGTTTGGAGTATACAGAATAACCAATAATTATATATCTGTAATTGGCGTGTTATAAACATTGTTCGAAAAATAATCCAACATAACCTATAAAACTCCCATTACTATTGTTAAAAAGACAAAAGAATTTAGCTTATACAAGTTTGTTGTAAGTCCATACTGAATTTGTTTTTAAAATGTAAAGTAGTCTCGCCATTGAAAGTTTATCAGTTCACCCAGTTTTGATCTTCACAATTTAAACGTCTTTTTTAAAGCATGAATAAAAGAATCATGATTAGTCCACCATGGGGATAATCATTCAATATTTTTCTCTTAATTCCACTCCTTGAACTATTCCAAACGAGCTTGAAAGCTTGGGAATTAAGCTCTTTCAATATTTGCGGTGGAAGGTTTATAAAAGACAACATCGGGTAATTCAGTTTTGACGTTGCCAATGTTGTTATAAGAGACATTTTTCCAAAACCTTTTCGGTTTGACAATGATTAGATTTTCAATATTTTTTAAAATATGAATTTTTATCAATGTCAAACTTTTGGAAGATTAGTGAAGAACATTACCCCTGATATTGTGAATCACCTTTGATGCTGTTAAGATTCATTTTGGGCAACCGCTACTGCCTGTCATTCTGCTACCGAACCAGACCACTTTGATTTGTTTTTCAAACGCCAAATGCAGTCTATAAACCTTTGCAATATAAATTAATAAATTTCAAGCTGCTAGGTTTTTTAGCGATCTTTCAAATAAGTGATGTGTCGTCTTTCATTGTGGAATATGACATATTCAGTTTTGTTTTTCTTAACACATTTAATGTTTTGAATGTTTCTTAATAGATCTGTTCGTATTTCAAAATATAATAAAATACAGATATGGCTGGAGGGGGATCGCCCTGCAACATATACGAAAAAGACTGAACCAACTTGAAGCATAACACAAAATTTAACATTTGGATCAAAGAATGAAAATAATTTTCCAAATGAATCAGCAAAATTGACAAAATGTTAAAAACTATGAATAAAAGAGCAAGTCGATTGCTCTTTCAAAATCTATTAGTAAGACCAACGCTGGAATTGTATTCTATTCCATATAGTTCATCGCAACTCTGGAACTTAATCATTATCCGTCTTACTAAACTCGGGTATTTTTATGACGACTGCGACATGCATACATACATAGACACACACTACTCACATTTTGTAAAAACTTTTAGACTGATTTTTCAGGATTGTCTAATGTGTACTGCAATAGGAAATTTTAGGCAAGAGAAGTCAATACATAATTTAAGTAATATAGCATGCACGATTACTGCATATTAGACGCGTCAGACAACATAGGTGCCTTCTCAAATACGAAGGTCCTGTCAGGCTGATGACATCGTGATCTAGACGAAGACGCTTAAAACAAGAAGTCATAATTTTGTTTTTTTATAAACGGTTTATAATTTTAAATTTTAATTTTAGATTGCAATTAGATTTTTTAAATTTTGAACTTCAGATATTCCATAATTACATTGGCTGCTATAGTTAAAAGATAATATGAATTTATCTTGTACCAAAGGATCTTTATGTGTGAGAGGGCTCAAAACTTATAATTTAGTGAATGGCTAGATTACATCATTTATGTGACATTCTCTGTGTGAGAATGGAATATAACATTTATAATTCTAGTTTGTCTTTCTTTATCTCACAGACAACATTCCAGATGAACATATGCAGAAAATAGTGTCGTTGCCAAGATTCTACAAGACGGCGAAGAAGGACTTTGCAGGTTACATTTGCCGAGAAACGGAACAGATTTTGCATAACTTCTTTCATCCATACACAAGAGATTTAGTCACTCTGCTAAACGACTCGCTATACACATGGGACGACATTAAAATTGGAAAAGCATGCCTATAATTTTAATTCTTCTTATTTTATTATTGGATAGGTGGAGAACATATGCCTAAATCAACTATTCAGCTGGGACTGTTATGTTAAAATTTACAGAGAAAAAGATGTAATTTTACTAGAAAGTCACTTGGATTTCACCGTGATTATCTGGATTTACAAGGAAGTTGTTGAAAATCAGAAAATAGAAATGAAGGTACTAGTCCTGGGATTGATTGCTAGCGAAACATTTGCTCCAGATGCATAGAAAGGACATCGGTATGCTCTTGGTGGTTGAACTGTTTTATCATGCTAGGCACCAAAGTAGATCAAACGAATTTAATATATCCTTAGTATCAGACACTTGCAGAGCCCAAATTTTTAAAGCTGATCAAAGCCAAAGATTGGATTTCACATAATATGAACCATGTAAAAAGACGAGTATTATTTTTAATTACGATTCTTCCAACATCTATCGATAAATCTGTACACCACGGGAGTATATTAATGAAATTGTACGGACAAAATATTCCGAAAAAGAGGAAAATTTACACGCATTAGTAAAACAGTTACTGTGGAAAATCGACCGAAATAAACGGGAGAATTACATTATGTGGTTGAGAGGAAAGAACAAAGCCAGAATGATTTCGAACGCAGCAAACAAAAGTAAAATACTACAGTCGAATTCCATGAGTTTACGGAATAAAAATCTCTAAGCGGCTGTTTGCTTGATAATTTCATTATAAGTGGAAGAATTAATAGTGTTACCATTTAAAATTGAAAAGGTAGTGACTGCAAGAATTTATTTTACGGTTGTTGGTAATGAGACCATATAAAGCAAATAAGTTTCTTGTGGAAATTTACACTTAAGGTAGATCACCTTTTAAACTATTAAATTGTGTTTATGATTGGTTAAACTGATATTAATTTTATCTGGCTTTGGGTAAAATATAAGAGTGTCTTTTCATATACCACGGCGTTAAGATGTCTTAGAATTAGACAAACGCTGATCATTTTGAGGAGTTAAGACCCATTTGAGGTTGTCTTTGCAATGGAATCTTAACCGTCTAACGCGTTTTTGATTTCGTGTTACAATTATGAAAGAACGTTTTGATACCATTAGAGTATCTCATACTTATATTTCTCGAAAGAAGCAAATATTTATTTAAAAACTATAATTTGCTGAGTCGTCTGAGTGATTTTATATTATGGTTTCTTGATTTGAAATATACTGCATGATATTGGTATGTTTAGAATATTTTATTTGTTTGCTTTGCCCTTGATCGCGATACTTTACATTCATTTTCTCCATTTATTTTATAGATGCTTGTTAATTGTCTTCATTGTTTCGGTTCAGCGTGACTTTTTTGTGTTGATGTACCGTTAAAACCCAAATTCATAGTGTTCATGATCATCGTCGTCCATATTGTGTCAACCATTTTGATTTCCCCAAAACACCAAGGACAGGGACATTATCACATTGCAACGCTTTATTTACTACATTGTAGGTTTACTTGACAGAAATAGTCAAATGATGTTTTCTCGTAACTGCCAATGCATATACATGAACCTTGTTTATCAAATGTTGGCATGTGCACGTCAAACACTATCGTGCCGTTCATTATGGCAACTTGTCGACTGAAATGATTTATTCTTAGCCAAAATATTTCCAACTTTCTTTTCTTCAAGTATGAAGTTACTAGAGAATTTTCTTTTACTTAAATTGTGTAAATAATTCAATAATGTATGTATGTATGTATGTATGTATGTATGTACGTGTGTTAAAGTGTATTATATTTAATTGTTGATAGTCGGCAGAGCAGCTCCGATGAGCAAATGTTTCTTAATATGTGAATGAAAACGGACTCCAAATAAACCTTGTCAATGACAGCATCTATAGGTATAATAATACCTCTTTCATGAACTATATCAGCTTGTGACCGATTTCTCCCCCATTTTCTGGTCACTTACCCATTTTTATATTGTATCACTCCATCGAAGTATTTCCTAGGCACGTTCCTCAAAGCTCAAATATTTGTAGGCTATATTGCTGCGGTAGTATTGACCCATTGGTCATCTAAGCTCAAAAATTATCGTCGCTGCAAAAAAAGTAAACAAACACATCAACTGGTGTAATGTATATCTATATTTTTTAATGTTTGTTCATAACTGTAAATTGTAGTGACTATCTATAAAGAAGATAATACATGTCTAATTTTATGAATTGATAAAACTCAATTTTAATATATATATATATATATATATATATAGAGAGAGAGAGAGAGAGAGAGAGAGAGAGAGAGAGAGTGCCTGTATATTGTAATGAATCTATAAATAGACGTTGTCGAGTTGCTAATAATAAGCATATCCTCTAGTTTCGAATTCTTTTTGATTGCATATTTAAAGTCAGTTGGTTGAGTAATGCTACGTAATTCATGTGAATAGGAATTGTGAATATTAGATTGAGCAGTGAGGTTTGTCGCGTGGGGTATAATGCGACATATCATCGTACTAGACTCTCGGACAGAACTTAGCAATCAATTCATTTCTATTTTGAATTTATTTCTATTTAGGATTCTTATTTCAGATGATAAAATCAGTTTTTAATTTGTTTAAGTTTTTCTTTAGAGATAGCTTGAGAGGAGACATTTGTTTTTATTATTCGTTGGAATCACAGTGTGCTCATTCACTAAAATATTATTGTAGACTATTGTGAATTATTCAGAAGTGTTTGATACAATGCTTTTGTGATACGTCGGGACTAATGGCAGACCAGTACATCCAAGGATCTGAAATTCATTCGGAACATTCGATTCTTTTGGACCTGAATATAATTCTTATGATTATTTAGGATTAAATTCATAATATTGTACGTTCCTTGTAAATGTTCATTTTATGACTTTGACAGTTAAATTATTTGTTACGTTTTACAAACTTGTATGTTTTGCTTTTTCCATTACTTAGTTTAGGACCAGAGATTCGTAACACTGGTTCGAGCTATTGTTCTCTGCACATATTTCATAGTCCCATTAAAAGCAATGTGCTGCGATAAGAAGTCATCTGTCTTGTATTCCATCACTGAAAATAATTAATCGATGAGGTGTTGGTTTCTATTGATTGTGATACCAAATTTTCGGATTCTGCACCATAAACACATGAGACCAAAAACGACACCAAATACTATCTGAATTAAGTTCCATAAAGTTATCAAAGGATTTACCAACAACTTTACAACTTTGTGGCAGTCATGTTGTCCGACTAAAAGGCGGTTAACTCGTTGTGAGCAGTCTATTTGCAAAGTGTTTTGATTGTGCACCGACGCACTTTTTGCAATTGGGTATGCGCTATGCACGCAACAGGTTTCAAGGCCTAAATTGCATTTGAAAGTAATATGTTATTGAGATTGGGTTTACATAGTGGTTCACAGAGGTAACATGATATTAAAGTTAGGTAGCAATGTTTTGAATCTGGAATATGTTTGAATCTGTATATTTAACTTTCAGGTGTAATTTCTATTTTAAGTAGAAACCTCGGCTTGTGTCACAATATGTATGCAGGAAATTATGTGATAGGTTGTTAGTTAACGAAAATCCTTGCAAGTGTACGCATGATCGAAATATCAGTCAAAATATCACAAGAACTCGTTAATGTTTCACTCCAGTGTATATAGAATCATTCAATATATTTAATATTATGCGTATTAATTAATTTGATATGATTATATTAATGTCTTTGACCATCTCGTGTAATATGGAATAATGACATTTAACCTTAAATTTTATCTACTTATGGCAATTAGAAAAATATTGACGGGTATCTATCGTATGACGAATCGTCACACTTATGTATATAGCAAGTAAAGTATTAAAAGAAGTATGTCCTTGTACTTCAATTGTATTTTTCATCGTCATTTCACCGAGACCATGCCATGGCCTGCCTTTAATATTCATAAACAGTGGAAGCTAATTTATGCTTTAGAAAAAACATAATAGCAAACGTTCTGAAAATAAATTGTTTCATTAATAAATGTTGGAGTTGTGCTTCATCTTTTCCAACGTTCCCAGACTTGCTAACGGAGCTGCGGTATGTGAGTTGGTAAAGTGCAGGACGTGCAATTCAAGAGCTTAGGGCTCAATACCTGCCCAGGCCATCCAGCCACCGTGTGTAATTTAGAAAGGCAGTTATATCCAATTTCCTTGACATGATATAGTGATAAAAGTGTTAACCAAACCAACAAACACAAAAGTATTTACTGCCGTCAGACGGCTTAAAGACCTAATAATTTTAAAATGTTATTATTTTTTTCGTCTCGTATTATAATACTGTCGCAATTTAGTTATATTTTGTTGCACTGACATAGTACAGTACTTTTGATTTGAGCCGGCTTCTTCAAAAGGCATGATGAGAAGGTGGCATCTCTTTGACGATGATTGGGAATCATGTTCTTGCCATGTAGGATGTATATTTAATATTAGTAAGCACCAGGGCCTGAATTTTCTGGACTACTATGGGCTGACTTTGAAAATGGTTTTCTCTTTATTTATTATAACATTTTCTAAACGAGGTTTTGTATTTGACTTAATGTTCTGAAAAATATGAGCAGAACGAATGTAAAATTGAAATGTTATCTTCCACATAAAAATGGACTCCTTTCGGCATCAAATCTTGATCGTATCAGTAGTTGTATTATTTTAAATCAGAATACAGGTTTAGCTTTGAAGCAATAAAAACCTGGACGCATTCTCCTCACTTGTAAAATAATGGATACAATAGACATTGGAAAAACTCGGAACTTCTGATCTTCCCTTTCTTAAGACTGTACTGGAAACTCTGAAGAATTAGAAATCCGCATAGATATTAAAGTGAAACTCTAATGACTTTAACTTGCAAATTTTGTTTGGATTGCTACAGCATTCAGGGTTTAGGAATACTTTGTGCCAATATTGATATAGATCAATCATTGCTTGATCAGCAAATATAGCTGTATTGCACTGCATGTGAGGACAGTCTTTAGAACTCTACTATAGAAATATTAAATTTTCCAAGTTATATCAATACTAAATAATAACGAGAAACATGCATTTACTTACCTTTGTTTGTAAAAAGACAGCAATACTTGCTGCAGTTCTTTATGTTGCTTGTTTGATAACCTTGGTGCGTCTATCATTTCTAAAAAATGGATCTGGGTTTTCTTTTGTTCCCATTAACACTGTTGTTGTCTTGTTAACATCCTCGGCACGTTCGGCAATTTCATTTGTTGGTTAATCAGCGGAGCGGTGAAAATGTTTATTCAAAGCACATTGTCATCTAGCGCAGTCTTCCGCGAATGTAACATATGTTTGCCATTTTTTCCGACCTGTAATAACATTACGAATCAGTTCACGATGTTCACGAGCGGCTTTACGGTGTCGCGTCGTATACTCTCCAATGATATCGCTCGCAGGTATTCTATGTGGTTGTTATGCTTCCTAAATTGATGTGTCTGTGTCCACACCTGCATGATACTTACTCCTGGAAGTTCCAGTTAAATTAATAGAGAGAAAACTATAAGGATCCTTAGTGATCCACGCAAACATTTCACGAAATTCATCTGAAGTATGGTCAGCAGCACAATAATTCCGATGAATATTGTGGATCATGACTCCCTATCACTCAGCGCGTTTTTAAAATATTTCGAAACATCACAACACAGCTAGTCATCAGTCGATATCACAATCACGTACAACCCATCCCGCTTCAACCATTGTAAAATCATATTCAAGAACAGATGAGTTTTATCTGATGCAGCAGGACCAGTGATTAGTGCTCAAACAGAGTATGGCAATAGGGAAATTCCAGTTTTCTCACCATGCTTGGATGGTTAATGTGTTACCTGCTCAGATAAGTCAACGACCGACAATCTTTGAAAGCATTTGCGAATATACTTTTTCGTGATACCATTGAGTAACACAGCATGTTATATAATCATATCTTCATATTGTGTACGATGTCGCACGCACCACCAATCCAACTCAATTTCAAACACGTAATAGTGGAGCAGCCATAGCTGAAACTGATACTCGATGTGGAGCAAAGTTTACGTTTGTATGAACCTCCGGTTCCACACCTTCCGGTTTAAAAAAGTCGACGGTGATGTCGCAGCTGTATTAACAAAGTTACCAGGAACACTGTGGAGTAAATATCCGGATAAAAAACACATTTCTGGATACAATTACTGTAGAGATGGATATACTACTCGATCTTAACAACAGACGAAAGCCTGGTGAAGCACCCGCAAATAGTCTTGATGCTGCATTCTTATCGACATGACCTTGCCTATAAGTCATCAACCTAAATCCGTGCAACTCCAACGCGCCGACGTGGATAAAATTCATGACTTGAATGCGATTGTGATACCAGGTACTGGAGAACGAATCGCAGGATGGGTCTTAAAGGGAGACATGAAGACCAAGACAGCAGTAGGAGGTAATTATTAAAAGTAAATTATACTGATATAAATAATCATGGAAAGCCGGACGTTAACAGTAATACTCTACAATCCGAATGGGTGTTGGAGAGGTGAAGCCAACGCCTTGGAAAAGATAGTAAAAATATGGTTGGCCAAACAAGCATTGTGGCAAATTGTAACTACCAGTATAAAAAAATAGATTTCATGTAATTAGTGAAATGTCGAAATACCAGACGAGATTCGTCGGGCCGATTTGTTCTTTCTTCACACGATTGTGTCCATGATCGACAGGTCGATTTTGTCAACAGATACAATCCGTTGATGTTAACGGATTTTGCAAGTGTCACAGATACACTAGAAAGAATTTATAAACATTCGACTCCAACATGGCCGCGTTTATTACAAGTGGATCTCTGGTAAAGAATGTTTTGTATTTGTTTCTGAGCTGCTGACCAAATGCCGTAAGTGAGTTCGTGCTGGGCGTGTGAATATTCATCGTGATAAAAGTTACTGTGGAAAGACTTAATCGCACACAACGGTTGTTAGAACATCAGCAGGTGCAATTTTTTTTTCATGAAGCCTCATCGGTCTCGCATCACAAAGCCATCACATCAATGGGTAGCACACGAACGGGTAGCAGATCTTCCATTAGTCACCGCAGCACTAAACAATGAAGTCACTCGCTCGACTGGATGAAAACCATAGACTACGATTCGATAAAAGACATACATTTCATCTGAAAATGATTTCACAAGCGGCACCATTACAACCACTTGTACAAAAATTTGTCCGGTATCTGTATACATCAGGTGTCTTACTGACTATGTGAGGTACATAGGTGTGTTTATGATTTTAGGACGGCTTGATACTCCGAAAAAACCAACCCGTCACCGTTTTAGACCGTCACCAGGTGGACCAGGATTACGGGAAGCGAAGCCTCCTAGCCGAACATTTGTGCCTACCAACAAACTTGTTATGGGTTTACTCAACAACGGATGGTCTCTCAGACAATCGCTGGCATTAAATTTATTGATCATACCTGGTTGTGTCAAGTCCACGTACAGATCGTTGATGGTGATATGCATCAGCGGCGTGTCAACATCTTGAAACGATCCTTGCAAACAGTTTGATCTGGTAGCAGTAGAACTCAACCATGAACAGCATCGACAAGATCAACACGGACGAGCCAACATAAATCGGTTTTGTAAGCTTGAGTTATGATGCTGTTTACTGTGAATGTCAATAAATCCGCCATCAATGATCTTATGCGACTCAACTGCCGAGTCAGCGATGATCCTTCGATGTTTGTCTTATTAACTATTTCGAACAAAGTCGATTCGAATTCTTTTGCGCAGATTCTCCATAGTTTTCCAAATACAGAACTGTTCATGAGTTTGTAAAGTCTTTTTCAAACCCTTTCATGGCTTTAGGACTCAGATCCGTATTGATTTGGATATACGGTGCCATCCAAGCGATTTGAAAAAATCGAAGCACTTGGTTACACACATACCCATTCTCAAATACAGCTGTAGGCTTCGTACGTATAATCCATAATTGAGTTTGTAGTACAAATTGGTACTAGTCTGATATATTTAAGTCTGGACAAAGCAACAATCTAGCACTGATACGGAGACACCAACATTGCACCGACAACGCTCCTGGGGTATAAAACAATGTCTTGGACAACCACACATCCCAAGCCATAAAAGGTGAAGAGAGGTAAATCAGGATCGAACTTGTTCACGTGCATGGCAATGTCACGAAATTTTTCAAACACATCAGCGGACAAGAACATATCGGTACGCAGATACAGATCGTGATGGTGACCAATGTTGTTGCATTCGAACGCGGACCAAACTGTGTTTGCGTGCTCGTATTCGTGATCATATTAGTTATAAAACACTTCCGATTGGCGGCAATTGAATTTCAGCACATATGTTTCAGTCACTCATGTACTCATTTTGGATTCACACCCTTTCTCGCTAGCAGGTTATTGATGGTTGAATGGTATCGACGATTAATTACAAAGTTTTCTTCTACTAAAGTATTTGTTAACTTGTCCAAGAACGAATTGATAAACTGTAGCGAATCGATGAATTGTAACTGTCCGAGCCTAAACGTCATGCACTTTGCCATAATGTTGGAGATTACGCTAATTGGTGGGATGGCTACTGCTTGCATTATTAATTGGCTATCATACACATGCAAGTTATTAAATATTACATTATATTTTGTTTGTTTGGGTAAACTCTAAGCTATAGATTGTATGTGTGTGCTGCTCCTCTGTAGGTGCCAGTGATTACGAACTTTAGAGCCAATTGCTCAACCGGTGAAAGTAAAAGCTTCTTAACAGATCCAGTAATATGTGGCTGCAGGAATTGACAGATGTAATAGATCAGATGATGAATAGAACTGTTGTCGAATCTATTTCGCTGTAATCTCGATTAATTTGAGAAACACCCTAATCTACTCCTTAAAATGAAACAATATTCGTGGTTCAGTTTCCTGGTTATGCATAAATACTCTATAACAAAGTCTGCATGGTTAATGTCCAGCGACTTATATTGTTTTTTGGTAGTTGGGCGCGGTGATAGCCATTGGAATGTTGAAATATTGAAAATTCCTAGTAGATAATGTAACTAACTTGCATCTTTCGTTGCATCATAATGAATTTGATAATGTTTTATTAAATTCTGCCATTTATGTCAGCTGACATTTTTCGCTAATCCCTCCGCAGTAAAAATCATCGTCAGTGAGCATTTGTTTGCTCCCTCTATACATGCATGCCACGTCGGCATGGATATTTCTTCCTGTGATGATTGCTGTGTTGGTTAAGCAGTAGAGCAAGATTCTTTATTCTTATGTAGTGGGATACCAACTCTGTTTCTTTCGTTTCACTCAGCAGCAACAAATCAATCGGAGTTCGTCCATGTTATCCATGTGGAAGTAGCGCAAAAAATCAATAAAATCTTTAATCTTAAGTGAACAGCTATATCTGGGTTAAGTGTTTCAAATTTGTTCATTTTGGCCTTAGTAACATGCACGGGAAATTGTATCTTTAAAAAGCTGAGTTCACCCAGGTGATATCAGTATACCAGAGGTTTGTTTTAATTATCACACTTACAAAATTGCCCATTCAAAATATACGCTGTCTAAATTCTTTAAGTTATCACTGATCTTGGCGAGACCCATTAAGCTGATTGTAAGTAAATGGATCCACGAAAGGGGTGATATGGTGAGATATGTACTCGACTTGAGAACATCTTTCGATAGTAGATCCCTATCCTGCATTGGTGTATTTCCCCAACGTCTCAAGAACCTTTCAGTACTGCAACATATGGGGAGGAGGGTATGTCCGAACTTGTTCAAAGATAATAATATATTTTAATAATTCATTTAAAGAAATGCTGTTCTTCATGACCTTTTTATTTTAACTTTACATTGTGATAAGATGCTTAATAAAGGAAAATATACTAGATGTATTTGATTACGTGTAACATATGTAGTACACAAATGCTATTGTATGTTGGCCTTCATAACCTCGACGTAATTATTCAGCAAGAAATGGGTGACCCACGGATTAACTATTTTCAAAGTTAACCTTAAATTCTTGGTGTAGCGGGAGAGAGTTGCTTATTTATTATGGCATAATATTATTTTTGTATTAAGCCCGAATTAACAGCAACTAACTGAATTGGATTGAATTGAATTGATTCCTATTCTTGCACTAAATATAAGTAATTCCAATCTATCCTTGATAATGAATAAATTAAAATTCGTTTACTTTTCTTATTTTATAAGTATATATGAGCTTCTTAATATCTGTCAGTAAATTTGTAATTATAACTACCTAAATATAGGGTTCAGTTTTGGTGAAGATATTTAGCAAGAGACGCTAATGTTGACAGCTCTCGGCCTATCTTCGAATTCCGCTCCTATTTATACTCTTCGGAAAATAATCATGTGACGTAATTTTAACCAATCAGTGCTTGTCCGGGATGCCAAACAGGTCTGATGGTGCCGAACAGATACTCTACAACCAGTGACACAAACTGAGGGTTAATATATTATTTAACTAGCATCACTTGTCCGTTTAGACTCTGTCATAAGCAAATATATAAACATTACGTATGTCCTGTCCTTTAAACATCAAAGTATTTTAAGTCGTAACTAGGACTGATAAGCTTTTTCTGAAGAGTAAACAAGTACCAATGAACGCTGATAACATTGAAAATACATTCGCCAACATAAACATGAAGAATACAATATCAACTATTCAAAACATGCTCATACGTGTATAAACGAAGGCCAGCATTTACAAGGAACAAATGACATTTAATCAAAATGTGACCATGACAAACTTATTGTGTGGAACCTGTCATGTGATCTAGTGTCGATAATCTTGCCTGCAGGCGTATTTTCGTGATGTCAGCTGTTGGAGTCATTGAGCTTAGTGCTATTCAGATGATGATTTGGATGGGACTTTAAGTGTGACATGTTTCTGAGTGTATAAAATTCGTATAAACTAAGATTCTAGAAGATTTTATGAGTATTTAACGATGTGCGAGATTGAACTCTGTGACAGTGCAGTTGTTACCACATAACAGGCGACCACACTTGCCATGCAACATGAACGATTTAATACAGATATCAGGGTAAGTCGCGATGAATACATTTCTAATCACATTGCAATGTTCCAATTCACTCTATCAGTAGTATATATATATATATATATGTATATATATATGTATATATATATATATGTATATGTATATATGTATATGTATATGTATATATATATATATGTATATGTATATATATATATGTATATATATATGTATCTGTATATATGTATATGTATATATATATATGTATATGTATATATATATGTATATGTATATATGTATATGTATATATATATATATATATATGTATATATATATATGTATATGTATATATATATATGTATATGTATATATATATATGTATATATATATATATGTATATATATATGTATATATGTATATATATATGTATATATATATATATATATATATGTGTATATATATATATATATATATATATATATATATATATATATATATATATATACGTATATATATGTATATATATATATATATGTATATATATGTATACGTATATATATATGTATATGTATATATATATATGTATATATATATGTATCTATATATATGTATATATATGTATACGTATATATATATGTATATGTATATATATATATTTATATATATATGTATCTATATATATGTATATATATGTATACGTATATATATATATATATATATATATATATATACACGTTTTAGGTGCGTTGTGGGCAGTCATCCCGAAAGTGGGTTTACGGGAAGGACATGATATAGTTTACATTTCAAATCAAAATACATATACATAGGTTGTATTTCTTACATAGTAATTATGTATATGTTGAAAATAAGTATATACACTTATGTTATAGTCCTATTCATGTTTTCGGTTCGTGGGCAGATATATAAATTTCATGGGCAGTTTTGACCTTTAGGTTGAAGATGACAAAGTAACTGCCCAAAAATACGTTCACGAAGAACAAACATATAGCATTCTGCCCGCGAATACGGCCCGGGAACAATATATAGCGTACTGCCCACGAATACGTTCACAAGTAACAAATATATAGCATGACTTTCCGGTGTGCGCGCGCAAAATGGTTGTCAAGACACGACGATAAACATTAATCTATTAAAGCATCCTTTGCAATGGCCAGCGTACATATAGCGTACGTGAGGTTCGTTTTTCACAGCTTGTTTGAAATAAATGGATGATTATATATCCAGTGTAACAACTTGTCTTGACAGCTTATGGATGCTAATGTTTGACATTTATTGTGAAGATGATTGTTCACTGCTTGTTGATGAATTCGTAGCTTCTGTTAATCGATGCTATAGCTCAATTTAACTGTCATACACTGATATGTTTAAGTCTGCTTGCACAGTTAACTATGCAGAGTTATGGAAATATAACAAATTGGTTTTAATAACTTTCAGAGTTTGTTTTACTATTACTCAATATTTGTTTCAAGTACTATAAAGGCTGTGATAGGTTGGGTGGCTTAGATTACAAATCAGGCCCTTCTCACTTGGGGGGTGGGGGGTGGGTACTGCCCATTATGAATATTACTGGTCCTAGATGTCCAACCTGATATTTATGACATATAGGTTCAACATCTTACTGCCAGCAGAAATGGTGTTCTGTAGTATTTTTCCCAGTCAATAGTTTATGGATATATTATGTCATGTACTATGCTTGTTTAATTCTCTCATCTCAGTTCTGACGTTACCATTGAATGCTATAATGTTCCCAGACATCCGGTATTATTGGTTATTAAAATTATATATATACACAGATAACTGAAGGTGAGTTCTCATTATTCCCTAACAATTGTAATTAGTGGGGCTGTAGCAATTGATGGTCTGAGAATTCAAGTTAACTGGTTCAAAACTTGGGTAAACAACAAACTGTTTTCTTCCTTTGACAGGCATCATAAAGTTTTGCATCTTTGTCACTCTGATGACTGTGGTACACAAGTTACAGACTTTGCCTTAGAATGAGCCTGATTTTTGATACTTGTTACTGAATGGGGTGGGGTAGGGAAGTAACAAAATTATTAAAGGTGGAATGTATGCAAACCATGCTGGAAATAGATATGTGCCAGCAACTGCAACATGTAAGCTTCAATCAATTTGGAAACTATAAGCTTTATCCTGTAAATATTAACAGTTCACACCCTGTATAAAAGATGATTTTGTGTTTGATTAACTGGAACTGTTAATTTATTATGTTAAGGAATTTATTGTTTTAACCCTAGTAAATGTAATATAATTAGGTCAAAAGTTCCAGTTTGTTTATTGTTTCCAGAGTTGATTATTGTAACTTGAAGAACCTGTTTCTAAGTGTTAAATGAAACGAAAGAGATATTGTTTACTCAAGTGATATAAAATAAAAGTTTAAAATGAACTGAAAGAAATATTGTTTATTCAAGTGATACAAAATAAATGTAAAAGTGTATATTCATTAAGAAGTGTATTGTCAATTGCAAATAAATGAAGATTTATCTTATTTTGTTCTTTACTTGTGTACAAAATTATACCTGGATTGGGCAATAATTACTTGGACTCCATTTGGAAAAGAAAAATCTATATGTTCTAAATACCTAATGTTCATATCATAATGCTCTTTTAATGGATGATTATGCTTTTCAGCTGACGTTACCATATTGCCAAGTGAACTAATAGTATGGCCTTCGGTGTGGCCCACTAATCACATTTGTAAATGAATTATGCATACAATAGAGAAATAGCTCTTAAAATATCTTAGGAGTTGAACAATGTGTGTACACAAATAAACATGAAGCAAATCTTTGAACTTGTATGCCACACATGCAAGTGAATTGGTGGTTTTCATATGTAACTTGTGTACTCTTATGGCTTTTGTCTATATTACTTTTAGCCATTTCTATTCACACACCAGAACACAACCTTTTTTGTCTGATTCAGGTACTAATGCAAAACTTATTTCAGCTGTAACTGAAGTATACAGAATTCTTCCTGATACTGAGGCCTACTGTGTAGACAGTATAGCTGTAAGTCATCAAATCAAATGGAAGACAACAGTGTTCAGTTGAAGAAAATGATATATACCCAGTACCATTTAGAGTTATCTTAAAGAAAAGTCACAATGCACACTGATACAAGTAGTTTTAGAAAATGCATTTGTTCCACATACATTTTAACTTAACCCAAAAGTTCAGTCTCTTGCCTAAAATTCAATCAGATGTATGCATTTATTCCATAAAACACAAAGATGTAATGAACCAAATCATTTTCATTATTGAGTTAGGTAGTAGGCTATGTTAAAGAGTGCAATCACTTTATCAATTTTTTTTTCCATTACATTTTTATTTATCATAAAATGACATTTCTTAGTGGAGTGCCAGCAACTGTAACTTGAGGAATATTTTGTACATGCTGGCCTAAGTGTCATGAATATACTGTGCTACATTTTGCTTTATTAGGTATAATACTATCATGAGACTTGCTTGATTAAATCCTGAATTTGTCAGTTACACTTACAAGTCCACTGGTAGAATTTAAAATCTGTGACAGTTTGGGAACTTTTTTGCAGTAACTGCAAATCACTTTGCCTTCACAGTCAATGAATTCAAGCCATTGATAATTGTCAAACCATTGTGACTGAAAATGTGATTGTCTCTTAGTTGTGTCCTATTTGATAATTTTGCTGCCACAGAGTCTGGATTGTGTCTCTGAAGAAATAGTTCATCTAGACTCTGTTGCAGTATTACATTTTATATGTTCAATTTAATGAATTTTCTTTCTTTGAATCATTCTTATGTCATAACTTGCGAAAATAGTTTAGTTAACAATATTTATTCAAACAGAAAAGATAACCTCACTTGACAAATCATCCTACTAAAGTGATCATGGCATACACTTTTATCTTTGAAATTCAAATATTGCCCACTCGTTAATTAACATAACTAATATTGCACATTGAAGGTGATCATATGTATCATCAGTTTTAAAAAAATAAAGACATAATACTATCATTTAATTACTGCATACAGGAAACAGACACTTGTGTCTGTAAAATGCCTTTCATTGGATTACTTTGGTTTATTAAAACCAAACAGCGATCCACTCAGGATTTTCTAGGGTAGATACAGAGAATATATTATGGTCATTCAGAACGCTATCAATACATCAGACCAGATTGTTTTTATTATTATTTAGGCAAAATAACTTAGTAAGTCAGATGGCAAACATGAGGATGGTGATAGGTTATGTGGAATTTGCATTGAATCATCTGATCCCAGAAGATTTGATACAATGTCACTGGTTGTGGTAATCTTCAAGTGCAGTTGCACGGCACCATAAGACTTATCAAGATACCATAAGCTAGAAAGATGAAGAAAAAGAAAAACGATGACCCAAAGACAAATCCTGCAAACTGTGTGCAAAAACGATTCCACAGATTATAGATGAAAACTTTACTATATTTAGCTTCAAGATATTAATAAATTCGGATTACTTCCTCCAGTCTGCTACAGTAATTCATGCCCATTGCACTCATAAATTGATTATAGTCCTTGCAGTATTTTGTGTGGGCCACAATATTTTAATTGATGCAACTGATGCTCCATTCTTCAGGTCAGTGTTGATTCAAACATAGCAATGTCCCTTTGGGATGTGTGCATAAATAAAGAATGCCTGTCCCTTCATTACCACACTTGTTGAATTTATCGTGTCTCTCTGAAAACTGTACCATGTGAGAAAGAATTTTATAAACAAACTGGACATAAGTATTGCTAGACATATACTCAGACCTGAGACTTCATAAAAGACTGCTTACTTGTGAGGCATTATTAGTGCTAGGGTTTGAGGTAATAACTTGCTATATGTTTGGTAAGGCAAAATAAGGGGCCTTATGACTTAAATTGAAACTGTGAAAAAACAAAAGGTTCAAATGCAATAAACTTTTGTTTTTCCTCATTTGTTATATTACAGTGCCATGAAAGGTCATTTCTTTTATCTTTTTAATCCCTTGCCAATTTTAAGTCATCATCACTAACCAAGTCTCTAAATCAATTCTTGGCATATTTAGCTAAAATGGTGTCTACTGTTCCATTATATCATTGATTGTTTAGCTTGCTTGTATGGAGCTTAACACCATTTTTCAGGACATCATAGACTTTACATGGCAGCCAACATATTTATTGGAAGAAATCAACACACATAACGCTACTGGCAAGCTTTCCCATATACACACATTGGTTGGACTAGAGAGAGTTGATTAGTGATGTGTATGCCTACACCATTCTATAATCCAGGGACCCATGATTGAATACAGCTTAAAGAAATTAACCCTAATTCAATTTCCTTGTTGCATTTAAATCATAACACCCACCATGCAAAGTGACACGTCTCAAGATTTTCAAATTTGTATATGTTTTGCAACTTTTAATTCTGAGTTGATGCATGTGGATGTGGAAATTCAGTTACTGAATACTTAGCTACTTATATAAGAAGCTCTCACACTGGTAAAAGCATGCAATTGGGATTTTATTTGCAAGAGGGCAATTAATTGTTCAAAATACTGTTTTAGCTAACTACATATGCGAAGGGTTGATGTATAAAAAAAGAGGATCAAGAAATCCTAGCTGGTAAAGATAATTGTATCCAACTTGATAGAAAGTCAGAAGGCCTTTTAATTTTGTACAGCAGTTTCATTAAGGAACCAACTATAATACCATTAGAAGTTTATGAGCAGCAAAAACCACATTTAGGACCAACTAGACATCAAAACCATATGCATAGTTCCATTTACGACCAACCAGACATCAAATAGGTCATCTAGTGAAAGCACAATGTCAAAATGACCAGCCATCTAGGAGAAGTAGCAAGGAAGGGGTTTTCCAGATGCCCATTAAAACAGCCATATTGGAGGTTAGATTGGCACTATTTTCATTTACGTCCAACTAGACATAAGAAGTCTTTCACTGATATGACGATTCATTCAGGAGAAGTAGTTATAACAAGATTTTCAGGATGGCCACATTGGTGGCCTTATAGGATGTCTGTACAGCACCATAATTCTCATTCAGGACCTGCTAGACATCAACATAAGTATTTTGTACACATGTTGACACGCTGACACAATTATCCATTCAGAAGTAGCGATAAAAAGTTTCTTAATATGGCTACTGTGGCAACCACATTGTATGTGTGAGTGGCACCATCTTGTTTTTTCTTCCAGATATTTTCACACAAATATCATATTTAAAGATAACATGAATTCATACAAGATCTTGTCGGTTTATTTCATAACAGATTTTTCCCTCATATTAATATAATCTTTTGAAAACATTTATACATTATAGTTCTAGAAATTTTTCATGCTCTCAGAAACTATTAAAATCACAGCAGAAAGTGTTCTGTTATATCTTTATTCATCACTGAAAAATATTTATGAACTCTTAAAGTTTTTTCCCCTATATTAACTTAATTTAATGAAGATTTTCAGACTATAACCTTTCCATTGGATTTATTTTTTCAAACATGGCGTAAAAAGTATGTTATAGTAACCAATTTTTACATTGCCTTCATCATCGCAGAAATCTCTATAATCAATTTCCTAGTAAAGAAAAGCCAAGAAAATAAATGGACAGTTAATATTCACTTCAGGATCACAGACCTGAGGCAAATATGTCATTGTTAAATCAAACATTTTTATTGTGTTTCCTTAGACCTAAATATATATATATACTTGCTGTTACTCTAAACGAAGGCTGGTGATCCAGTTGATAACCTTTTGGGGGTTTTAAGGATGTCTTTAAAATTAAGGCCTTAAAAATGTTGAGATCTTATATTAAAAATTACAATTTGAGCCTTGCAGATTCATGTCCACAGGTGCCCAAATAAAAAAAAAAAGGGGGGGGGGGGTGCAAGGGGCAAGCTTGTTGGTGTGTTATAAAATAACTGACTTATCATCGGTGTGCTGACAGGTAATGTGTAATTAAATCACTGTTGTAATATTAATAATGAGTGAGTCTGCACAAAGGAATTTCATACAGCTAAACTAACTCAACAACTAGAGGCAATTAAGAAATATATCCACATTCGTGATTCTGTCAAATGGCAGATACAACAGCATCAGGAAGCTCAAGTGGCATTTACAGAAGGTAAAGAGCCGCTATACTTGTTATCTTTTTAGGGATGTGCTTGGATTTTGCCCTCAAGCTGGAGCAGTCATAGGATATATAATAAATCGCCACGGTCGGAATTTATCCCCAAGCTGGGGTAATCGATGGGTAAAGTCTTATCCACAGTCGGGGTTTTATTCAAGCTTCAGGTGCAAGTTTTTGTGCATCTCCATGCCCTTGCATAAAACACAGTTACACGTTTTTTTATATAGATATTTTTCAGTTGTAGACAGGAATAATATGTATTTGCGAGTGTTTGAAATGAATGGGTTCATTATGAATTGAGTGGCACTACATTTCAAAAGCAAAATTGGATTGAAATGCAAGAACTGTAGTACGGAATTAGTGTTGGTTCTGGATCGTAGAATGGAATTGTGTGTGTGTGATTGGATTTTTAACGTAGCTTGAATAATTTTTCAGTCATATTGCTACGATGTCTGCAGTGTGGCAGTTTATAGTGATGTATAGCACTGGGGCATCATGCTGCAAACATGTAGCATGATGTTGCACCCAGTCACATTATCCTGACACCAGGCCGATCAGTCCTAACACTAACCTCTTAATGCTGAGCGTCTAGCGAGGTAGCTGTTAATACCATTTTTGTAAGTCTTTGGTATGACTTGGCTGGGGTTTGAACCCATGACCTCCTGCTTCTGAGGCGGATGCTCTAACCACTAGGACACCGGAGTGGTCAGAATGGAATTGTAACAATTACAATGGAAGCAATTTGTATTATGCTTGTTGGGGCATTCCTCACTGATGGCTGTCAGTGACATCATCATGGGAATGTGTAACAGCCACATTTTGTAAGAACAAGGTGTAGTTGGTGAACAATACAGACACTTTTCTGCCATTTCCACTGGCATCATCTCATATGATGTTATTTAAAAAAACTTCCTACAACATACTCACAACATATAAAACCTATATGCAAATCTGATGAAAGCTGCTTGTGTTTCTGAAACACATATTCCATACTGGTGGCAAGAATGTCCAAATCTACATTACAAAAATGAAAACATTACCATCCACCTAGGAGTTGCAAATGTATGAAATCCTCTTGTTGGGTAGTTTTACTAACAGGCTTTACAGCAGGGCCTTCCATTAGATTTAAATGTGGCAGGTAAGTTGACAAAGTAGGGTGGGGGGTTGGGGGGACCTACCCCAATGGGGATAATTCATTTTTTTTTTAAAGTAGCATGGTGTAAAGTAAAAGTAGATGGGCTGATAAGGAATCCACTGAATTTACAGACTAAAGGTTCAGACATTTGTTTTTAAGAGAAAAATGAAAGAAGGAAACAATACAACAGATATTTTAATATGACTTTAATGTTTATTTTCTAGATTTAATTAAGATTATGAATCAGAATCAGTCTCCAACTCCACTGTAAAGTTTATCTATTACTTCTTCTGCTCAGGCACCTGCAAATTAAAACAAAATTGTAATGCTTAAATAAAGTCATATCATCTCAGCACTAGTTACATATGCAGAAGTCATGTTAATCAGCATTATAAAAATGTATGAAATTTTCTTCACTGCACTTGTGCTTCCCTTACTATCGTTAAGCCATGATACAAGATAACTTTGCACTTACTTATCATTTCTGGCAAGTGGATGGTGCAATCAATTTGCACAAAGATGAATTTATTTCATCCAAATATTTCATGTGAATAAAAATTCCAAATGGAGGCACTTGTCCGATCAGACAAGATATATGCATATTGTAGTTAGCTGGACTCTAGCTTTGATAGTCCTGGGCAATAGGATAAGCTGATTTTGTTATCAGTTTAGAAATGCATCCGCTTTGCAAATACTATGCTTTAAAAGACGAAACTGAATCCAATATTGATGAAATAAGAGTCATTTGGATTACCTTGTTTTTTATCATTCTGCGTTGGTTGGGTGCATATTTGAGGGTCTCTGATATGGTCTCTTCCATTCCATTTGCCTTTGCTTTGCCATTAGTTTTCAAGCAGGCTTCTGCAAGAGTAATACAATGTTTTAAAAAAGTTTCACAACAAAGGATGCATTGCATTTTTTTAAATGCCAGCAATAATCAATGGAATATTTTTAAAACATGTACTTTGAAATGTGGTCTCAAGTTACTTTATCAATTCATTTGAAAATCTCTGGCAAGTCACATGAAAAACACAATTTAAATCAAGCCATACTTACTTATCAAAACCTGACATATCACAAGCTCTTGAAATGCTTTTTTCCCTTTACGTCCCTTTGGACTATACTCTGGCCAGTCTTTTTGTTTTAAGCTTTTTCATCATCCTGCAGACACTATCCCCAATTGTAAACCTGCCAAGGGAGCTCAAGTAGCATATCTGAAAATAATAATAATAATAATATTACTATTTTTTGATTTTGATATTATTATTAGTAGTAGTATTTCATGATCGATGTGACAAAATATGCTTGTATATAGTTATTTTTTGCCATGGTTTTGCAAGCAAATTTAATTTCTCTAACTTGAAAAAAATTTGATAACATTAACTATGCAACACAATGTACTAATAGCAATTATAAACCAAATTAACCACCGTGAATCTATTAACTTCATAAATGACATTCACTCAAGGATTGAATTAAAGTAGCCACATAATATGTAATAGTGTATATGTAGTAAAATACCTGTTACATGTTCATCTCTAAACATGTTTTGGCCTACATCCGTAAGACAAAACAGCCGACCACTACATGTTCACCCCACCCCCAAAAATAATTATACAGGCACTGCAGAACTTGCATAATGCATATTAAGGTTCACAACAGCAAATAAAGGTTATAACAGTTTTTTTAAATAGAAAATAAAGCCCCAATTTACCATCTTCTTGGAGAGTTTGGGATTCTCCTCCAACCTCTGGCAAAGGCCCTCTAGTTCCTCCACTGAATCACATGGCATTGCAAGAATTTCTTCTCTATATTCTGTGTCTGGGCCTTGTGTATGAACTTGGAGGGCCAGCTGCTCCAATAAATTCTCAATATTTGTGTCCAGTTTCATAAGTACATTGAACTGGAAATCTGTAACAGATTTGTGATGAAATTAGTTTTGAAAGATCAAGATCATTATTATAAACTCCTTAAAAAGATCTGTACAGTGAACATGGGTTTAACAATGAAATATATTTATGGAATGAAATACATGGTTTTTGTACAGTTTATATGAAAACTTTTCCCATAATCCTTTATTTTTTTATTCCCTGGATATGTTGTTTCACTGCTGGTGTCTGTAAAGTCTGCATTCAATGTAGATGGTTTAGGCGTCTGACTTACACAAGACAATGGTATACATCAGAAAGAAAAATAAAAAAAACCAATGGAATGATGAACAGTCGACACATCAATGAAAAACAATTCATTGTTTATTTGCACAAATAAGTCTTGAACAGTATGTTTTATGACCTATAATTTAATTAATTAACATCTCACAATGTTCTGAAATAACAGTATCTAAGCTACAAGAGCTTGTGCTTTCATGTCATAATCTTCCATTTTGCAAACAAATTTTGATGTTGAATCAATGTATATGACCTTAGCATTGAACACTAACATTCAAAATGTCTACAAGATGACAAGACTATTATCAACTGAAGTGACAACAAACCAATGAGTTTTACATGCATTGAACATAAGCATTTTTAAATGCTACAAAATGTGTTTTTAGTGTATGGCCACAAATTACCCAACATTTTGTCAAACATAAAACAGTTCTACTACCTTAGATGAGAATTAAATTCATAAATACAGTGTATAATTGACCTACTCGTATTTAGAGAGCTGTAAATGAAATAAGAGATTATATAAAAGTCAACACCTGTAGTATTTGTTTCATTATTCTATAATGTACATTTTTTTTCCATCCTCAATACTTACTACTTGCAGAGGAACTGGCAGAGAGAAATCTTTATATTCTCCACTCCAGAGTGGATGGGGATGGTGATGGTGTTGTCCTTCTGGATGCAGCTAAGAGTATAAAGATTATCACTACTCCTTAATTGCAGTAAAAAAGAAACAAAGAAATCAGACTGGATTTTTTGGCATGTAAACAAAATGCATACTGGTTGCAATGACCACTGTATATAAAGCAGTGATACAATATATCACAAAATGCATTCTTTTTTTAACAAAACATCTAATCTCATATATACAGCATCATGAGTAAGTAAGCACTCTTAAACACATCTTATTAAACAGACAGAAAAATGATGAAATTTATACATACTTTTGATAAAGAATTTCCAATTGTGGCATGGTATAAAAGCAATTGATAAAAAATAAAAAGAGACCAGATAAACTAAATAGAACATACCAGCAGGATAAGAGGAAATCTTGGAGTCTGCAAAATACTCTCCATTTCAGGAGGTTTTGGATGAGATGGCTGACCAGAAAGGTTTCCACTTGAGATTTTCATCTTTTTTCAGTTCTTCATTTTCATCTGAAATGTCAATGAGAACTTGTAAATACTGTATGAGTCCTTGAATACACTGACTCCTTGTGACATACAGGGTTTGCAGAACAATCGCTAGCAATATTCACCACTTTTAAATCCAGCTGGTGAATTTTCACCATGAAATGCATCCGAATGCAGTGAATAATCCTGGATTAAAGACAAAATAGTGTACAGAAATGTGCAATAAATTAGTCAAGCTCCAGACAAAACAAAGATATGATTTATCTCTGATTCATAATGACTTTTCTTGTGCTACACATTTTACCAATGCAAATTACATTGAATTTTGTAAATTAAATGGTACAATTAAGATATGTATGTCAAAAGATTACTAATCTTCAGCTTTCCAATTAATGCTAAACACAAGTATCAAGTCATGTATTTAGTCTCTCACCACCAATAAATGCATTTTTAAGTAATCATCGTAGAGTGCACCAAAGTCATGTGAACTTGATCCAATTCCAACATTACTGCTGCTTGAGTGCTTAGATCCAGTATTGCCTTCACTAACTGATGTTATTAATACCTCTCTCTCATCAGCATAATTTCCATCATTTTTCAAAACTCCCCATTGTAAAACCTCTGCTGAAGAAACTAACACTACACCATAAGGATTTAAAGAACTACTGCCCGGTTTCTAATCTCCAATTCATATAAAAATATCTTACAAAAGGTTGTTCAATCCCAGCTTGCATCTTGTCTGAATTCAAACAGTCTTTTTAGCAATGTACAATCTGCATGTCGCCCTTGCCACAGGACACAAATTGTGTCTGCAAATAGATTACACTCCAGCCCAGTTGATCTATGTTGTGGTGTTGCACAGGGGTCTGTTCTTGGACCTGTTCTCTACACTCTATACACTCAGCTGCTCTCAAGTGTCATAGATCATCATCCAGTGTCTCACCAATTGTACACTGATGACACCCAAATATACAAATCTAGCCACCCAACTGAAGTTGATGCTACCATCCAAGGTGTAGAGATGTGCATTTCTGATGTGAAATCATGGATGACTTGTAACAAGCTGCAGATGAATGATGATAAAACTGAGGCCATTCTGATTACAACACAAAGACTTTCTCATTCACATCCTTTACCTCACACAATAAATATCAGCAACGCCAACATTAAATTCACACAATCAGTACAAAACCTAGGTGTTACTCTGGACAGTACTCTCACATTGCACCAACATGTCATGAACATATGCAAGGCTGCATATCTTGAGCTGAGACGCATCAGCTCCATTCTCAGATATCTTTCAGTTGATGCCACTAAAACACTTGTGTGTTCATTACTACTTTCAAGACTGGACTATGGTAACTCAATTCTGTCTGGTTCATCTTAATATCTACTGCAGAGACTTCAAAAAGTTCAAAACATAGCTGCTTGGATCATACTTAGAGTACCACAATCAGAGCACACCTCCCCGCTGCTCTGTACCCAACACTGGCTATCCATTCGATCCAGAATCAAACACAACATTAGTTCTCTGTGCTACGTTTCACTGACAGACTCTAGTCCAACATACCTATCCGACCTCACCTATGTGTACACACAAGCAAGATACTTACACTCCTCTTCCGACAATCATATACTCATTATTCTCACTATGAAAACAGAGTCACATGGACAGCATTCTTTTGCATACCAGGGCCCAGCAACATGGAATGAATTGCCCACTGAACTTAGACACAAAGACGCAGTGATCCCATTCAAGAGTGCTCTCAAAACTACTTATTCTGACTGCAAAAACAAACTTAATGACTTAATAATGTTAACTACCTTAAATATTCTCAGCATGTTTTTTATGTTTTCTAATTTCATGGTGTTTGTTTTTGTAATCATATCATTGTGTATGTTTTTATGTTGTCTAATGTTGCAAAGCACTTAGAGCTTCTAAAGATTAGGCGCTATACAAAGTCCTCATTATTATTATTATTATATTTAGCTTGGATGAATATTTTTTAAATCAGTGGCCATAACTAAAACAATGGGATTTTGTTTTATGATCATAAAAGTATGTTGGACACCATCCATGATGTACAATGCTGTCTGACATTTCTATGCACCTAAGGTTTCCATCTCAAATATTAAAGCAAAATGCATATCAAATTTGACAGATTGACGAAAATAAAAAAAAGCAATGCTTACCATTTGAAAAGAGGCAATTGTCACTAGAATATTCTATTCAAAATGATATTAATTTTGGACACAGGGGATACCACCCCCATGTTTTCCTGACTCATGATATGTCGGCCTATTCTGTGCACAGCTTTAAAAGATGTAATGTTTATCCATCGAGCTATAGAAATGAAATACATTTACTGTAGACTGTTTCTGTCAGCAGTTAAGTTGAGTAATTAGGTCAGATTTATAGCTAGTTTACAAAATTCAATGTAGAATGCCAATAAATGACAAGATATATTATTGCAAACTAAAGTGATCTTGAAAAAAGATTAGTAAAGTTTAACATTTTATAAAAAAAATAAGCTATTATGTGGAAAAGAAACAACAATGAAATAGGATGCAATGTGTTTACGACTAGTTTTGGAAGGTACCGTCTCTAAGGTACCGTCATAATTGTACCGTAGTTTAATGGGTGGAAAGGCCATTGAAAGGTAAGGGCAGTGCGGAGACCATTGAGTATGTTCCAGAATAGCTGAATCTTTGTAGATACATAGATCCATTCGTAACTTCAGTCCGCAAGCGAAACACTGTACTTCGTATCCCAATCCTGACTCAGGTCCGAAGTAGACAAATCCTGTTCTAGCTAAAACATACGAAGAAGGTAATCCTTCCCTATCCGTAGGCCATTTTTGAAACATGTCCAATCGACGGGCACAATCACAATAGTCAGGTAAGAAGACTGGAAAATGGTAGGGTTTGAACTTGGAGTTCTTGCTGGATTTCTCACTCGATTCTTGCTGTGGCGAAGTCATCCTTCTGGTGGGTGGCTATCCTCTTACAACCAATGTTTTATACCGACATGTCCATACGGCAAAGTAAAGTGGGTGGGAAGCCGCACTCGCTTCTGCTACACGATTTGACAGACTTTTTCCAAGGGTCGACTGACGATGTGGTGTGTGGGTAAACGTACAATCTTGTTGGGTTGATAGGTGGTCACTTTCTCTAGACTGCAAGGCTTCTTTCAATACGCCAAAGTTGACCACTCGACTGGTACGATAATTCAGAGTAAGTCCTTTCACTTTACACTTCGTGTGCACTTCTTGTTTGTCCCAGTATTCGTAGCCGTAATTTTTGGGACCACCACTGACGAAACTTAGAATCTTGTCATCGGGGTGCTCGTCTGTCCAGGCTCCTAAACGGTCTCCTTCGATGTCAGGGTGCTGTTGACTCGGGTGATCGATATAAATGCAACTGTCCATGTCAAAGTACAAGACACGTTCCCCTAACAGTTCTAAAGCTTCGTACAATTTTAAGCGAGCATGAGCTGTCATGTAAGCTGCAATGATGACATTTCCAAAGGGGTCATCTTCTACAAAGTTCAGATCTTCTTCGTAATTCACCAAGATCAAATCCTCACGAACGATGTCCACGTGTTTCATGAATTTGGCTTTGTCGTGAATCATCTGAAAGTAGCGGGAAGGTTCGGTCAAATACTCCGTCTTGGGTAAACACAGTCATTGTGCCATTTTACCCCACAAGCAAATTAACATCACTTTGGCAAATCTAAAGTGATCTAAAGTAATGCCTTCTTGTGCCCAGAATTTCTCTCTGAATGTCTTTTGGTCTTTGGGAGTGTGACACCAGGACAGATAGCCACTGGCTTCTTGCTTCAGTTTCAAAAAGGCATCCACGTAGTCTGCGAAAATGCCTTTCTGCGTGGGGTCACCCTTGTGGAATTATTGTGTCTTGGGAAAGTGGCAAATTTCGTACACTTCTAACAGTTGGTATCCCATGTTCAGAGCTTTGAACAATTCTACGCTGACCCATGTCCCCGTCAAGGCCCGTTCTTCCTGGGTGTGATGACAAGGTTGATCTTGGTTGCACGTTTCAGCACAAGTACGGCACAAAGGAAACAAGTTTGCCTTGGCAATGGCGAGGTAAGACGGGATGGTATAGGTTCGTGGGAGGCAAAACTTTGCACTTGATCAAGCCTTCGTAGTGTCGAATGTTTTTTAGGTCGATGTGTTCGGTGAACAATTGTGGGTGCCCTGCAGGAAAGTAACAATATTTGCACACGTAGGGATACAGTGAACACACGTCCAAGTATTTGATTTCTTCTCCTTTCTCTTCATCAGCTTGGTACAGCAAACAGGTGGCATTGGTCCTTCCTCCGTACAAACTATCCCTTGGGTTCAGGGGGTCCATGAACTGGTAACTTTCCATGAGGCGTTTAAACTCGGGATCGGTGTTCAAACGGTGATCGTATTTGTGTTCCCACATTTCCACCACTTGGTATCCTTCCTGTTCTAACTTTAGGCGTCGCTGACAAATGGCCTGGTACAAGTCTTCCATGGTTCGTTGTAAGAACTGATTTTTAGTGCTGCGGTCAGGGTAACAGACGGGACATCCGTGAAATAAGCAACCGTTAAACTCGTACATGATCTTGGGGTTTTCTAAGTCCCAGCCATCGACCGAATGCATTCCGATGATCTTTTCGCCCTGTCCGTTGCGGGCATGCTGAATCCATTTGTCTTCCTTGTCGCACAAGTAATGCAACCAGCATGGGGCTTTGACCGAGTATTGACGTTTGACATAGTTGGTCGTTTGAGGACTGATGACAGCCACAGTGTTTTCAAGCATGAATCGTTGTCGGTAGACTAAGGAACATGCTTTGGCAATGGTGCAAGCTTCTTTCAAAGGATCGACCCCTCCGTGTTCCATGAACAGTTCTCGAAATTTTCCACAGCATCGCCGTAAAATGTCCACGTCGGAATGACGATACTTTAGCATTTCTTCCTGAAAGTCGAAAGGGTCGGAGGCATGAGCCTGGTACCAAGCGTAGAAAGTTTCTCGTTCGGTACGCATGTTGTCAGGGTCGTAATAGTGAGCCTGAGGCAAATGGGGTAGAACGGCGTGTTGATTGGCTTCTGTATTGAAAAAGTGTGGAAAGTACCCTTTAGCCATTTCTGTCATTCCAAACATTTTAGGCATTCGACTCAAAGGCATGGCTAAGTAGCTCATCGAATCTTTAAACTGCACTTGTCCCACTTGCAAGAAAATGATTTTGGCTCCGTTCAAAGTGACTTTAGGACGCTCGGTGCCACGTTCCGTATAGCATCTCAAAAGAAACTGTCCATCGTATCCGGAGAAATTATGAGCCATCACCGTGGCATGGTGATGACATTCTCCATAATAATGTTCGATGTCCTCTTGGCTCCACATCTTGTCGATGGGGTCTAAGACCCATTGTGTGAAATTGGCTAGTGTGTTCGGTCCTTGAAAGATTTTTTCACGCCCTCCAGGAATCTTACTGCAGTGAGGGCAATAACTCAAGATAGGTTCTTGAATCACTTCTCGCACGCTCGATGAGCCACGCAGAAATTAGGAATGTGAATACCGGTCTCTTGCATGCATTCAAAATCGAAAAAGATGAAATTGCCTTTCTTCTTCTTGTGATCATCCTCTTTCTCTGGTTGGGATTGGTATTTTTGCATGTAGCATTGGTGTTCCAAGTCCACGATGCAGTGATAAATGTGACATTTTTTTCTTTCCTGAACATACGTGTGCCTTGGTACTGTTGATACATAGACCTTGTCCACACATTGGGCACAATCTCAGGAGTTGACAAGCACATTTCTTCTGTGAACCTTGCATCTTCAGATGTTGTTGGTAACAGGCAGGGCTGACAAATGTGCGCAGACAAGCAGGACAATGCACTGGTTCTTGCCCTTCGCTCAGACAGGGTTGAGAGGCCAAACATCCTGAGCATTTCGATCCACAATGTTTGTGTTGCTCTCGATTATTATAACCATCATAAGTCACATTTCTCATAGTAATATTTGTATCCCAGGAATCTAGTGATAGTGGTAATGGTATCGAAATGGTCATCGTGATGATAGAGGTGAATGTATTTTCCATCCTTAAAGTCTTTCCCTCGAAACAACAGAGACCTGCGCACTTCTTGAGGGTGCACTTTCAAGGTGTATCGTGGAGCTAGGGCATCTTGCAATTTTTGCATCTCAGGAATGCCACAGGATGTGTCTTTGGATAGGCATGCTTGTTGTAACAGAAGTTCTGCTTCATTTCGTTGTTTGGCTCGGTTCGATTTTCGAATGTTCTCCCAGGCTCTTTTCCATTCTACCGTGTCGTTCTTGTCGGCATAGGTTCATCCCACCACGATGGCTCGGGCTAAACACATGTGGTCTTGAAAATTGTTAATTTGGACAAGACTTGTTTTGGTAATGCGAAGGTTGTTGACCAATAAGGTCTTTCTGCATTGTCCGGTCCCTTGAGGAGGAGAGACGTGGGTCATGTCCAGTGTGGCTTTTCCATCGGTGATGTCAAACTGGTCATTAGATTGTTGCACGTGTTGAATCTTGTCCATGACTTTGGAAGTGGTCAATTCTGCAGGGCTGCTAAACTCGATCCAAACAGGGGATTTCAAACCGTCATGTTGTATGGAAAGTCTCAAGCGATCATCTTCTTTGGGTTGACATTGTCGCTTGAGTGTGGTGAGCAAAGAATCCCACATGTCGGTGATGAACCCTTCTGCTTTCTCTAACAGTACTTCAGACTTGAAATCTTTAAACTTCACTGTGTATTTGTAAGCCGTAGTTCTAAATTTTCTAGAGGGACGCTTTTCCGTCTCTCGAATGTCATAGTACTATTCAGGGTTGACTAAGGGTGGTAAACTTTGTTTAGAGGGTTTGGATTCTGGTTCACTCATGTCCTCTTCAAAATCACTGGCATGAATTTGTGCCAAGACTTCAGCCTTGGTACGAGGCGATAGATCACGTTTCTGCCTCTTACTTTCTTCTTCTTTCTTCTCAAATGAATTGGATCATTTCATCTCGATAGCAAAAAAGTCAAATGACTAAAGTTTAAACACCATGGACTAATTTATAGTCATAGCAGACCAGCGTATATAAAGGGTATGTGTCTTGTCCTTTCACTATTCATTTCACTCTCAAACTGAGCACAACGATGGAAGAGACTACCAAGATCGAACGTTTCATCAGAGCTTTGTGAGGGGTCATTAGAAAATTCTCTTCAGACCAGCCGAGGGACTACTCTCCTTCCTTTCAAGATAAAAGTCAAGATACTTGCTATATCTGTCAGAAGAAAGGGCATTGGTCTTCAGAGTGTCCAGACCGTCAAAAAAGAAAAAAAAGGGGTTAGAAGAGACAAAAGTCAAGATACCTGTTATTATTGTCAAGAAAAAGGACATTGGTCACCAGACTGCCCAAAAAAGAAACAAGAGGAGTCAGAAGAAGAGAGGGATTCTTCAGAGGAAGAGGAAGAAGAAGAGGAAGAAAACAGACAGGTGAAGAAAAAGAAACAGAAGAAGAAAAGAAGGGAAGAAAGTGAGGAGGAAGAGGAGGAAAAGACTATGACGGTGAAGAAATTAAAAAAACAGAGAGTGAACAATGAGACAGAATAAGTCTATGAACTTTTTAAAGTGCTCTGTTGTGAATTGTGAATTGTAAATATTTATAAAAGAATAAATTAATTATAAAAGGTAAGTGTCTTTGGGTTTTGATTTTAAAATAAGAACCTACACTCACGCACACTCATACACAGACAGGTACTATTGGGTAAAATGAATTTTTTTAGTTATTGGCAATTGAAAGTCTATCTCTTTTCGAGAGATGTGGATGGCCCTGAAAAGGGCCTATTTTGGTGTAAGGGGTGAGTTTAAACAATCAACTTTAACTGTCTTAAGCCTTTGCCACGGCCAAGGCCTAATTCTGGACTGCGTACTGTTGATGATGATTTCATTGAAATCACTAAGGGTGGTGCGGTAGGCGTAGTCACAGGGTTGGAGTGTTTAGCTTGGGAAGGTCGTATTCTCTTCAGCCGTAATAAAGACGTCTGATACATTTGTTTCAGACTTCTTAACTCCGCTAAAATGTCTAACAGTACCGTGACCGTTTGATTTTGACACCCTTGTTTCTTTGCTGCTGCTTCTTCTTGTTGTTGTTTTTTTCTTACCTCTTCTTCTTGCTGCTGTTGCTGTAGGAGAAAAGTTTGTTCCGCTTCCTTTTGCTGTTGTATAAATTTCTCCAATTCTTCTCTCTGTCTCTGTCTAAAATTTTCCATGTGCGGTAATGAAGGAGAAGGTGACGAAGGTTCAGGAACAAATTCTTGCAAGGTAAAAAAATCCACAAAATCCCAATTCACCTCTTCTGAAAGTAAGTCTGGGTTCCCTTGGGTAGTCTCCACCATCAGTGCACCCCAATTGATCGTTTTCTGAGTTTCCGTCATGTTGAAAAACTGTCGCTTAGATTGACTGCGCACAGGCGCTAGCGAATCTATATAGACTATGTGACGTCACAGACTGCTCTCTTCGGACTGGACGTGGGCTGACTGAATTTTGTAACGCGTGTTTGGATTGGTCAACAAACTCAATCCGTTTCAATCCTTCCTCTCCCTATAAATAAGTACAGTTCACTGCATTCCTTCACCTGTTACTCAGCACCCCAACATGTGGACCGACGTACAATCTTCAACGCTTGTGTCTTCGATGATGTTCCGGACGGACATACCAATGTATGTCCGATCCAACTGGACAGTTATCCACAGGACAGACACCAGCCTGTGGATACGAAGAATCTTATGTGGAGCATCAAGGATGCCTCAAAAGAGTCTTAATCTATGGTCCTGCAGTCAGGCGCAGCCTAAGGTCAAGAAGAAGATGTCACAGATGCTCTTTATGTTAAGGGTATATTAACATAAAACCAAAGGCCCTTTTCAGGGCCATTCCTATCTCTCGAAAAGATCTTGACTTTCAATTGCCTACCCCTTTTTTTATTTTTTTGTTTAAAAAAATAATAAAAAATTAGAGACCCCTCCCTGTTTTAATTTTCGCCTGTTCCATTTTCATAGACTCATCAGGTCGGGACCTTATTAAAATAGGGTCCCGACCCTGTTCCATTTCCCCTAGTCCCAAGACAGTCCCACAATTTATTCCCCATGTTCAATTTCCCTTGTCCCTAGAGTGAATAGTTGTTTTTCTTTCTCCCATGTTAAATTCCCCTTGTCCCTAGAATGGATATTTTTTTTTCTCCCATGTTAAATTACATAGTCCCCAGAGTGGATATACCCTTTTTAACATGGAAGTTCCCTAGTCCCTAGACCGTCCCTACTCACTACTACCATTGTCATTACCAGCTTGAAACCCAATTTAATGCCATTTGTATAAATTCATTTCAAATAAATAATTGAAGTGTAAAGTCAAGCAAGTATTCTGTTTGCAGATTTTACATTTTAGATATTATAGTGAAGTCATATTTTCTCTTGTTTAGTAAACTTTATTGCAACTGGTTCCAAAATAGTAAATCTTATTTAATGTTCATTCACCAGAATAGGTATTAATACAATTCCGAATTAACTGTATGGTACTAAAATATACCCTGATCTTGTGTGAGATTACAGAACTATACCTCAAGACAACAATAATATATTGAATTTATATTATATCAAGACTGTCATGGTTATGAACTCCAACTTTATTCAGGTTTTTTCATAATAAATGATCATCTTGTGCTATGGTTGAAAAGAAATCAAAGTTCAGTTTAACTCCATTCTCTCCACATTTGTCAGTTGTTAAGAGGCATACTCATCCTCAGTGTTATAGTAAAATGTAATCTTATTTGGATCAATCTTGGTGGTGTAATATATGAATGGAGAAAGAATATTATCATCCAGATTAAAATATGTTTTATTCAGACTCTACTAAAATTTTTAGTTGGATATGGGTTACGGAGCCTGATGTGTACGAACAAAGCAATGTGTACCATGACCTTTTTAATTTAACATTTTAAACTCCTGCAGAAGAAAGAGATTTTTTAGATCCATTAAACTGTATTAACAAAAACATTTCTTCAGTATGATTTTCCTTTACTTAGTATTGACAAAACTCATATTTTAAAGTTGTTGTTTTTTTGTGTTTGGTTTGGCCTTTTATGGTAAGCCAACACAAGTAAGTTATTTAGTGCCAAGGCACTTTAAGTATAGTGCCTTGCCCAAGGACACACCATGGTAGCTAACCCAGGTTGGTCTGATGGTAGAATTTGAACCTACCTTATTTCACAGGTCCAGAAAGCTAACCACTGAGCCACTACAGCTCCCCATCTTATAGTGGAATGCTGGTATACTTTATGATCAAGAAGCTAACCCAGGTTGGTCTGATGGTAGAATTTGAACCTACCTTATTTCACAGGTCCAGAAAGCTAACCACTGAGCCACTACAGCTCCCCATCTTATAGTGGAATGCTGGTATACTTTATGATCAAGAAGGATGGGTTGGGGTATGCATGTTCCATCTGAAAAAAGTGATGGAATTTTTGGTTACATAATATTTTAGTCATACAATATGAATCATTTTCTATAGATTTAAGATGTATCAGATCAAGTTAAGAAAAATCATATATTCTGTTTCCTGGGAATGTACTAAAATTCACTGTTATTGTTTGATTTTTTGGTAGTAAGCTTACTTGGTATTTTTTTCTTTTTAACTTGAATACCTAATTTGTTAACATCCTATTCTAAATCTTCATAGTTCTGTCTATTAAGTGACAACTGTTGATACATGTAGGGAAGTTTCTGTTTATATCTTTTGATTTTTGTGATTCTGGAAGTTGCAGTATTTGTTGTTGTATTATTAACCATTTCAGTCATTTAATGAATGCAGAGTATACTGCTCTATAAATGAAATTTATGGGAAAATAATGTAAAAGCATGTTTCACTGCAAATATAAATTGTTTAAAATAATATATCATTTATCATATGACTATTCAATTGTGGTAACTAGTATTCCATCCAATATCTATATATTAAAATATGTCTTTTCATACAGCTGGTGATCATTTAGATACAAGTCCAATTGAACATGATCAAATTATCAATGCAGGTGTTTTTATTAGTAGTAGTATTGCAAGTATAAGTGTTAGTATTAAGATTTCATATACAGGTATGATAAGTGTATCATAATGTTTAAATGATGCTCCTTGTTACAACATAAAATATGTTCATTGAAACAAATGGTTCACTGGTAAATTGGCAGCAAAGGTCTTCACTGAATTATGTTGCATAAACTATTTTACAATAAAACATATATGATGCATCTCAATTATGATGAATGTGAGGAGGAGGATTAGTAATAATGCAATTTAAGTTATCTTCATAACATAAGTTCTAGCAGATGTGTAATTTTTATGTGGTTCATCATCAGTTTGAAACTGGTCTATGATTTCTGGATCTGGACATATCTGGTCCCCTGCTGTTGTGCTGCTATGGTCTTTACAGTTCATTAGGATATCAGTTACACTTGGTTTACATTTAGAACCCCATGGGATAGAATGCCCAGTTTGAAACTGAGAGAATGGTTAATTATCCATAATATAACTCCTGCAGTTATTATTAGGTTTGATATCAAGGTCTTTCTTTAAAAGCTTTTCAACTCAGGTTCTGTTCTACCATACTGATAAATAAAGTCAAATTCAAGGCTTTCAGATTTGTCCAGTTTGTTTCATGTGTTGCGGCAGACAGACTGTATATTGCCACTGTACCATATAAATATCAGTGCTTAGTCTGCTCTCAGTTGCTGTGGTTTGATTAGTTACAAGTGTCATCACAAGTGACTAATTATTGACCAATGTAATGAAACTTGTATAATTAGAAGGCTGGACATAGTACACAATTAATTTTACTATATGTTCTCTACATTTGTTTCTCAGTACTGACCTTTCCACTGTGTGACAATCAATGCAAATCATATGTTAATCTAAAATACCTTCAAAGATGAATTCACGGTGAAGTTCTTGTCAAAGGTTGACCTGCTCTTTTTTTAGATCATTGACTGTCAACATAACAGCATGTAACCAGAACACGTATTTCACTTCCGGATCATCACCAAGGCCTTATTACTCACTGTGCACTGTCGCCAAAATACATACAGACAACAACACCCTGAGCTCATATTATCAAGAATAAACAGTTACCTTTAAATCCCTACCAAAAATGCATAAATAAAACTCTTCTATCACCACCAAAATGAGAGAGGAAAAAATGTTCTAAAAATAGACTAGAACTACATTCGTGGGTACTGAACTGGAAGTATTAATTGTGATGTAATTCCTGACAGGCTCCATGTTTTATGCCAATTTTAGTCAAACTTTTATATTTGCATGCTATACCTATTTCAACTTTATACATGAAGTCTTTTTGAATTTTCTTGCAAGGAAAACATGTGACACCTGTCAGAAAGTATGTAGTGCTGGTGTTCCACAGGGTGCAAGTTCTGGTCCAAGTGCTCTTGAGAAACCAAAACTAAATTTGCTATATCTTCCTTAATTATAGGAATTTTTCAATGCAGTAAAAACCTAATTGTGATACAAGATAAGCCCTGTCTGAAAATATGTTTGAAAGTTACAAATGTTGATAAATTCAGTTTTAATGGTAAATTAAATAAACATTTAAATTTTAAAAACTAAATTTTATTGAAAACTTAAATTTTCATACAAGTTTTAAAACACAGTTTGACAAATTTTAGACAGAAAAGTTGACTAATGAATGATATTTAAAACAAATGGTAGTTTGGGTCTGTATAACTGATAACATTTTCCCCAGGGGTAGTGAAGCATCATAGCTCATAGTGATTTTGGCAGCAAACCGCAATATGCCTGTCCAGATGCACATAGGTGTACACACTAAAGAAACACTGACAGGTGCTATGTTCCACATTTATTGTGTCAGGTACTTAGGCAGTTGTTTCCATAACTAATAGCACATTCAGATTTAAAGTTCTAATGGGACCACTACCTTGTTTTATAGCAAAAATGCATTCCATTTCAATGTCGATAACAACAAAAGGTGGCAATGGGATAGGAAAATAGTTTCTAGGGAGGTTCTACCTTACTGAAAAATGGTGCTGATCTCTCTCATGAAAACCTAAGCCATGTCTTTGAGGTGCCATATATCAGTGTGGTGATATGAACTAATCTTGGTCACTTATGGCAGTACACTGCACATGCCCTTATGAAACCATGCTATTACCACCAGACTACTCAGGAGAGCTTCCAAGCTGATCCAACTCTAACACTTTGTTCCAGATACCAGGCTAGACCTGAAAAGATACAATATGTTTCACTTAATTCTAGAAAACAGTAAGATCTATGTAAATGAAGTCAAAATGTGTTAGATATGGTGATTTCAAATTAACATTAAGGTTGCAAGCATGGGGGAAAATATTAAACTTGACAGAGTGACACTCAGAAATGTGAAGCAATGGCCATGTATTAAAGTGTTAAATTCATCCTAAAAGTATATGAGGTTTCTAGAAGCACATTTAGCCATTTACAAGTTAAATAACTAATCAGGTAGACTATGTATCATAAAGTTTAAGGCAATGTTGGGGTGGTGAGGTTTGATCATTGGTGTAAACATTATTACATACCAGTATACAGGAAAGTCAAGTGACAATGTACTAAATTAGAATGTGTTACTATAAGCATTCTTATTCATGAGGGAAATAACAATTTTGGATATTGCAAGTGAATACAGCCAAATGTGGTCATACAAATCAACTATAAGCACCAATAAATCCTATATCATCAGCTAAATGTGAAATTCTCATCCCCAAAACTTGTAAACAAGGATGGAAATTTGCATATGTGGGACATATACAATGTACTTGTTAAGATCAAATGTGCAAACATAATTCAAATGATCTATTTGAACATTTATATGGTATTTTGAAGAGTGTTGGTTACCAATTATTAAGCTCATTGATTGAGTGGAATCAGATATCAGCTGATGTTTCAATACCGCACTCTGTCAAAGTACTAAATTGAAATATGTTACCATACATAGGCATATTCATGATGAAAATAACATTTTGGGATATTTTCAGTGCACATAGCCATAAATGTGCTTTACAGGTTCACTATAGGTACAATGTCAGCCTATATGATGTACTGAATGTGAACTTTTGATCCCAAACATTCTAAAATGGATGGATATTTGTACATGTGGGATATGTAACCATGTACAAAGTTAAATTCAAATAATTTGTTTGAATGCTTCTTATGTAATCTTTAGAGTGTCAGTTAACAATAGTATTAGTAATTAATAATGCATAAAGCAAGATGGATCATTAGAATTCCCATAACATCATATAGGCCACAATGCCGCACTACACCAATAATATCTTAACCTAACTGAACAATGAAATGGAATGCATTTTGTATTCAACTTATATCATTTTGCTTTTTTCTTACATCCAAGGGTAAATATACCTGGGAGAAGCATATTTTATCCCTTTGACCTGTATTTCATTCTCAGACAGCTTAAAATGATTTAGTACAGAACTTGAGTAGGTTCTAGTATAAAGTTTTCATCGCTGTCCTCTCACTAAATACCTTATAACTATGTTTATAAAGAATTACTGAAGGCTATACAAGCAGATGTTTGTTACTCAGGAAGTGACCCCATCGTAAACACATAAATTAACTGATTGGACCCCTAATAAATAGTATGAATGGCCAATACAAATTATAATTTTGTCTTCATGTATTTTTAATGAAGGTCTCATTTTGACTACAAAGATATTTTCTCTGACAAAATGTGACAAAAATCCAACATTGGAGCTTTTATATGGTGTAGGAATACATACATGCTGATAACATTTAATATGATTCCCAAAAATATTATATATGTGCATTTTAGGGGTTTTTTAATTATTTTTTTTAATTTTTTTAAAATTTTATTAAAATTTTTAAAATAAAAATTAATTTTTTACTTTTAATTTCATTTTTATATTTTAAAAGTCAATATACATGACATATTAAAATTTCATGTGTCTATCATTAATAATAAAGATTTCATACCAATTTAAACTTTGCTCCAATACTGCCCTGACAGGACATAGTACACAATTAATTTTACTATATGTTCTCTACATTTGTTTCTCAGTACTGACCTTTCCACTGTGTGACAATCAATGCAAATCATATGTTAATCTAAAATACCTTCAAAGATGAATTCACGGTGAAGTTCTTGTCAAAGGTTGACCTGCTCTTTTTTTAGATCATTGACTGTCAACATAACAGCATGTAACCAGAACACGTATTTCACTTCCGGATCATCACCAAGGCCTTATTACTCACTGTGCACTGTCGCCAAAATACATACAGACAACAACACCCTGAGCTCATATTATCAAGAATAAACAGTTACCTTTAAATCCCTACCAAAAATGCATAAATAAAACTCTTCTATCACCACCAAAATGAGAGAGGAAAAAATGTTCTAAAAATAGACTAGAACTACATTCGTGGGTACTGAACTGGAAGTATTAATTGTGATGTAATTCCTGGCTGTATTTAAAAACTCTAAAGATCTTAAATGTGTGCTAGAGGGTAGGGTTAGCAGTTATACTCCCAATTATGTTTGTGATGAGCAAAAGCAGCTGCACAAATTTGAGCTTTTAGTTTGGTTCTGGTAGGGTCAAAGGATGCAGGTACATTTTACATTCATTTTTTACTAGAAATAGCTATTTTCAATATTTTTCTGTGACAAGGCAACTAAAAGAATCAGTATGTGCCTTATGCATGAATAAAGTTCACTAGTACTATAACAAATTAGCATACTTTTCATCACCCCTCTACCATCAAGATTTTTTTATATTTACCTCTGTAGCAGACACAAATAAAAGTCGGCAGCTCATTTGCAGACTAAGTTACGCATATGATCTCCAATGCTCATCTAACTGTGACAGGCAGTCACCAACAAGCCAACCTATTTCCATGCCTAACTCAAAGTAAATCTGAACCACATTATAGATTTAGCTTATGTGTAAATTTATAAATGCTAGGCTTGTGATAATTAGGTTCATGCCTTCTACCTTAAAAATTAGAGGGATGTCAAAATACGAAACTATCCAGTGAGACCTATGATGTTAATTTTAATCCCTATGGGATTTGTGACATAAAAAACCCAAATGCTTTATGTATTAAAAGGTAACTAATGGGGGCAGGATCTGCAGTGAATCAATGGTTAGTATGCTAGACTCCTGATAAAAATGTTTGTGTTAAAATCCTGTTATCAAGTCAACCAGGTTACCTACTGCAATGTACCCTTGCCTTACTCCAATTCCCTCTGTACTCAGTAAACAACTAGTGTTGCTGTACATAACAAAACCAGTCCATATTGATTTTACATATTTTACTAAATCCTGACAAAAATAATTCTCTAAATAAAGAATGATTAATATGTGATGGTCTCGCATGTAATCAAACTCTTCCAAGCTTTTAATGATATGAACCGATTTATCAATGTTTATCAAATTTGCATGAAAAACTATTTCTTATTTGTCATCAAATATGTTCAATGTTTTGATCATATAAGCATTTCTGCTACATTAGATCAAAATAATCTTTTTGTCAGAAATAGAGTCCTTATAGTATTTGCAAGGTCAACCAATCAGATGCAGAATTTGAGTTTAATATGAATGAATATATTTTTTACAAAATTGCTCTTTTGCTATATCTTGATGAGATAAATCTATTCACCAAGTCTGATAAAATTAATGAGAAATAGTTTTAAGAGCAGTAGCAAGAATGGCTAGTGAGATGTAGAACCACCACATTATATGCATAGATTTTGCTTATAGCCTCAGACATACAAGCAAATAATTAAACAAGTCAGATCTAAATTGGATCATAAACACTTTTGTGCAAATCATAAGAAACTCTGCCAATCAGATGCAAGGTCACTTCACTACCATACCTTTATCACACTCATAATAAGCATCATTGTGAAACTTGACTATATAAGCCCAATGGCCAAGCATGATCAAACTTGAATCAGCAGTAGTGGTTATAACCTCATGTATCTGTATGCATCTTCACTTCTTCAATCTAGATCTCATTTATATAAGCATGTATTCTAAGTTTAGTAAAAACTGCACTACATGTATAAATATTGCATGCGGTGGTAACATACTCAGATGAAAGATCACCTTATTATTATTAATGGTTAACACTCATTAAACTTCAAGGACAACTTAATGATTTTAGCCTATATTGTGGAAGTATGGCTTTTAGGCTGGTTAAAAAACTCAACTAATCTTATACATGATCACATGTATATACTTGGATTTTGCTCATTATTAGATTTATCCAAGATGTTGATTTAAGCCCAAAACCAAGTTTTATATAAACAAATTGATCAGAACTATGGACTCCAAAGTAGCTAATTTCTTACTGTTGAAAGACAGAAGGGGATGTGAAATAAATAACACACTCTGGACCATTACATAAACCCACTTAGCCTTTTGACCAGTTGAGATAAAATATCAACAATATGTTAAATAAGATTGATAAATTATGTTTTCTCACATTACCTCTAGCCCTTTTCAACATGGATGGTATTTTTCTTCCACATATGTCAGCTCTTAATTAGTGGCCCTTTCCCATCATGAATGTTGTAGGTGAAACTCTCAGAATTAGGCTTTTTAATTTATATCTGTAGAAGAAAAAAAACTATTGGTCTGCATATATCAATGTCACCATTTCTGTATTAGATTAAAATACCATATGTGTGTGTGTGTGTGTGTGTGTGTGTGTGTGTGTGTTAATTTTAGAATTTAAGCAAACTTGTCTCCATGTGTTTATTTTAAAACTGATGATGATAACACATAACAGGTTCAATGGATAAAATGTTATTTCTTACTTCTTACAACTGCTCATTATATCTGAATTTACATTCAATGTTTGTTTTAATTAACATATTTGGGATAATGGGCAAATTATTTATTTTGTAGTTTATCATTATATCATTTACCAGTCTTTTATCATTCAAATATGTAAAATATAGTACCATTATACTGACTTCATATTCTATATGATATCCCAGCAATACATATTAAGCAGATAAGTGCAAATAAAAATGTTCAGAATGTAAAATTTACTCCAAGCTCAAAGAAGATCAGCAAAAGATAATATCCAACAAATTACCAAACAAAAAGCGAAGTTAACGCAGTTACCTTTATTATGATGTCTCCAACACCAACGGTACTGTACAGCTACGTCTTCTGAGTTTTACCGTCATCTTGTCTTTCAAACCAGAATTAATTTCTTGAGCTCTTACAAAATGAAGAAACTTTTAAATACTATAATTTAAGCAGCTTCTTTACATGCCATCAGATAAATTATGGCACAGTGTTATGTCTGTCAACAAAACGCAACTTCACATTTGGACGGCGCGCTGTGTGGGCATCGCCGACACAGCAACTGACATGAATTCTCTATTAGCAGACAATGATTCGGAATAAATCCTTCGCAAATCTAACATTCTCGATTTTTCATAGTTCCACTTTTCATTGTTGCATCTGTTTGATTGTACAATTGCTAATGATGTTCAATGAATCAACTTCAATTCATCTGCTGTCTGAAATCCCGGTTCAGTTGGTATTTTCTTCCGCGCATGATGCCGTGTAAATAAAAGATACGGTCGACATTCAAAGTGGTTTAGGTTAATTTATTATTTTTCTTTATTAAGGTCATTTGCAGAAAGTGTTTCGCTAGGGTGAGAAAAAAAAATATAACAAAAAGAAAACTTTCTTTTCCAACGCTAATACTGTATATATTTCAATTTGTGATTGATGCTATAAATAAAAAAAGAATGATAATAAAGCATTTTAGCCCGTGGCTTCGGCACGGCACTCGTTTTTGTGGGTTTTTTAAAATGTTGTTAGTGTTGTTTTGGGGTTGTTTTTTGTGTGTGTACCACACTAAAAAACATACCAGGTATTAGGCCTAACGTAGGAAAAGAAATTATCCTCTATTTATTACTATTCTTACTGTCAAATGACGCAAAAGTGATCAAATTGCTATTAAGATTTTGTTTTGTATAACTTACCGCTCGTTTTCCTCGAGATAAAGCAGCCACTTCAAAATGATTATAAAATCTGAGACAGATGAAAAACGTGGTTTAAATAATTCGTAATCGCCTGCCTTAAAATACTGTAGGAATTTGCTAATGTATTTCATGGCCCTCGTTTGAATAGATATCAACGATCACGTATATCGACCAAAATTTGTATATTCCTGCCCACAATCATGTATTTTGTATTAAACCGTACATTACACGAGCGCTCTGTGGCAAACTCGGGGAGGGGGGGGGTCTCTATTATACCCAGAGGCGTAGCTATGATATTTTGCGCCCGGGGACGAACTATAAAATTGGCGCCCCAGCCCCCTCCCCGTTTAATCACATTTTTGAATATTACCCTTGTTTACTTATTATAATGTAACGTTGTAAGCCTCATTTTGGCGCCCCTGTACCTTGGCGCCCGGGGACATATGTACTCCCCTTCCCCCCCAACCCCCCCACCCCCAGCTACGCCTCTGATTATACCTGCTGTATCAGTTGAGAAATATATTGAACAGATCAGGCCCCAATACTCTCGCTCTGAAAAACATTAAAATAATTATATGCAGAATATCGGTAGGTCTCCCTCTTGCCGAAAATGTCAGCACCGTATATATTTTGCAAGTAATGTAATGGGTATAATAACACACACACACACACACACACACACATCTTTTTGGGAGTGGGGTGGGGGCAACGGACAGATGCCCCCATTTCCAAAAAAAAATAAAAAGTATTTTATATTTGTGTATTTCCCCCTCAGATGTGTTCTACGTTTTATTAAAACAAAATTTTATATAAAAAATTTAGTTTTTAGAATTTTTGATGGGGTATTTATGTTTCCATAGTGTTATCTAAAGGGTTGTTCGTCCGAGTCTGGTTTCCCTCACCTTGCTCGAAGTTCCTTCCCTTGAAATGTTTTGTAACCTTTGCTATATGTCGCCTAGGTCTCAGTGTTTGCTATATGTAATGGTGTTATATTGTGTGTATGCTATATTTTCTTTATGTTTGAGACAGCAAGTATAGATCAAATATCTTTCCCAGTTGTATTTCTTCCTTTATGATGTTATATTGTATCTTTTAATTTGTTTTATGGTTTTCTAATTTTGACGATGGAATGGTGTACTATTTAGATTTTGTTTAAAAAAAATAATTTCCTATTTTATTATTCGAGTGATAATATGTGTCGTTCCTCATAATAGTCTTTAAAGATGTTGATAGGTAGGTTACGCTCGATCCAAGGTTCACGCTTCTTTATTCTCTATGTGTTTTTCCTGGGTCGCGTTAGGCCTCCTTTATTTAGTTTATCTGATTATGCTTTATTGAAAGATCCAAACGTATTTATGAGACCACATTATTCTATAGTGGTCAACCATGCAGTGCGGGAGAAGTTAGTAGGGTTTTAAACTAAGTGTTATACAGTATGTATTTGTGTCTTTATTTTGTCTGTTTATGTTCTACATTGGGTGTTTTCAAAGACTCATGATGGGCCTGTGCACTTCACTGATCCCTGTGACTTAGCCCCATGATGTCATCGCCATTTACTTCCCCCTTATATTTTCCCTGTATCCCTTCCTATATATGTCTTTAGAATTTTCTTTCAGAGAAAGAAGAAAAAAAATTAAATTACAAAATTCTTTTTCTTTTTTTAATTTTTCCTTTCTTCCCTTTTCTCTTTTAAAAAAAAAAGTTATGTGGGTTTCTTTGAAATATTTGAAATAGAATTTGAAATTTTCTTTGAAATATGGCTGTTGTGGGGTGCGAGGAGGGGGTATGGGTATGGCATCAGCTCGCAATTGCGCTACGCGACCCTTCGGTCTGTAATACCTATTCCTCCCTCCCCCTCTCTCCCCCAATTCCAACATCAATTGCGTTATATCAACCTGACGGTAAGTATCTATTCGTCGTAAGACGTATTGAGTTCTTGTTGTGGTTAATATTCTTATTTTTACCACGTATCTTATTTAAAAATCTTTATCACCTGTCCACAGGATATCATCGTAGTTACTATATAGTCTATACATTTTAGAACGATTTTGTTTTCGTAGTCTAAATCTATGAATAAAATGTTATTTTTGTTATACTTATATTTTTTGCAAATTTTCATTATTAACTTTATCCTATTATGTTTAGTTTTATCACATTGGACAATCGTATGTAGTTTGGTGAAGTTCGCTGTTTTACATAAAGGGCATTTCGGCATTATCCTCAGCATACGATGTTTGATTGTTTCTTCGCCTGTTAGCCAGGTGTTGTGCAGGTATTTAAAAATTATACTTTGTGTTTTGACAGATCTTATTTTCCCCAATTTTTCCAATTTTTTGTCCAATTTACCCTCTCAGTTGTCCTGCTCTACTCTACATTTTATATTTTTGGTTATCTCCTCCCTAATCCAAGCGTGACTTTTACTTATTAAATTTTGCATAAATGTTTTGTGTCTATATATTTTAAAATTAGTTCTCATATGTTTGCGTGGCACTTCGATTTTTTTATATTAATTTGTTATTTTTGTATATCTCTGGTCGGTTTCTCAAGGTGAAGCCGAACCAGTAGATGTACGGTGCTTCTCACGCTGTAGCCGGGTCTGAGTGCATTTTTTTTTTAATCTATTGATTATGTTAGTTAATTATAGTAGTAGAGGGCTCGGCAACCCCAAGCCCCCTCTACTTTTGGCCCTATATAATGTCTCTTTTTTTACATGATGCATTTTATGATTCCATATATAATCTATTATTTCGTTGTCTGTTTTGTTTAAAATTGTATTATCCATATCTATGGATTTAATTATGTAGTTAATATTTGAGTATAAATAAGTCTTGGCCACTTGGGCCCGCTCCATGATAGGTAATGGCGCCATGGCCAGATTTTCACATTTTCTCTTATTTTATTGATAATATGTTCATAATTTTCTACAGCTTCTTTTTTTATTACCAAAGTAAACCCCTAGAGCCTTTACAGTGTCTCTCAGTAAGTGTGTGTGTGTGTGTGGGGGGGGGCGATAATCCAGGGTGGTTGCCCCTCCAGTTAACTATTTTTAAGATTTCGTGCTTGTTGTGGTTTATTTTGGAACCCGACGCTTATAGCATTTCCCCTCTCTTATAAAGATGTTGCAATCATATGCATGTTAGAGCATTTTTTAATTCTTTTTTAGGTTTGGTATTTGTATGCCTTGTATAATCAGGGGCGGATTAAGGCTCACTGGTGCCCTAAGCACTGACAAATCTTGGTGCCCCCCTCTTTTCCACGTACACCTGAGAAGATAACCCTAGGGTGTACCATGATCAAGAAACAGAACATCATGATCAATTTGCACTAGTTGTATCAGTTTTTTTTACAAATCTTCATTCTTTTTTCTTTCTTTCTTTTCACCCTTTTCTCAACTTTGTGGTGCCCCCTTTGGCCCTGGTGTCCTATGCACGTGCTTAGTCTGCTTAATGGTTAATACGCCCCTGCTTGTATATTTGGGTTGTTTCTTATCGTGTGACGTAGGATTTATATTGCCATTACGTATTCTAGCATTGATAGTGGACATCCTTGTATCACTGATCGTTGTATTTCAAATTCTTTCGTGCATTTCCCGTTTAATTATCCCAGTGTGTAGGATTTTGGTCCATTTTGGAAATTAGGTCTGAAACCAAATTTTTTAAAAACATTCTTTATACAGTTTTGTTCAAATCAGTCGAAAGCTTTCTCCTGGTCGAAGAGTACCATAGCACTCATCATACCAGTTTCATTTATGTAGTTAATTGTAGTTTTAATGTTTAAAATATTGTTTTGTATATCCCTCCCCCACAAGTTTGATTTACATTAATTATCTTGTTTATCCTACCCTTTACTGTATTTGTTAAAATCCTACTTAAAATCTTATAGTCCGTGTTTAAAAGTGATATAGGCCTCCAGTTTTTAATCTCGTCTCTATTCCCTTTCCCTTTGTATATAATTGTGATAACTCCCTCCCTCATAGATTTAGTCATTTTATTTTTACTTAAAACTATATTATTATACAAAGCGTTTAAGATCGGCGTCAGTTCACCGTGGAACTTTTGGTAGAATTCCACGATGAGTCCATCTTTCCCTGGTGACTTTTGTGAGTGTTGATATACTTTTTGTGATTTCTTCATCTGAGATGACATCATCACATTGGTCTCTATGTACTGCTGATGTCATCTCACAGTCAACATTTTTTAAGTAGCCGTCGATTGTGCTGAAGTATATGTTCTGTGTGGTGTGTGGTGTATAGTTCTTTATAATATTTGGAAATATTATTTAGGATATCTTCTTTTACAGTATGGGTTACATTGTTTATTTTGATATTGTTTAAAATTGTATCACCCCCTTTTCTAAATTCTTCTCGCTTATATACGTTTTTTGCCTCGTTGTAGATCTCTGTAAATTTTCCCGCCCTTATTATTCTCCCCTGATTTTCGCCTTCTTCAACGATTTTAATTTTGTCTGTCAATCGTTTTTTTTTTCTTTCTCCATCGTCGTTTGTTGTTTTGCTTAGTTCTAATTTGAGTTCGTTTTTGTCTTTTTTTTCTGGGGTTTTTCCGCCCTCTATTTGAGTACTGAATATTTATTCCTTTTATTTTGTTTTTTAAAACATCCCAATCAATTATTATATTAATATTTTCTTCATTTTTGCCGGTTTCAATTTCTTTTTTTAATTATTATTTCGACATATTCTTTGTCATTTAAAATCTTATTATTTAGTTTCCATAGTCCTGGCCCACATTTTTCTATTTTTTTCATTTTTAGGTCAATAGTGAGCATGAAATGGTCTGATAGCTTTTGGTTGGTTATTGCAGTATTAATATATATTAATGGATCATAAAAATTTCCGTAAAATTTATCAATCCTGCTAGACTGGTTTAATTTATAGTTACCCAGTTGAAATCTCCCCCTATGATTAGATTTTCCATCGAATATTGTTGTAGGTAGGTATATAAGTTTTCTTTAAAATTAGTTTCTTATTTCTATTAGCTGGCATGTACACATTTATAATATGCCAATTAAACATTTTAACACGTAGCAACCGTCCCTTAAAAAATTCCCCCCTCCTCAAACCTTTCCCAGCTTTTTAAAAATATTATTGTTGCAATCAACTCTAATATCATTATTTGCAAAATTGTTGCATATCTTTATTGCGTTAAGTTTGTCTTCTACTAAAATTTTGAACTCTGGCTTAATTCTATAGTGTGTTTCTTGTATCATTATTACATCAAAGTTTGTTTCTTTGGCTACTTTGTCTGCTTTCGCTTTGTCTATCCCATTGCTGTTGATAGTAGCGATCCGGAAATTTGTTTCTTCCAGTTTTGCTTTACTCCCAGGTGCCGCTTCACTTTTATATTGAATTTAATTGTATATATTTCAGTTAAAGTTATTATATTCCTTTTTTTTTTGTACACACACACCAGCACGCTCGACAAAGAGCGCTTGAGTAATATACAGTTTGATACATCCTACATGGTAGTGGGCAGGAATACATATATAGGTCGTTATCCTTCTCGACCGAAGTAGTAACATTGTTCCAATGCTAACACTCGACGTCCTCGATTTGTTCTTCATCGTATTTGCAGTCTATACACTTAAAGTTACAATGGAAAAGTGTACATGAACATATTTATACCATAGACAGAGCCTTGAAGTACTACTTTTTTCGGTCTAAAACTGTCAAAAAAAAAAAAACGAAAAAAAAACAGCATGTAATAGTTCATTTCGATACAGTTGCACAGAGCATTTGACGTTCATTTTGATGTCAATATATATTGATATCGATTAAGTGCGATTTGTTTTCAAAGCTGCTTTATTGCTGGTAGTGCTTCTGCTTTCAAGTTCGATATATAATATACCCATGGAGCAGTAGTAATACAGAAATCAGAACAACAACCATAATCATCATCATCGGGAGTATTATTATCGTATATGTTGGTCACATCGATGATCATTAATAAAAAGCGGTTGAAATATGAACAATATTCCATCTCTTCAAATAGCAAATAACCAAGCAAAGTGTGTGTGTGTATGTGTGTGTGTGTGTGTAATTTTTAACGTAGCTTTAAAAAAAAATGCAATCATATCGCTACCATGTCTGCATTGTGACAGTTTATAATGATGTCTAGCAATGTGGCATCATGCCACAAACATACAGCATTTTGTCCCACCCAATCACATTATCCTCACACCAGTATCTTAATGATGGGCGCCAAAAGAGGCAGCTGCTAGTACCATTTTTATGTCTTTAGTATGATTCGGCAGGGGTTTGAATCCGCGACCTCTCGCATCCAAGGCGGACGCTCTGTACAGACACTGCACCACCTGAGCGATCGCTTAGCAAAGAATGTACGATGCTGTTTCCTGTTGTTCATAAAAACTCGACCTGGAGACCTACCTGACGGAAAATGAAAGCGCATTATAACGTTATAATATACGAATCCGGAATTTTTTTGATTATTATAATTTTCAAGAAAGTTAGTGCCTTTTAGCATTTGACAACGTGTGCTTGCAGTTGCATACTAAGGGAAGAGGGAGTTTACAACATACTTCGATGCTGACTACTGATTTGAAGCATAAAATTAAAACTAAACAACAGCATAACATGTTTATATATCTTATTAAATACGTCTTCATTTGTCTTTCCGTGCGCCAAAATGCCTTCCTACACGAACATGTTCCATATAGGTAAATAAGTTGTACCAATCGTAAACAACCACCGATTTCGACATATATGATATCAATTTATAGGTTTCTCATCAGTTTAAATCGATCTGTGCAACAAAAAAAAAAAAAAAAAAATAATTAAAAAAATGTGTGAAAATGAATAATAAAAAAGTTGCTATTTGTGACTCATTGTCGCTTGCGACTTTACCGATCTTCGTATCCTTGATGCTTCCATCCTTCCCGTTTAGGGATGGTAGCACCTACTTGGATGCTAATACTATAGATTTGAAGCATATAATTAAAGCTGTACAACAGTAAATAATATGTTTATGTATCTTCTTATTAAGTACGTCTTCATAATGTATGTTCGTGCGCCCAATGCCTTCCTCTACGAACGGTTTCGATATACACGAATAAGTCATACCAATAGTAAATAAACACCGATTTTGACAAATTTCATATTAATATATAGGTTTCTCATCTGTCTAACTCGATCTGTGCCAACAGACATGTGTGAACATGCAGAATACAAAAAAGTGTACTTTTTACTGAATATTGGGTTCGACTTTACTGATCTTCATATCCTTGCTACGTTCATATACCGTTCCCGTTCTGCGATGGTAGCACATACTTCCATGCTAATACTATAGATCTGAAGCATAGAATTAAAGCTGTACATAATTATAAAATATGTGTATGTATCTTATTAAGCACGTCTTTATCTGTCTTTCCGTGTGCCTACATCTGACCTATACGAAAGTTTTCCATATGGGCGAATAAGTCATACCAATCGCAAAGAACGATTTTGACACGTTTGATATCAGTTGATAAATTTTTATCAGTCTAAATAGATCTGTGCCAATATAAATGGGTGAAAATGCAAAATAGAAAAGTTGGTATTTTTCACTCAGTATCGCTTGCAACGTTACCGATCATCGTATCCTTGCTACGTCCATCTGCCATTCCCGTTTTGCGATCGTATCACATTTTTTCGATGCTAATTCTATAAACCTGACACATATAATAAAAGCTGTTCAACGGTAAATAATGTGTATGCGTCTTATGAAGTACGTCTTCATTTGTACGTCCTTGCGTTTAGTGCCTTCCTAACCGAATATTTTCCATATAGGCGAATAAGTCATACCAATCGCAAACAACCAACGATGTTGACAAGTTTGATATCAATTGATACGTTTCTCATGATTCTAAGTCGATCTCTGCCAATAGACATGTGTGAAAATGCAAAATAAAAAAGATTGTTCTTTTTACTGAATATCGGGTGCGACATTACCGATCTTCATATCCTTGGTACGTGAAACTACCATTGCCGTTTTGCGATTGTACCACATATTTCGATGCTAATACTATAAATTTGAAGAATATAATTAAAGCTGTACAACAGTAAATAATATGTGTGTGTATCTTATTAAGTACGTCTTCATTTGTCTGTCTTTTCTCCTAATATCTTCTATACGATCGTTTAACAAACAGGTGAATAAGTCATTACAATAGTAATAAACACCGATTTAGCAAAATTTGATATCAATTGTTAGGTTTCTCGTCAGTCTAAATCGATCTGTGCCAACAGAAATGTGTGAAAATGAAAATAAAATAGTTTGTATTTTTGACTCGATATCGGTTGCGACTTTAACAATCTTCATATCCTTGATACGTGCCTCTACCATTGCAGTTTGCCACGGTACCATATATTTCAATTTTAATATTATAGATCTCAAACATATAAGGAAAGCTATACAACAATATATAATATGTGTATGCATCTTATAAAGTACATCTTTGTGTGTCTGTATGTCCGCTCAATGTCTTCCTCAATGAGCGTTTTCCATATAGGCAAATAAGTTATAACATTAGTAATTTTTTAAAAACGCGATTTAGACGAATTTGATATCAATTGATAGGTTTCTCATCAGTCTAAATTGATCTGTGAAATATATAAATGTGTGAAAATGCAAGTTAAAAAGTTGATATTTTTTACTTGGTGTCGCTTGCGATATTACGGATCATCAACGGATCATCATATTCTATATTCTACCTATGTGCCTCTACACTTGCCGCTTTGAGATGGTACCATATAATTCGATGATAATCATTTGAATGTTAGTGCTCCTAGATCTTTACAACACGAACGTTTATCTTAGAGTCGAATAAGTCATACCAATCGTAAGCACACACAGATTTTGACAAATCTGGTATTATTTGGTAGGTTTCTCATCAGTCTAAATTGATCTATGCCTACAGAAATGTGTGAAAATGCAACCTAGAAAAGTTTATATATTTTACCCAGTATCCTTTGCGACTTTACCATTACCAATCTTCATATCCTTGTTACGTGCTTCTAGTATTGCTGTTTTGCGATGGTATCACATACCTCGATGCTGATACTAGTGATATGAAGCATATACTTAAGCAATAAAACAGTAAAAATTATGTGTATGTATCTTATTAAGTACATCTTCATTTCTCTGTCCGTGCGCCTACATCCTTGCAACATGATCGTTTTCTATAAGGCTAAATATGTCATGTTAATCGTAAAAAAAGCTACAAAGATTTGGACCTATTTGATATCCAGTTATTGGTTTCTCATTAGTCTAAAACGACCCGTGTCAATATAAATGTGTGAAAATGCTACCTTGAAAGTTGCCTTTTTTGTCTCGGTATTGCTTGCGACTTACCGATCTTCATATCTTTGCTACCCGCTTCTACCCTTGCCGTTTTTTGATGGTTTGTATATAACCAAATAAGTCATGCCAATTGTAAAGAACCACCGATGTTAACACATTTGATATCAGTTTATAGGTTTCTCATCCTCCAAATCTTTCTGTTTTTAAGAAACGTTTTTCTAATTCAACTAACGGGTCATCACGCTAAAATTACGCTACTGACAAATGTCACCTTAATATCCTACATACTAAACTTAGACAAGCAGGTAGTCTCCTGAAATCCGACCTTTACATGGTGAATTTAGTTAACTCTTTCACGTGTGCATGTGCTTATGATAATGAAGAAGTTGAACACTTTGTCTATTGCCCCTTACCTAATGCCAAAGATCTCAGCTCTTTCGCTCTACCTTTCAATACACTTCAGGGTTAAGTCTAGATTTATCATTGAAAAGTGACGTGACTACTCACCTACAATAAGATGTCTTTCTGCTTGTGTGATGACACGTTAGTTAAATTAGAGAAACGTTTCTTAAAAATAGAAAGATTTGGAGGATTTCGGATATCATCAGGCAGAGAGTTCTAAAGACGAATCGTATATGGTAAAAGGTCGTGTGAAAATATAAAGTTTGGTTGAGATTGGTGTGATACTTTGAGAGTAACGTAGACGATAATTAGATGCCTCATATCTCCTTTGTGGAAGAAGTTCTTTTAAATAGTTAGGTACTTGAGTATTTATAATCGAATACATAATGCATAATCTCTTCCTTTTCCTTCGTTGTGCAAACCAAGCAGTTTCCGCATAAAGAGACTATCTAGAAGAATTAATGGGTATAGATCTGGAACGATCCGTGCATCTTCCATCTGATTTTCCCCCCTTTATTCTGATCTTTCCGAATCTTCAATAGAACAATTATCCCAGACTCCAGAAGTATATTCTAAGGTTGGACTTATGAATAGTGTATATAATTTAGCTGAAGTCAACAATTAGTCTGCATTTAGACGGTAGTGTTTTATCTCCTTTCTTATACATCGGTATGTCATACGCTAGCTTGCACTGTGTTAGGAACACGCTGGCTGGGAGTGATTTATTTAAATGTATTTGCAATGGAACATACATTTCTTCAACTATACTTGTACAAGTTTATTACTTATTGGATTGGTTCCAGCGGTTTTGTTTAGGTCAAGACTAGTTACTACATCTATAATTTCTTGTTTATATATAATGATGGCAGAAATAAAAGTTTCATTTCTAACTTCAAAATGCGGTAACTGTTTATCATAATTTTTTAAACGTGTAACATATCAAACTTCCGAGTTCAACAGGTCGCACTTCTCCTGATCACTTGTTGCAAATTTAGATGATCATTTCGTACGTTTCAGTGGAGGTAATAGGTTCCATGTCTTTGTAGAATGTACTTGTTATCTCATTATTTTCCAATAAGGTCGAGGATTTGATCCGATGGCAGGGGTTGAACCTGCATCCTTTCGGTCGCAGGTCTGAGACGCTAACCACTGAGCCAATGTTGCTCCTCTTAAGATTAATATACCCATATGATATTTTCCAGTATCATACGTAACTATATGGTACGTTTAATAACACCCAATAACTCAGCAAATGCCGGCATGACGACATATGAATTGAAGGTGTAATGACGAATGTAATTTAAAGTCAATTATGTAACCTATTTTTATGCTTTTTATTGAATATCATTTCTGTCATGTGATACACATAACATAATCTTACATTTAAGATTATTTAAAATGAAATTTATGAAATTCGTTAAATAGTTTCAATCTTTTGCGACTCTCGTGAAAAGATCCTTCATTGCTGTTCATGTAATTTTACATGTCATTATATTTCTTTATTGATTTGCACTTTGGTTACAAAAGAGACAACTTTTGCAATTTAAAACTTATTTCATCTATACTACACTAGTATAGCTCATGAAATGAAGGCAGTTTACTTGGCCTCTAATTCATCTATAGGGAATGATACCTGCGGGAGACTGCTCTATCTGACCAGTGTGTAACTATGGAAACGGTAATTTAGTGACCTCTTCTCCAGCCTCGAGCTTTAGGTTAAGACTGAAATTCGCTGTCTTATGTAATGTTCTGTATCTGTAGTTTAAAGCTGGGAGAATTATACAAAGAGAATAGCAAGTAAACCCTTCTGTAAATGGAGCAAACTCGCACTTTTACATTGTAAAACTAATTTATCTTACAATCATTTATGAATAATTAAAAATTACTGAGTAGTAACTAAGAATATATAAATTCTTTAGATGGAGACCCAAATTTCATTTTTTAAATTATCGTATTTTTTATGTTTACTTTCCAGATACATTTTTAAAAAAATTCTCAAGAAAATATGAAATCTAACAAAAGATGAACGAAAGTCTTATTATTTTGATTTTTTGTAAAGAGCAAAGAAAGAAAACTATTAATGACATAAGCTTTCATCATGACATATACACACTAGCCTCCACAGAAGTACTTTTATGACAGTACGGTTAAAATAGAAATAAATATGCATATACAGTTGTAAACTTTCCCGATTTATGACTAAACATTTATACTGTGATAGGGTATTCTTAGTAAGTAAAATGTGTATTATACAATGAATGAATAGGAGGTATTCGATGAATGGACTGCACGCATTTCAGGTGCAGTGGCTACTCAAGATTATTTACTGATGCACAAACTAGTCATAGTTGTCATACTGGTTGTCATTCCAGGGATACTGACAGTCAGTGATTTCCACCTTGTAAAATCTTTCCTCTAGGGCGGACAATAATAATAGTTTCTGAAGCTGATTTTATTAGCAATGGTTTGCAAAATAACAACAAATATCCTTGTGTTTTATCAACTCATTATGGTTCCGCTGCTTTGGTAGAACAAAAAGGAATGTTCTTTATTGTTTTATGAATTTTATGCCCTGTGACAATGGCCAACATTTTGTAGGTCACGATCACTTTGGCATAAACTTATTTTATGCATGGCAGTTGGAAACTACGAAAATCTTCTTAGAGGCGAGCTGTATAATCGGCAGTTACATTGTTATTCTGAAAGAGTTCTGATAACTAAATAAATAAGTAAATAAATAAAAACACCATCTTTTATCATTAAAAGTTGCCAAGTGTTGTTTATACATTGTACGTGGCGTAATTCGTAAGTTTACTAGGCATATTTTCAACTCGGTAACGCCTGGTAACGGTCATACTTTTACCTAAATATGTGGGTCCTTTGAGAGCATCGTAAATGTATGGAGGAAAAGAAATAATTGTATTTTATGCTCATCTCAAAAGATTTGTTTGTATTTCTGCGAAATAGTCATGCCTAACCAGATAATAGCACAGACCCCCCCCCCCCATTGTAACTACAAAGCCTTGAGCAAGTGCGAAGTTACCAGTTAATTTTATTGTTTGTTTCTATTTTTCAAGTTGTCTTCGTGTGTGCGCGCGTAAATTGAAAGCTTGTTATTACTAATCAATATCGTCAATCATATTTGCTCCATTATTCCATGCAGATAAGAAAGGAACTAATTTTGTGTTGAATTTGTGCCCCCCCCCCCCACACACACACATCCCACCCCGCCCCGGCACGGTACAATAAACAAACACTTGATTGAAAATAAAATAAAAGAAACTAACCTTGCATTGTTATAATGTATTCCTTCTTTTTTCATCATGCGAAATTTACAGAACAAAATATATCAACGAACTCCGTAAATGTAGCGGATGCCGGCATGCGTATGCATCCTTACTGTGTGTGTATCGCTAATGTCAGATAAAAAAATATCGCAAAAGAGACGAAAATATCACCAGATTGCTTGAAGGCGCCTGCCATTCACGCATGATAAGTTTCAAGGTGCAAACGGACCAAGATTATATTGTATCCAGGTTAACTATACGACGATATCTCGCAAATAAAAAAAGAAATCATTATTTTAAAGAACATACAATGTGAGTGCAAATGATAATCTTTCGCTAGTATGAGTTACGAAAGTATCGGGGGGGCACCAGACAGATGACCCCCCCCCCACAAAAAATAAAGTGTTTTCATGTACTCTTGTATACCCCAAGATGTGTGTGCTTGTTTAAAGTTTAAAAAAGGAATTTTGATCAAACTTTTAGTTTATAATTAGTCCTAGTGTTTTCTAAAGGGTAGTAGTCTGAAACATGGGTCTTATTCCCATTTTCAGATTTCATATCCTTGATTTTTAGTGATCTTTGTCAAGAATTTTCTATGTTCCGTGTATGCTATGTGTATCAATGCTATGGTGTGTGTATGCTATATAGTCTGTGTGTAGGGACAGCAATACTATGTCAAATTTGTCTCTGTTGTCTTAATATATATTTTTCTATGGACTTTTCAAATTTATTTGTTTGTCCTGGTATAAATTTAGTTGCTTTTGAATTAATTTGCAATTTAGAATTCCGGCGAGATGAACGGTATACTACCATTTGAAATTAAAATAAAACCTTTTGTTTTATGTGATTGACTATGGTGTGGCGTTTCTCACATTAAAGTCTATTTTCAAAATGAGGTAGGCTGTATTCGAGTCAGGGTCCGCACTTTCTTTCTTTATTTATTTGTGTTTCTCCCGATTCGAGTTAGGCCTCCTCTCTAGCATTTAATTTATAATGTAAAAGAAGTAAATATCCAACCCAAAACCCCTTAGGAAGCTTTATACATTTACTGGTTTGGTTTTAGCATGAAAAACATAAGTGACATCTACAGAAATAATAAACTGGTAAAAAGACTAGAAACAACAAGGACCTTTAGAAGTATAAAGGAACTTTTATGTAAATATAGGGAAAATGAGGAACTTTGGGGAATTGAAACTAAGGAAACATATAATTGGATAAGGGAAAATTTAACCTCTAAAATTAAAAATAAAGTAGAGGAGGAAATATCTCGGTTAATTGGGACAGACCTCTGAGGTACGTGACCAACATCGGCTCTCCAAAATACAAAGCTTGATATTCAAATATCTACACGACATATGCATACATGTAAAATATCTCATGTGCAAATGTGCGAACTTCACAAAATATCATGCGATGGCACAGTGCGAGTTTAGGAAACAAGACAGGATACAATTAATTATGGAGATATCCAAGAAATAAAAATACAGAAGAAACCAAGTTTTATATCAAGACGGCAACTTTAACAAAACTTTAATAGGAAAAATAACAGATAACATAACTAAAACCATGATGGCGTGTGACCAAGTCATAAACCTAAAAAAATGAATAGGCAAATTTTTTTGTAATCCTTTCAAATTAATTAGAAAAAAGAACTTCTAGGAAGATTTGTGAATGGGAGGGACGGGGCTGCAAAGGGTGAAAAGAAGGGGAGGGAGATGGGGCAATGGATAATCTCCCCTTAAAGGGGACCATCACAAAGTGAACCCTTGCCCTCATACCCCCACCCCGGATTGGAATCTGCTGTAGCCGCCACCCTTTTAATTTCTTATAAATTTTCCTAAACAGCTTCAGTTTCTTTTTATTATCCATTACAATTAAAATTAAATAATTAAATAGACTTTAATTATATTACGTAAACTATCACAAATCCTAATTATCGGGACAGAGAAACTATATGGGAAAAGTACGAGATAATGACGTCATGGGGCTATGAAAGAGTCGGGAAAAACACCTCATATAGGAAACTTTACATACATACACGAAAACAAAGGATCTAATAAGTCTCTCTTCTAATTCTATTTGCTCAAAATGTGCAGCTCTCGCACAGCACGGTAAATCCCCACTGTGTGTGTGTATGTGTGTGTGTGTGTGTGTGTGTGGGAAGAACAACCATTTTTAGAGATTTTGGCAGAAATCCAATAAATAATTTGAGACGGCCTAACTCTAGGTGGGAGAAATACAAGCAAATAAAAAAGTGTATGGACTCCAACTCGAGTACAGCGGATTTCAATTTACAAATCCAATATGTGAATAATGACACAATATATTTGCACACAGAACACATTAAGTTTTTTTTTTCTTAATTAAATTATAATACACCGTTACTTAGCCAAAATTCAAAAATATATTAAATAAATAAAAATAAACCTTTTCTTGATCCGATTATAAGGTCCTAAGATTACTGGGGAGATTTGGGAAAAAATAAAGGCTATCCCAACATGGAAGCAAAATATAGCATACACAAACTATAGCATATATATGTATAGCACACACGGGATATAGGCGACCTCTAGCCAAGGTCAACCAAGAGTATAGGGAAGGGATTTCAAGTCAGGTGATGGAAAGATGGAAACCTATTCGGAAAAACAACCCTATAGATAAAACTAGGTTTTAAAAGAAATACCCCGTTAAAAAGGAGAATTAAATTTTTTTGACCTAAATTCTTTTGCATAATATAAAACATACAACACATGGGGGGGGGGGATAAATACACATAAAACACTATAATTTTTTGGAAAAGTGGGGTGGGGGGTCTGTCTGGTGCCGGCCCCCCCCCCCCCCCAGTACTTCGTCTTGTGGGGATAAATGTACGTCATTTCCTGCTGGCGTCCTCTATAGGTGGAAAATCGTATCTAAGTAACAGTGATGTATACTTTTATTTCGAGAAATTAAATTATTTTTTCTGTACACTTTATAGGTTTTTTTTGGTTCTTTTTGTTCAAGTATAACTACTTTTAATCATGTTATTCAAATCTGATGTATAAAGAAAAATGTTGGTGCATGGCCGGTAACTTTTATACGTCATGGCAACGGAAAATAAATTCCGCGCATGCGCATTTTGTGTGGGAGCACAAAAAAAACCCCACACAAAAACAAGCAATCTACTAAAACAAGCCATTACGTGAGAACTTGGCCTGAAAAGAGCAAATATAGGTACTATAAAATATTGCTAGTCTCGGATTTGACAATCCTTAGTTTTTTATGCTGATGAAACATTTTTCAGTAGAATTTTTCTTCCTACAGTTTAAATGCCTAATTTTACTGTTTATAATCATACATGTTCAAATGTACTGGTCACATATAACAATATCGTCGAAATATTAACTGATACCATGCTGGATTTATATAGAATGTCTAAATAATCATAAAACTAAAGGTGTAATTGATTATAACCAATATATATTTTTTGCAATAACAAGATAATGAGATCCGAAGATTGACCAAACAGTACTTAGAGAAATTCAATATCGATTAGTTCATCCTCAACCTCCAACTGATATACTTTATTGCAAGGGGTAAATGGTACCGTATTGAAAGACGTGTTAGGATAAAAGATACCGTTGTTAAAGAATATCCTGACCGACTGAGATCTTAACATCGTACATCATAGCTGAAAACAGTGCAAGCCAGTATACATATTTGCATTATGCTCACGCAAGAAATATTGTATCAACCAAATGGGTTTCTTGACCGAGCGATGTCAAGCCCTTGCGCGAATCCCGCTACGAGTCATAGGTTTCCCCGATTCAAAGGAATCCTGTACAACTACTTCTGCAAACTGGAAAGTCCAACGCGTCCAATCTATCAGTAATGTTACTCTAATTAATACATGACCACAAATCCCAACTTCCCAATTGTATGTCAATGTCACAACTGCAAAGCTTCTCTTCGTTAACTTTCCGTAACTTACCGCCAGTATTTCACGCCGTGAAACTATACAACTCAACAACCTAATACAGGGAACCGTTTTTACTACGCCACCTTAGGCCTTTTAAATCATGACTTTTAGCTTCATTTCGCCTGTAACTTTGTAACATATTTACCACCACAGCAACAATAAACGGCACCCGCCGACGGCGGAACAGTCCTTTTCTGTTGATTCCATTGTATAATTTACCAATCTCCAGTCATAAATACTGCACCTGGAGTCACACGATCAATTCACGCAATTAGATTTGAATAGGGACTACTGAGTGACAGGGATACTCATGCGGCTCTTACCTGAATTCACCAAAAGTAAACCATGTCATCTTGAAACTCACTTACACTTCACTCCGTAACGTTTGCCCCTAGTAACTGGCTAATTATTTTGGTCTAAAGACTATAATCCCAGCACCGACTTCCCATATTCAAGCAAGTATATAAGGAATCCTTAAAATGGAGAGCGGTAAACAAATGCGCATACTCCAAAATATATTACAATATTATACATACCTTGGAATTTTATTAACTATTTTTGTTTACATATTTTCAATGTACTCGTGGATGGGTAATGTGATTTTGCGTTCTGCCTTGCTTATAAAATGTATTGTCTTTGGTCAACAAAAGTTGATTTAGAGAGGATAAGAAAAGAAGTTTTGTTAAACGATGATGGAATTAAATAAACACTGGGGACAATATCGTACGTTGCACATAAATCGCAGAGATTAATTGAGATTTTGCTTAACGGTCAATCAGTCCGCACTCGAAGTAGGGAAATAAGCGAATAGTGCAAAAGCCGACCATTGTCTGATAATCGACGTACATCTGCCACAGCCATATATTGTAAAAATCCCATTACTACAGGTAAAAAAGAATTAACTACAACTGCTTCTTTGGGGCGTCATGTGTGACCAGTGTATATTAGTACTGTGTTAGAAAAATATTGCGACAAACCAAAGTAAAGAAAACAGTCACTTTTATCAATCAGTCCATATCGTTTTACAAATTATACTGAATAACTGACTTCAGTAGAACTCAGAAGAATGTATTCCTGTAAGCACATCACGATTGCGGTGTTTGTACATTTATATAAAGTGGGATCATTTTACAAGCAAAGTATACATTTAAAAATTAACACTACAAATGAGACAACGCTTAAGTACATACGGATTATAATCGTGAGATGGCAAAGAATGGTTCATATGTTGAGAGGTAACCAATACACCAACAAAATAAGAGTTTGTAAGAACATCTTATTTCCTTCTTAGATATACTTAGCCGTAATGCAAATTGTTTCCTAATATGAAACATGTAAACATATTCCGACCATGCTGGAAACAAAAATAGTAAATTTAATTTAGTTCAGCGTAAACTGTAAGTTAGTTCTTTCCTTTTGGCATGGTGTCTGAATAAAAAAGTATATTTCTCAAATTTGCTAACCACTACACTGTCATTATGTAATTAGATACCTAATTGATGTACCTTGGTTGTATACATATATCTATAAATATATATAGTTTTGTGGACATGTACGGTTGAATAATACCATCCCGTGTTTGTGTAGGGAAATGCGTACATCACAATCGCACTCGTAAATTTGAATCAATACCATCTCATGAATGGTTAGGGGCCGTCCATTTAGTATGTACGCATAGAGGGGTGGGGGGTGGGGGTAACCCAAATGCATAGGCTTGAGCATGGAGGTATACTGATAATATATGTACGCATTTAAGGGGGGGGGGGGCGCTGAAACCTCGAAAATAAGTTGTATAATACGTAACCTGTTCGACTTGGTTCAGTAGGCTTTTGCATTTTAGCGGACATAAGACAAACTTGTCCCACCCAGTCACACTATCCTGACACCAGGCCGACTAATCCGAACACTAACCTCTTAATGATCAGCACCAAAAGAGGCAGCTGCTAGTACCATTTTTATGTCTTTAGTATGATTCGGCCGGGGTTTGAATACGCGACCCCTCGCATCCGAGGCGGACGCTCTATAGACACATTGCACCATCGGAGAAGTCGCTTAGTAAAGAATGTACGATACTGGTTCCTGTTTTTCATGACAACTCGACCTGGAGACCTACCTGATGGAAAATGAAGGCGCATTATAAGGTTATAATATACGAGTCCATAAATACATAAATATTTTTTAAATTATAATTTTCGAGCAATTAGTGTCTCTTAGCATTTGACAAAGTCTGCTTGCAGTAGCGTACTAAGGGGAGGGGGATTACAACATACTTCGATGCTAATACTACTGATTTCAAGCATAAAATTAAAGCTAAACAACAGCATATAACATGTTTACATATATTATTAAGTACGTCTTCATTTGTCTTTCCGTGCGCCAAATACCTTCCAACACAAAGATTTTCCATATAGGTAAATTAGTTGTACCAATCTTAAACAACCATATATTTCGACATATATAATATCAGTGTATAGGTTTCTCATCAGTTTAAATCGATCTGTGCCAAAAAAAGTCGAGAAAATTAATAATAAAAAAGTTGGTATTTATGACTCATTATTGCTTGCGACTTTACCGATCTTCATATCCTTGATATGTGCATCTACCCTTCCCGTTTTGCGATAGTAGCACATACTTGGATGCTAATACTATAGATTTGAAGCATATAATTTAAGATGTACAACATTAAATAATATGTGTATGTATCTTATTAAGTACGGTTTCATATGTCTGTTTGTGCACCCGATGCCTTCCTATCCGAACGGTTTCCATATAGGTGAATAATTTATACCAATAGTAAACAAACACAGCTTTTGACAAATTTCATATTAATATATAGGTTCTCATCTGCCTAAATCGATTTGTGCCAATAGACGTGTGTGAAAATACAAAATAAAAAAGTTCCACTTTTTACGGAATATCGGGTGCGACTTTACCGATCTTCATATGCTTGCTACTTTAATACACCCTTCCCGTTTTGTGATTGTAGCACATACTTCGATGCTAATATTAGAGATCTGAAGTATAGAATTAAAACTATACAATATTATAAAATGTGTGTATATATCTTAATAAGCACGTCTTTATTTGTCTGTCTGTGCGCCTAGATCCGACCTATACGAAAGATTTTCATATGGGCGAATAAGTCATAACAATCGCAAAAACAACGGTTTTGACACATTTGATATCAGATGACAAATTTGATTTTAATTGATATGTTTCTAATCATACTAAATCGATCTGTGCCAATAGACATGTGTGAAAATGCAAAATAGAAGGTTTTGTTCTTTTTACTGAATATCGGGTGCGACTTTACCGATCTGCATATCCTTGCTACGTGAATCTACCATTGCCGTTTTGCGATCGTACTACATATTTCGATGCTATTGCTATATATCTAAAGCATATAATTAAAGCCGTACAACTGTAAATAGTATGTGTATGTATCTTATTAAGTATATCTTCCTTTGTCTGTCATTTCGCCTAATGTCTTCCTATACGATCGTTTTCCATACAGGTGAATAACTCATAACAATAGTAAATAAACCCCGATTTTGACAAATTTGATATAAATTGATAGGTTTCGCATCAGTCTAAATCGATCTGTGATAGTAGAAATGTAAGAAAATGCAATATGAAAGTTTTGGTATATTTGACTCTGTATCGCTTGTGAATTTAACAATCTTCATAACCTTGATACGTGCATCTTCCATTGCCGTTTGTCTCGGTATCACAAACTTCAATGTTTATAGTATAAATCTGAAGCATACAAGGAGAGCTATACAACAGTATATAATATGTGTATGAATCTTATTAAATACATCTTGATGTGTCTGTATGTCCGCCCAATGTCTTCCACAGCGAGCGTTTTCCATATTGTGTATTGTTCCACTTTCTATTTTTACACTACCTAATTTTGACCTAGTTTAATAAACACCCATTTCTACAGAGGACACATCTGTCGCAGCCTCGACATTTTTTTACACTTATCAGCATTGAGTCAGTCGGACAAAAAGATTTGTCAAAAGTCATATCATTATTATTAATGAAGTGAAACAAGGACACATACGATGAAAAAAATAATACATTTCTCCAATTCACTTTTTTCCAACCAGGAAGTCCTCTTAAAATCTTTACCAACTATTCTGACAAGGCAAATACAATTCGTTCCATACCAATCATCCAGTCTGCTGCTCAGCATGTGTTAGCTATGTGACTCACAGCTGATAACTGCATCTCCATCACTTTTTTAGAACTGTGTTTTGTGTTTTACGTGAATATGTCATTACTGATTTTCTGAGGTGGTTCTTGGGTATTTTACTTTGGAGTAATGAATATGAAACACACGTTTATGGTATATTTCATAAATAAATCAGCATCCTCTACATTACTGCTAATTTAAATAAAATTACGTGTATTACTATTAGGATTTTTCTCTCAAAAATAGGCAATTTTACTTTAATAGTAAATTTTCAAACGTCCATTAAACTAATTTTGATATTTAACTTATTTTGACAAATTAATTCTTTCTAAATGTCTTCTGTCTCCTATTATTTGCACTATTAGAGAAATAAGTTATGAAGTATGCAAAACAGTTTTGTACCTTAAACAGTACATGTACATTAAAGAATTGGGGTTCTGCATATTCACAATGCCATTTAATTATTGCAAGGATGTTGTACACTAAATCTAGTATTCTTTTATTATAAGTAAACAATTGTATTATTATACCATCATGATTTTCCCCCAATTTTATTCTTTCAGTTTTTCCAACAAAATATCTGTTCCAAAACAAATTTTTCGATAAATATAGGAACAAATTCTGAGTAAACACCATTTTTCTTTTGTTGTCGTTGTTAATGGTAGACTGAGAGAAGAAAATGCAGCAGCATATAATATGAACTTAAGTGAAGTTATGAACTTACTAAGCCTGGATTTAAATAAATTGTATCACTTGTATTTCTAATGACAGCCACAATCCTCTTAGTTTGGGCTCAAGACCAGCAATAGTGAACAGAGGTATTTCGAAAGACATATAACAGCTCACTCATTATAATGTTACTAATTAGCATTATTGAAAACTTCTTAGATATCAAAATAAATAGTATATATGTATGGTGCTTGTTGGCGACATTGGCAGATTATTCACTCCACATCCTGGTTCCCGGGCAGTTTTGATCTCTCACAATAATAATCACGGACACAGTGGCTCGTTACAAAGAAAATCAACAGATTTGGGTTCTAACCTGTAACACTATTAACATATTATATTGTTACAGGTTAGAACCCCATCCCTTGATTTTCTTTGTAACGACCCCCTGTCATCATGGGCAGTAAATTTGAAACATGCTACTTCCGGGTCAATCTATTTTTAAGGTGCAATATATACTAGTACATAATGGGAGGTAACTCAAGTTGTGCTATTCAATTCAATTCATTAATGAAAAAATGGAAATAAATAGGTAAAAAGGCAATTATTTATTTTGCAGATGAATATTTATCGAATATTTAACATTCAGCAGCGTAAATATGCATTTATTTTATTGATATTTGTGGCAAGAGTGCAGAAAAGGACGACGTGCTTCGTGGGCAGATGGAAATCTGCCCACGAACTTTTATCTGCCCACGAAACCGTCTGAGGACGACAAAACTGCCCACGACCCACCTTAAATAATAGTATATATATATATATATATATATATATATATATATATATATATATGTATATATATGTATGTATATATATGTATGTATATATATGTATGTATATATATATATATATATATATATATATATATATATATATATATATATATATATATATATATATATATATATATATATATATATATATATATATATATATATATTCATTTAAAAGTAAAATATGCTTAATTTATGACAAAAACAGCCAACTTCCCCATCCATCATATTACAGCTTTGGAGCCCCAAAGCCTATACGTACCTTCATCAATTAACTTATTGATGGTAATTGTATCATTATGGTTCAAGAGTATACGAACACCGCTGTGAATCAACGGTGTAGTACTTTTAAATCTATCCTTGTCGCGACTTGTCGGCATAAACAAATACACATTAAGGACAAGACCTGCTTTAACACCACAGTGGCCAAAGTTTTTTTGCACCAATGCCATTCCAGGAATTATAATTGTTAACAGTTTTCGAACGATTGTCCTAGTTTGCATTTGGGCGAGATAATTGCCACGTCATTTTCTAACTCATCACTACGCGTATGAAATTTGAATTTACGTACTAGTAATTTCAGTGATCGGTCACGAAAATACTCGGCAACTTCAGTTGCAATAGCAACTGCAAGACGTTTTTCTTTTCATCCTTAATACGACGACGGCTTTTTTCATCCTCAATACAAGGACGGTTGTTGTTTAAACTCGTCTAATATCTCGAGTATATCAGCTTTTCTTACACTCTTGGTATTTCTATATTACGCACTTTGCAATTTGTTTCAGTTGTTTGTGCCGTTATTTTTGTATTAACAACGATTGATGGATTAGTGATTTGTGGTGGATTCGGTGTAAGTATGAATCTTAATAATTCAAGTATGTCATTTTTCGCTAATGACTTTGTATTTGTATTCTACGCTGTTGTGCTAGTTGCTTAATCTGAAGCACGATAGCCATGCTTATATAAGGAAAACCTTCTCTAATTACATGCTTTAGTTTTTTTATTTTACCACGATCAGGACTGCAATTGCTTTGATTCTAGCTATTATCTCATTTATTTTTTGATATGTGCATGCAATCACGAGTGTTTGTGTTTTAAGCGCCGTGTAATATTCAGGAACAGATCCACATGACCGACAGAGCCGATTATATGATTTGACTCCAATGCCATATTTAGGACACGGCGAACGCCTGGATCAATAAACGACACTAGTATATTTGTTTTATATTATTCATAGTGACATGTTCTACCACAGAGTTAATATTTTCTAAGTAATCACACAGCTAGCTTACATAGCCTAAGGAAGTATTGATCGATTCAGCAGTTACTGCCTTCCACTGAATCATAATGATACAGTATACAGCCTCAAGAACGCGCAACCGTTTTGGGATAGTTTCGGGGCTTAAGCATCCACTGGTTAAGCATTGCATGTGGCTTGCTTGCCAAATCACGAGGGTCGGATAGAAGCTTTGGCTTTGGGTAAGGACCCAAACGGAAAAAACAGCCAAAATGCCCAATCTGACACTACTGCTTATGAGTATCATCCCGAACAATAGAACAGGAGTAAAAGTTTAAAACAGACCTTAAATCTGACTGCACATTCAGCTGTTGTTAAAGTTTGCTTTTTATTTATTGATTTTTCTAAAACCTTGGATACCATCTCTAATGCCAAAGCTTGATTCGCATTATCCAAAACATGTATTCAGGAAACATTCATTTACATACTTGCCGACATATATTAAAGTTGTTTTTAGGAATTTTGGAATGTTGAGATAGGGTGCAGAATGGGTTTTTTTATGGATCAAATGATAGAACTATATGCATGTGGGTCTAATATTTTCTTGGACTACAACCGGATAAAGAGAGACTTCTCATCCTCAGAAATCCTTTAAAGTGTATTGATAAATCAGCGTAAGTTTGTCTCCTTCATTTCTTATAGCAATTGTAAGTGCTTTAATAGTACGGTTAGACCAGTATTGTGCAAACTGCCTTGTTTACTTGGTTTCTCGATCACTCACATTTTCACTCACTAAACGTGATTTTAAAAAATAGCCAGCAAACAAAGCAGTCATGCTTCACGATGCACACAGCATACTACAATCATTGGCACATGTCGTTCAAAGGCAGATCAAGTATTGTTAACCATGCAATAAACCTATTAAAACAAATAAAACAACAAAGCCAAATAGCCAAATTCACATGGATCCCATGCCACATCAATATAAAGTCGACTCTGTAAATGGTTTAATTGTCTAGTTTCTACTACCAAACGTCACGTTTAATTTTGGTATGAACGCTCATGTTACCGTTTTGTTGGTGTCTTAGCTTTTGACCCGATTGTGTATATGATAGTTTAGTCAATGAATCACTATTTATAATAAAAATGATTACCTCGTGATTTGATGACTAACATAAGGGGAGGGTAGCATTCTCGAATTTAAAAACATTTGGGGATTAACCCACATCAGGAGACAGGGTGTCTTTCATCCAAAACTATCTGATTTGACAGGTCAGCAGAAGATAAAACATTACAAACAATTCCCACTATCAGCCGAACTTCGATATCTGTTACAAATAGTGTCGCTACTCGCGTATGACAAGTATGTGCAGATAAAACATACAAAGGTTAGATATCCGGATACCCTGCTTTACATAACTAATCTGACAATAAACTTGAAATGCAAATAAATATAAGTGACTTGTTCCCTGTCGAAATTCATTTTCTTTCATTCTTTCTGTATCTGTGATAACATATGTATATTTAGCATACATAGCAGGGGCCCCGAGTGGCCGAGTGGTCTAAAGCGCTCTCCGTTACGGATCACTGCCATCTCACCTCTGTCTGCGTGGGTTCGAGTCCAGGATTCGGCTAATGTGGGTATGTGAGAAAGCTTGCCAGTAGCTTCTCGTGGGTCGGTGGTTCTTTCTAGGGTTTTCCCGGGTTCTTCCTCCACCATTAACACTGGCCACCATGTATAGCCTATCGTATGCTGAAAAATGGCGTTAAACCCTACAACAACAACAACAGTATACAACGTGTTCTTGTTTCGGTCTTCCTTAGCCAGTTCCTGCTTGGGATACGAGGAATTTTATAGGGCCGGGTTTAGCTATTTGTGTAAACGTCCAAGAACGAGTTCACAATATGACTGGCATATGACTGGGTGGAATATGGTGCATGTCTTCGTGATGATGTAATGTAGAAAGCCATAACGGGTAATGCCTAGATTAAGGCTGATCCGTAGGATTAGAGTTAATTCAATTTGGTTAATCTTAAGGACCTAGGTTTCTGTTGACTCGATATGTGTAGATTATTTAATTACATATACTGATCTTCCTCAAATTGCAGAAAAACATTATGTTTTGATACCAGATGCCTAGATGCAAGAATAAATAGGATGCAAATAGAATACTATATGAAACTGTTTTTGTTGTATTTCCAATGTATAAAATTAATTTAAATGTTAAATCAGTGCTGTCCAACCTTTTTGACGCCATGGGCCACTGAAAAATGTTTTTCTTGAAGCCGAGGGCCGCAGCAGAAAACTGAAAAGTAACGACTAGATAGCTGCTCGAGCTCTGGCGGGCCGCGGGTTGAAAAGCACTGTGTTAGATTGTTCTATTCTTTCACGATCAAAACTGGATACAAATTGGAAGGCATGTGCTAAGAATGAACATACAAGAATTATACTGAATGATCTCTCTGTCTCACCTAGATCTCCTCCTGTACGGTAGATAATCAAAATTCTTGGCATAGCCACTATAACAAAAAGGGTGGGTAATTACAACCAAACTATACTTTTAATGAGTGTTCACATAGGAGATACATTTCAACGCACACATGAAATTGCATTGGCATACATTCAACTGTGTGTAGGAACCAGAGCTACAAACGATAAAGAGTAGCTGGCATAATTTTGCAATAGGAGAGATAGGGGGTTTGTGCGATTTTTGATTTGTACATTTCAAATTTTACTTCATGTTCTCACCATGTAGCCACTGTTCTGTTAATGTACCATTAAACATTACATACATACATACATACATACATACATACATACATACATACATGCATGCATGCATGCATACATACATACATAGATACATAGATACATACATACATACATACAGGGGGCCCCGAGTGGCCGAGTGGTCTAAAGCGCTCTCCGTTACGGATCATTGCCATCTCACCTCTGACTGCGTGGGTTCGAGTCTCCGATTCGGCCAATGTGGGTATGTGAGAAAGCTTGCCAGTAGCTTTTCGTGGGTCCCTGGTTCTTTCCGGGGTTTTCCCGGGTTCTTCCTCAACCATTAATACTGGCCGCCATATATAGCCTATCGTGTGCTGAAAAATGGCGTTAAATCATACAACAACAACATACATACATACATACATATTGGTTGCTCTAAACAGCGGATTCAAACGTCTTTTTCAGGAAAATGTATCATCCCAGCAATAAGTAATCTTTTATTGCACCAGAAATAGACGTGAGAGCAACAAAATTATATATATCTCTCTCATTCTCTCACCGCTCCGGTGGCCTAGTGGTTAGAGCGTCCGCCTCGGATGCGGGAGGTCGTGGGTTCGATCCCCGGCCGAGTCACACCAGAGACTTAAAAAATGGTACTAACAGCTGCCTCGCTTGGCGTTCAACATTTAGAGGTTAGTGTTAGGACTGGTCGGCCTGGTGTCAGGATAATGTGACTGGGTAGGACATCATGCTACATGTCTGCGGCATGATGCCCCAGTGCTAGACATCACTATAAACTGCCACATTGCAGACATCGTAGCGATATGACTGAAAAATTGTTAAAGCTACGTTAAAAATAAAAATCACATCACATCACATCTCTTTCTGCGCCTCGTAGTATACGGATGCGTTACGTGACCATATTACTCGTAGTCAAGCTCTACTGTATACGAGGAAATCCTTAAGTACATCCATTAAACTCCATTATCAGCCTTATCATATTGAAGACAATCTTACCTTCACGTTTTTCGACAATGTCTATCAAAGACAATAACCAAATTCAAAATAAAATTAAATTCGTAATTTGATTCCTCGGTATTTCTGCTCATGCCTTACTGCCTGAATCTACCGAAGTATCGGTACAGGATATATATATATATATATATATATATATATATATATATATATATATATATAGAGAGAGAGAGAGAGAGAGAGAGAGAGAGAGAGAGAGAGAGAGAGAGAGTTTGTGTGTGTGATTTATTTTTTTCTCACTACAAATATCAGTAAAATAAGCAACAAATGAGCTGTAGTTTTGTCAGCGAATCGCCGTATTTAATACAGATTTTAAGATCCGAATAAGAGAAATAAGACAAATAGGTGAAATAACTTTGGGTTGTGTTAGAGACTGCTAGAAATAGCAACATGTAATATCACACACTGGAAGTATCTGATACACAGATCGCAGCTTAAAACCAGTAAATCCAAAATCGCTAACTCCATCATTCTGCAAATGATATAATAGTTTTTAAAGTATTTAGCAACATTTGATGATACAGAGACGAAAAATAGCTTTTGTAAACAGGTCTGTTTAAATGAAAACTTTTTATTTTTTGAAAATTATTTGTTCCATGTTTTAAAAAAATTATTGGTTTTAGCTCCTTTCTTTTCCTTTGTTGAATATCATAGATTCTTAATACCAGTTAGTTTCTTCCAATTAATTGCAATATTAACATTACTAAATGGGTGAATCTTCTATAAATGTTCATTTGTTTCTAAAATGTCCAATAGATGGCTTCCACTAAAAGTATTTACACGTGGAGTTGATATCTGGCCACCAGACATATAGTAAACCTTAATTGTCAAGTCGTCGCAAAACCACGCAAGACGATTTTATTATGAAGGGTAGTCATTATTAATTATTGCTCTCCCTTCATGTTCTCCACCATGTTTAGAGTTGACATTTATCTTCAAGATGTTAATCCATTTCTCTCGTGCTAAAAATTCATGCAAAGAATTCTACAATATCAATGTTAAAAAGGAAACATTTTATGTTTCCAATCTATTTATTATATCTGTTAATCTTAGTTATAATTTGCAGAGTTCTGTGTCTGCCAGTTCTATTTTGTTTTGTGATATTACTGTTTGTTCTACAAAAATGGAGAACCTATTTTGGATATCTGGCTTTTGGTATCTTTTTTGCAGCTGATCTTGTTTTTACATCTGATATTTCTAAAAGCAATGACATTTTTTATTATTGCCTCATGTTTCCGTGCACTAAAATAGGACAAAAATGCATATAGTAACGAATTTGTTGTTCTACAATATTTACTGCGTACAATAATTGTCTCTTTGTATGCGTCTCTTTAAAATCATTATGTTGTGATGGAATGATTGAGTTATCAGAATTGGATTCATTGCTTTTTAATTGTCTTCTGTGTTCCAAATACTTCTAGTGTTGTTAGCAGGTTTTTTCTTCTATCATCTAATAAGATCCATATTCCTTTGCGTTTTCTGTTCTTTTCCTTCGAAAACTTGTTGTGTGTTATATACTTATACTAGATTCGTTTGCGGAATTGTATTCTTCTTTTTACAACCTCCACGTCTGTGTAACGTTAACTTTTATCTTCATCCTTGAGGTTGAATGTTCGAAATTTCAATTCTGTCTGCATCCATTTTATGTGATACAAGTTTCAAGATTCAGTTCTGGACATATAACAAACGAAGCTTTTTAGCAAATTATTTCATGGCATAGTTTGCTGTTATCCTAAAGTGTTGATCTTTGCATGGCGAGAAAGAATTTTACGTATGATTTTCCCGACTGTTATGTTAATATCGTGTCTGCTACTGGTAGTATAACAAAATACCAAAAACTATAATGAAACATGGGAAAGGAACAAATTCATAATGCAATAATTAATATCAAAAGCGTTTAGTATTGCTTCCCGAAAGACATGACTATACCATATAGATTTGTAATAATCGTTCTGCACATTATGACAATTCGTCAGTTGATTTGAAAATTAAATTTAGTCATCTTTCTTCAATCTTTTTGTCTCATACATAGAAATTCAAACTATTATGCTTTTTGCAGCAGTCAACATGCAAACATTATATGACTTCGTGGTCTGTTGGAAGACCTATATTTATAACTATTGGTGTGCAGAACTGCGAAGTTTAACTTCCTTCAGGATCTGAATCACTGTGCATTCGCAATTGCACCAAATGATGGTAATACACTCTTCAAGACTGACCCAATGAATGCTTGGATTTGTCGCGATGGAAAATTGGATATTTCTTTATAAAGGTCACGTAAAAGCAAGCGCCAGAATTTAATTCACCTTGTAACTATCTCCTGTGTGCTTAGAAAGTTTTGTGAAATGCCATCATGACATGCTACTGGAAACACGTGCTGGTTTATTATCGATCAGCTCTTGTATTGTGCTTTTGATTGGAACCGACTAATCCTTGGTTGATCGTTTTGGTCTCGCTGTCAAATAATGTGAAAAGTAAAATGATTGCTTTAATACTGACATTTATTATTGTCATCACAATTCCGAAGTCTGTCTTTTGTAATGAAGAGACTTGAAAATAACGTTAGTAAGGAAAGATGGATTTAATGCTTCCATCGTTTTGGCATATCATGAATCTTCCAATCTAAAGAGCTTTTATGTTGTTTATGCATTACAAAACACCCAGCAAAATTATGTTACTTACGCATTAGAAAACTTGTGGTAAACTGTCAACTTTCAGTAGAACAATAATCCATGGTAAAGGCAGCATATCTGCCACCAGATACAACATATATACTATCGTCATTAGATTCCTTTTTGTAAATGACATTTTGGAGTTGGTATCTGCGAATGGAATCACTGTATCTAGTTTCAAAATTAAAATTATGTGTACAATCCCAAAATGACCTTTTCTTTCTAAATTATTGGCATATTGTGTAAGCATATCAAAAATGGCACATGCAGGTAGTGCTCCTTTGAGTTCATTATGCACATGAAGCCCATACAAACGATCACATGAACCAACTACACAGACAGCGCTTGGGACAATTCGAGCTGAAAACTATCTTCACAGTTGTCGTTATTGATTCCTCCTGAAATAATGACAAATACTTTATGTCATTGGATATTACAGCGTCGCTGGAAATTGCATTGAAACTGTAAATATATACGTAAAGTGCTTTGGCACGTTTTGTTTTGGCATTATTAAATTTTCTCAAACATTGCTAAGTTCCTCCCCAGAGTTTCGTCATAATCAAAACTTTCATCATTTTGTGGAGAAAGTGTCTTTAGTATGACTTGTTTAGGTTTGAAATAAGCTGCAGGACTACTGTAATCAAAAGAAAAAGCTGTCGACTGATAACATATTTCAGGAAACTGGAGATCGGGGTTTATATCCGTTTGAAGCATTTTGTGTTACTTAATGAAACCCAGTTTTATTAACTTATATAGTTACAATAAAGGTCAAGATACATAGGTTGTCATATTATGTTATTCATTGTTATGATTAAGCAACAACATATTCAACAGCTAATTTTGTTCATGACGGAGATTGTACCTTCAGATAAGGACATTATTAAACATACTACAAAGCTCCAAGGCAGTGGGTTTGTACTTTGGGATGAGGTCATTTCCTTTAGTAAGCATACTTACTTTGGGACTATATGGCAGACCTGAATTATGATAGTTTGGCTGTTGACAATTCATTCAAGGACCTGGCCTTGTTTACAAATTGGACTGTTTTGGAAATTAACTTATGACTCTCCTTCTAGTTCTGAAACGTATTAGTTTTTTTCTGTAAGGGATGTTGACCTGAGAACTGAATATTCCTACCTTAAATATCAGCCTAGTATAGTGATTTATTTATGTACAATTATTCGTTGAGTGTCGATTTATTTCAATCAGTAATTAAAATTGAAAAGTGCTCATAGACTTCTGCATAAAATCACTATTTTAGAATTACTGTTAAATTCATTTCAAAACATTTTGGATTATATCAGTGTTATGTCAGTGTGATGCATCAAGGCTTAACACATCAAACTATTCCAGATTATTGGCATTTCAGCACAATATATTGGACTTTATTCGGAACACCACTGGAACTCGTTTGGAACAGTCCATACTTTTGGAATCGTGATAAAACATTTAGGACTAGTTAGGATTTCACTCACCATATTGTAAATTATTATTAAGTTTTCACTTTCTATCCTGGGGAAAGAAATTATTTGTTGAATTTTACAAAACTTCATGGTTTTCATTCCTATTTGCTACTTAGTCTAAGACTAGAGATTAGTAACAATATATAATAAATATGCAAGTAGTCTCTGTCAGTATTCTGTTCTTGAGACTTCCCTTCCTCTGTTTGTCAAGTGGTTAGTTTGTATCAGGACGGTGAGTGATTGTCTGTTTAAATTAGGATTTAATCCTCACTAACGTTTCCCTTACTTTACATCCTACACTTGACACCTCTGTCTGTAGGCGTGAGTGTTGGTCAGTATGTTTAGGTGCGGGTCATTAACAGATCTTGTGGGAAGGGGTATGTTTGGATCAGTAGATGTGGGTACTGGTCAGTAGCATCGTATACTGGGTCGGTGGGTTGACTGTTTGGTCAGTTACGATGGCATTGGTTAACAATGTTAAATTCCCCTCGTCGGCACTGCGTCCCCATTGTCGGCTTAGGATCATACTTTCATGTTAAATTCTCCTGGACCTTAGAGGACCCATATTTTTAAGATGATAGCTGTAATGTTAATTCCACTTGTCAGTATCGGGTCCATTTGTCTCTTTCGTCCATTCCTTATACTATTGATGCCCTTATAACTTGGAATGCATATCCCTTTTCTAAGTCGTTTCGAAACCAATAACTCTGCACTTCCACATCTTGTGTGCATTGACTGTAAAAGCACAGGAGCGAGAGATAGTTCGAGTCGAAAATAAAACGTGCTTCCTTACTCTAAAAATATTCACCCAGAGCGATAGAAATGATAGTACACAAAGAGTGGATTTCTCAACTAATGTAGTCTGCTTCACAGTAACCGGTGTGGATCCACATTTTTGTATAAATAAAAAATATGGTTCCGAAGCCGAGTAATAGCACTTATTTACCTGCCAATGACCCGTATTACTTATTTACCTGCCAATGACCCGTATTACTTTTTTATCAAAAAAATACATATCATCTTGAAGATTTCGTTAAAGTGGCTATTAATCAGTTGACCATAGTTGGCTTCTTTGCGAGACGAGTATACATTTTATATAGGCTGATCGGTAGCGTATTCCGTGCCAATAAAGGATTAAGTAAAGCTAACGTACCGGACTGGAACCTTCACTAAGGAGAACTTCAAACTTCATGTGAATATTTGAAATATTTGTGGGGTTTTTATATTGTAACAGCTATTTTTTTCATATACATATTTGTGGTGCTACATGTGAGTGTTATATGGTTATTTAGATTTAAATTGTTTGTGTATTACGTGTATCATATTTTCTCTATTTCTATGTAGTGTAATATGTGTATGATATATGTATATTGTTATGTTTGGTTTCAGTACTACATGTATATTATATGTGTGCACATATACATGTTGGTGTGAATTTGGCCCTTTTAAAGCCTTTCTCTTGCCTTCTTAATTTGGGCGGTAGCAATATTTCTCTTAATTGTCTCAGCCCAAACAAGGGCTTTTTTATGAAAAACTAATCTAAACCCTTTGCATCCTTTTCTTTCCGTATTCTTTTGCCTCCTTCAATTCGTTGTCTTCATCCTCTCCGTTGTCTTCTCTTCCTCTTCGTTGCCTTCTTTATCTCTTCTTCTTTCGTCTTCTTATCTACCTGCTTTTTCTTTCGGCCTCATTGTCTTTACTGTTGTCTTCTTTCATTGTAGGGGCCGAGTGGTCTAAAGCGCTCTCCGTTACGGATCACTACCATCTCACCTCTGTCTGCGTGGGTTCGAGTCTAGGATTCGGCCAATGTGGGTATGTGAGAAAGCTTGCCAGTAGCTTCTCGTGGGTCGGTGGTTCTTCCCGGGTTTTCCAGAGTTCTTCCTCCACCATTAATACTGGCCGCCATGCATAGCCTATCGTGTGCTGAAAAATGGCGTTAAACCTAACAACTCAACTCTTTCATTGTATTTATTCCTGCATTTGCCTTGTCTCGTGATTGTAGTATGCTGAAGCAGTCGCTTTGAATACCTGCTTTATTTAGCGGGTTTGTTCTGATCTCGTTTAGGGACATAGTCTCTCTGAATAACTGCCTTGTTTACAATGTAGATTGTGATGCGTGTAGTGACTTACTAAAACGTGATTAAAAATAAAAATAGCCTGCAAACAAAGACTAAACGTGACCAGAAAAAGCCGTCACACAAAACACTTATTCTGAGCGCCTCACTCATCGTCCATGGCTGGATTAACAGTGGGGGAGGGGGGAAGAGGTCACTGAAGATAAGGGGAGGGGCTCTTTCAGAACTACAAATATGCCCTGCAAGCAGTCACTAAACTGTCATTTATATGTATATAATTATTATAGCTATATTGGGATATGTGTTAGACAGTTGATACCTAGATATAGTTTATTTGAACACATATAATTTTATCCGCGGCAACGGGTGTTGATTGGGAGCAGTGTGGAATGGGAGCCCGAGCCATGGCCACGGCGTTTATCCCCGGTACAACAAGAGCATCAACAGCAACAACGTACAGTACATCTTAGTAAATGAACAGATATAACTAACTCGGCTAATTAATAAAAAAAAATTAAAAAATACTAGCCTTCACACGAAACGGTCCGATTAGATAGGCCCTCAGTATAAAAACGTTACAAACATTTCCGATTTTACGCGATAACTTTAAGAAATAAAATAGTCGCTACTCGTATATCACAAGTATGAGCACATACAACGTATAAAGAACGTCGATGTCCGAATAACCCACGACCCTGCTTTACACAGATAATCTGACAATGAACTTTAAATGCAAACAAATGTAAGTGAGGACTTGTTTCAGTAGCAATTCTTTTTCTTGCATTTTCTCTGTATCTGTGATAGCATACCTAGATTTAGTAGATATAGCGCTGCTGTCTCAGCCTGTCGTAGCCAGTGCTGTTTTGATTGGAGGAATTATACTGGGTGGCGTAACAAAACAAGAGCAAGTTCACAGTATGAATGGTATATGATCGAGTGTTTACCTTGGGTGAAATCTAGTACAACAGAATGATTCCGCACGACGATGTAATGTAGAAACACATGATGGGCAGTGCCAAGAAAGGCTTATGCGCCGGATTCGTGATATTTCATAGTGTATAATCCTAAGTACGTAAGTGTCTGTTGAATTGAAATTTTATACGAGATGCGTAGATGCACTATATAAAACAATTTTTATTTTATGTCTAATTTATGAAATCAATTCAAATGTCAGATTTTTCTGTTCTTTCGCGCCTAAAACTGGGTACAAATTAGAGAATGTGTGCTCTTAGAATGAACCAACCAGAAATTATGTTAAATGATCTGTCTCACTTTGCATCGACATAATCCAAACATTTGGCATAGCCAGTTTAGCAACAACCACAATATACTTTTAATGGGTGTTCACATAAGTGGTAAAGGAGTAGATAATGTGAGAATCGATTTCGAAAATCAATTTCGACCCTCAATCAGAACCAGATAAAATTTATAAAGATAAAAGATGATCCTCTCATTTCCTTATAAGTATTTAATATTTATCCGGGACCGCTTTTAATAAGGGGAAGCAACCAATAAACAGCCAATGTTTTTCTTTTTGGTGATGGCACCCCTATTCATGGATTACACAAAAGCTGGCTGAAAGCTCCGATCACGCATATTGCAAAAACATATACATCCAAAGTTGTGCATTGGCATGTAATGTGCATTCTAGTCATGGGTAAGACTAATACAATTTGAATGATGTGCATACTTCCGTATGGTTCGATTGATTACCTCTGACAAACAATTTTCATTTTTATTGAAAATACTTCGCTCATGCTTATTTTTAGCACTTAGTGTCAAACTTTTTGTAGAATCTCCCCAGGAAAGGCAATTTATGTAGTTCTTTATCATTTTATTCACAAAAATTAAGTGCATTCACTTTTTTCGTTATTAATACCCATATGCTGACACTGAGTATACAGAAGGATTACAAATGTTCAAAACGTCAGCGACGAAAGTTATTTTGTTTATGTATCAAACGGGGTATGCCTACTTTATGTTATTAATAATGCGAGAAAAATTCCTTATCATAACATTGTATATATTTATTTTAATTTTATGAGAGAGAGAGAGAGCACAGACTGATTTCTTCTTTTGTATCAACCGAGTCTTCAGAATGGATGGAATGAAAATAGAATAACCGTAAGACATTAATACAGACATATTTGTTCCAGTGCAGTCTGCTTCATCCCTGTGATTTTATGATCGACAACATTATATTGGTGGAACTAAATAGAACATCATTTCATTAAGCTTTTGTTTTAAATACAGGGTATTTAATTATTTAAATTCCTGTACCTTTAGTGATAACGTATTCAGGAAACAAACTTAAGATTTCGTTCTGGAAAAGTTCGTACTATATTATAGCATTTATTTCCTCCATTTGTTAAATTGTATATTAAACTGTTTGGAAATTAAGGATTGTCGATTATGAATATCCATATAAGCAGCATAACATTTTCATTTTGTAGCATGTAGTGTGTATTTCCAAGCCATTTTACTTCAAACAAACAAGGTCATACGGCATCGAATTTCAAGTTGACAAAGTATTGTTTTCTTCTTGTAAGCATATAAACACTGAAATAAACTTGAAAAGGCATACACCACATTTTATCAATTTAGAACTGAACAATTAAACAATTAAACAAGAAAACCAGCAAAATTTCCGTTGTGAAAAAGTGTCACAATTAGTTTACATGTGCATCCAAATGGAGTCCATACATTACAAATATTGCACACCCAGCGCACACCCGTACACACAGAAAATAAGTCCAGGGATAGCGGGTCTGTTTACTCAGAGATATAGACAATTCTGTACCAGAGGTAAAGCCATTAATAAAACTGATCGTTTATGACTTGGTCATGGTCTACCATCTCGCCCGTTTTGGACGATCAACATGAATATGTGCATTTTAAGCTCAAAGGTGAAAGAAAATATGCATATGATATTAATCAACCAGGGTAGAGTCCAATATTCTCAGTAGCCTTTAGCTTTTTTTCTTCTTCTCACGGCATTCTTATAGCTTCTGAATGTGTGTTCATCGCGTACGCACATACAGACAGAGAGAGAGAGCGCGCAATGAACACAAGCAAAAAGATTTGTACTAATCAGCATAAGGAAACATTTGATTGATAAATAATAATACTAAGCTAGATTATGACAAATGTAAGCAACCATTTGAAATAGCAGTATTTAAAAAGAAATTGCTTTTTCAGGATTATTTTTAAGATTATTCAAATCTTATCATAATGGTTTAGGTTATTCACCAAAAAGCAGGCGAAAGAAAGACAAGTACAAAGAAATAGTGCAAGAGAAACAAGCATAAGTCATTGAAAGAAAAAAAATAAAGAAAACATATGTATATGAATTATAAACCTCAATATAATACGCTCCCTGTTGCGGCTGGAACTGCTGATATGCATTGATTTTATTAGCGTTTTATCGACAAGCATGTTTCATTTACACCTCACAACTTATATATGATCCCCGTCTTCAATAAATAATTCATGGAGAACTACTGCAATCAATTATAGATCTCCTTAATATAGTCACCTGGAAAACTAGATCTAGTCTTCAGTTTTCTCTGTTGCAGAGGATACTATGAATATGTGCATGGAAGTCGTTCATCAATAGGAAAACAAATAAATAACACTACTAATACTTGTTACATGTCAAATCTATTCGATGCTGATTTCAATGCTGTCATAGCTTGTGTGTGTATGATTTGCATTGTTATTTTTTTTTATATACTTATCTTGTTTGGCCGCATTCAGGAATGTAAATTCATATAAGGTTAAAATATAGTCTACAACCAAAGTTTTACAAACGGTATTCAAAATCATTGACGTAAAAATGAGATACACGGTATTCATTATTTCTACGATCATTTCCTAATCGCTCAGACCCTGCTTTGTTATTGTAGGTTCTGAATCGATTCCCTTTATGCGCCTCTTTTATAGTTCGTTAGCCGCCTAGTACATTGATCAGATATGCGCTGAAGGTTGTTCCAAAGCGCGATCAGAAAAAATACAAACAATTAAGATGACAGCTGACATTGAATGTCAGTTGTTTTCATAAAAAGGCGTAGGGGCTTTTTTCTTATACCTTGTAGCTGATGTTTGAGGTCCATATGGGGACATAAATAAGGGGCGAGCGAATGATATTTCCATATTTCATAATCATCACATTTCCTTTTGTTAAGGCAGAGTGCATGCATGTTAATTCGTTCGGTCTGGCGACATTTGTCATGGTCACGTGGGGCTTTCCTAGTCTAGCTGGCAGAAAGACGATAGCCTCACTCTCTGTTTGATGACTAACTGCTAAATCTTTCATTCTGCACCTATCATTCAAACTGAATTAGAGTTCTTTGGTTTAAAGTCCACAAAACTGGTTCAAAAACTGAAGATGACGTTTATTATGAAGGTGTCAATGATCCTCCATCAGAGTCAATGTTTTGTATTACAGATGAAATTGACACGTTTGCATCGTAATTACTATCATGTTTAATTCAAAAAAATATTCGTTTTAATTGGAGATTTTAATGCCAGAACTGACATCAATGATTAATTGGAAAAGACGAGTTCCTTCTCAATCACTTCGGCTGGTGCCGATTACGTAAAATCTTTCAATCATACCACGAACATTCTCGATAAATATAAATTGCCTAAGATAGGAATACACTGGATTAGGAAATTAATTCCACGGGGAAAATAGTGATACACATAAGTAGAAGTAATTATAATCTTATATTAAATGGAAGATGTGGCGACGATAAAAGTGTTGGTTCTACAACTTTTCGAAATACATCTGTTATTTACTATTCTGTTATTTCTAGCAACGCTCTGAAATATAATAATGATTTCTACACACATGAACCTGATCCACATTTTTACAGTTGGCCATTCCTTGTTAATTACTAGTTTTAGTTTTTACCAGAAAACAAAGCACATTTTATTTGCTGAGACTATATTATCATACAAACCGAGATGGCAAGAAAAAAGAAATGTTGATTTTATTAAAAATATTCGTACCGTAAACTACACAGCGATAGTAAAGAAGACTCAGGATGCACATAATAGAATATAATCCATATATCAGAATGACTTCATCAATCTCATCATTATATAATGACGCTACTTCAGAATGTTTAATAAACATTTACAATTCCATTTGTAATATAAAAAAATAACAGTCAGATGGGTTGGAACTAGCTGCCAAAAGACCAGCAGAAAATATAACCAGCTGAGAAATGTACATAACATCCAAGCACAAACAAATAGAAAAAATCTTAACCATCCTGATTTAGGGATCATCGAGTACCTTATAATCTTTAATATCATTTGACATTTGCATATAACAAGCACACTTTTCATTTGGTAATACATTTTGTGATGTATATTTGTACTTTGTAACACTTGATAAATGATTTTGTCAGAATTTTGTAATTTTTATTCATGACTGCATATTTTAGTGATTATCTATAGCTGGATTTGGCGTACATGCATAAGGTTTATTTTAAGATATTAAAGAACGTAAAGTTGCAATGGATCTATAAATAGATGTTTACGTACGTCTTGGCAGTTACTAATAATAAAATTATTAGTAAATGTTTATGAGATTCGACCTTTTCCCACTGGACAGATTGGTCAGGTGGTATCATAGAAGAATTAAGATAATTTCCATTGCATGGGTTCGATCACATGAACAGGTATTCTGAATTATTAGATGGAGTAGTAAGATTTGTCACGTTGGGTATATTGTGACATAGAGTCTTGACAGATTCTTGAATGTGTATATAAGAAGAGAACTGAGCAGCCAGACTCATTCCTATTTTTAAGTTATTCTTATTTTGTGTGCCTATTGTAACAACCAGTCTGTAGATATGTTTTATGAGGTCCTTAAATATTATCTGATAGGAAGAAAAAAAGCTTAGTTCTGGATATACAATTTCGATAACGTCAAGATTCTTGGCGGACCAGAACATTTCCAGTTCTGTAATTTATAAGTAACAATTCATTCTTTTGGACTTTAATAGTACTTTTCTGGGTTATTTTGGGTTCATTTATAATACTGTCAGTTCCTCTCAAATTTTCATTTATAACTTTGATAGTTAAATTATTTGTTAAGTTTTACAAAACTTGTTGGTTTCGCTTCTTTCTGTTGCTTCGTTTACGCCATAGAATTGTAACAATTTGCATAATACGAGACTTCGTCTCATTTCGTCACTGCTATAGGGTTCTGCCGACTGGAGCTCATAATACGCTTAAATGTGACGTCATACGCGGATTCTGAGACGATCCCTATAGTTCGTTCCACACAGCATCGCAAATAATATCCGCGTCTGTGTCTCATGTAATTTTCACTCCAACTTTCCAAATGTATTTAAATTACTGAATTAATTTTGTGCAGGAATGATTTAAATATTAATTGTACTGACATACATGGTAACAACATCAGTTCGATACATACTGAAAAAAGAGTGGTCCGTGTATCTTTAATCCGCCTTGTTCGTCCTGAGTCTGGAAGAGTCCACGTTTGATTCAGCGCTAAGCCGTATGGGAATCATGTAAACAGACATCATCTGCATCATCTATAACGCAGCATGCACTACTGCATAAAGTTTCAAAATTTTTACTTTCCTTTCGTTTATCTTTTTTTCTTTTTTTATCGGAAATGTCCCAAGATGTTTAAATTAATATTGTCTTCGATCTAAAAACAATGGCTGAAAATCATGATTAAAACATCGTCAGACTTCGAGGTACGCAGGGCTTTCCGCGTCTAAAAATAGAACGTGCAGTTGCGAAATTAGGTCACGTGACAAATCAATAGTAATCTAACCATGAGTGGACTATTATGCTTTTACATTAATTTCTATGATAATAATACTATCTTCTGATGTGGCCTATGGGATTAAAAAAAATGTCTAAAGGTAATTTATCCTTTTTTTAAGTAAAGCAGTTTTAGAGCAGTGGATCCAGTGTTACATATATCTGATTTAATTCATATTTATTTTAATATAATTGTTTGTCAATTTTAATTTTTTATTCTATTATATGCAACTAAAATGTAAAGTTATTCACTGGAGATGATATTTTTCCAGAAAATCAGTTGACCTGAATCATTCTGCCGTAAACACCAGGTGTTGATCTAATTCCTGACCTTGTTTCAGAATTTGTAGCAACCTTCGTAAACAAGTTCTATTTTATTTTAAAATGATTGGTTTTCGTCAGGGTCATTTTTGGTGTACGTGACATAACATGATCACGTGACTCCCCCTTTCGATTTCGCAATTCCGGTTTTTCCATTACTGCGCATTTGTTAGTTTTAATAGATATGCTTAGAGAGAGATTTCTCAGTTTTGGGCTTTTTACACTGATGTCAAGTTATTTTGTTGCAGCCAGATTTTGAGTTATAATTTGCTCCAGATCAGTTGGAATTCAAAAGGATTAAATTTTTTCTGGAAATATTTTGAGAAATGCTCACACAGAAATTCTGGAAAGACATTGCTTACAAATTTAATTTGGATTTCCAACACCGGAGTGTCATTATTTGTATTTCTACAAGGAACTGTAAAAGACAACACAGTACAGCCTACAGCATACGTCAGCGTCATCCATCTTGGATTTTCCATCAGGATTCGAACTTGAAATTATTAGAACATTTCTACTAGGACTTTTGCAATTTAATTCATGGATTATTCTTGGATTATTTTTGGATTTGATTCTTGAAACCGTAAGTTCTTCTCCTTTTTTTAAGTTTTACAGAATATTTCCAGGGAAATAAATAATTTGTTAATTTTTTTAAAAAGTTTGTTGTTTTCACTCTTTCTGTGTTGCTCTTTATTTGAGCATAAACACGTAACACAAGCAATTAATTTCTTGCGTATTGGGATAGTTATGGTCATCTAAAAGTGCTACCGATTTGATGCTTACGTTAGCACATCTCTCTCTCTCTCTCTCTCTCTCATGAAACGAAAATAATAAAAGGATGAGCCCTCTATCTGCTTCCCTGTATGGTAAACGCTTATTAATCTCATGTTCACCGATATTGATAGTTTAATGTTAATAAGTGAAGCTGTATATTTGTTTTAGCCTGGATATGGAACACTGATGGACCCACACACAAAGATGGACAACATAATCCTATATACCGTCATTTATTGACATAAAATAAAAAAATAAAATATTTTGAGTAGGTCACAAGTCTTGACTACGTTTCTAGAAATGAAGAGAATTTTAGTGTAGTTAAAAAAACACGCTTTAAAATAATCAAGTATGGTTTACTAGGCTAGCATTGAAATAAAAGTCATCAGTTAAAAAATAGTAGCAATTTGCAGGTTACACTGTGTTCAAATATGTTCCTCGTTGCATTCAACTCAAGAAATGAATATTAAATTTTCAGATGGAATGTGTAAATTTTCCATGATACATCTCTTCTTTGCATAATTTCCATACTAAAAACGGATCGCAAGGAGTTTATTTAGTGTATTTCTATTTGGCTTGAAACATTCATGCCGCTACTGATGAGAAACTAGTCCAATCATCCTTTTTTTTTGCTGTATCTTCATTTGATGTTTTCTTTTACGCTGGCCCTTTTCTGTTTTCTCGGCAAATTTTCGCTCCTCAGACTTCATCTAACATTGTTTCTCGATGGTAATTTCTATTTGAATATATATTTCTAATCAGACTAGAAACTTTAACAATTTCCATTGATATGAATACATCTATTATTAAAATAAGCTGGCCCAGTATTATCTCAGGTGGCTGCTTCTCCTGCAAGTTGTAGATATTTGTTGGTTAATTCTTTTCTTCACCACATAAGACATCTACACGAATGAATAAAATTCAGTTTTAACAAAAACATGCTTCAGATTCCATTCTGTCATGTTGGTACTGAAACATTTATATGTGGCGTTTCCGTTATTTGTTCTGATTTTTCAGATACTATGCTTGACATTTGGTCGTGATTAAATTCAGTTTCCTTTTCAACTATATTTGGTTTTACGAATATCAAACAACATTTTATCCACAGCCATTCTAAGACATAGAGCATAAATCACTAGTTTAACTATTCTACAAAAGTGTTAAAAATAGAGTCGCTTTCGTGTTTTGAAGGAAATTTCCAAAAGTATCATGTTCGTATAACAACTCCGCACTTAAAGATGTTATGTTTTGTTGCATCATTCGCAAAGGAATATGGAAACAATGATTTGACAATGGCAAGCAATCAGTTGTATCCACAAGGGCCGCCAAGTCGCTCAACCACATATTACGCAGGTTTTTTATATATTGGTGTTGATTATGAACATCAAGTTTAAATGTTGTATTATGTGCAGATCTCTGATGTTTACAAATTCCGTGTAATTCTGGCCCCGGTTTCTTTTATACCGTCCTCAAAGTCATATTAAACATTTCTGGTGACCGTGTCACAAAATTTTAACGTGAAAAGTTTCATTCAATCCTTCTCTTGTCCACCATTATAAAAACAACTTTTATTCACGACGATCATTAGATTCTTTTATTAACGACGATCATTAGGTTCTTTTATTAACGACGATCATTAGTTTCTTCGATATTTTATGGTCCTTTCGTGGGATGTTGTGTGTTTTTCCTAATTACACAAGTGTGTAATATCTTCCTCAATTTCTCAATTTCTTGTTGTCACCATATCGCACAGCTAAAGGTAGGAGATGAGAGATCTTGAGGTTTATAGGAGCAAATTATTTTTGGTCTGTAGGATTGAAATATCAACACTGGATTCAGTATAAGATCTCCATCTATTAACAACTTTCTTTTGAACAAGGAATCCCCACAGCTGTTTTTGTCTGCTTGTACCAGTTCGAAACTTTTGGCTTCTTTGGGCTTGTCTTGACACCAGGAAGGAAATCACACACCATATCGTCCGAACTTTGATCCGTAGATGACTTTTCCATCTGTACCATTCCTATGGAATCCATCAAAGTAGACTCATATGTGCCTCCCTTAAGATGGGCAGGTTTTAAAGTCATACTGAACGCAGGTTCAACCTCCTCTTATAAATAGATGGACATCAAGCCTTGCTTCATCTCAAGTGCCAGCATCCAATTCCCTTTGCGGCAGTCTCTTCTGCGGTTGGAAAGTTTTGCGAAATGTCACCATCAAATGGTACAGATATCAATATTGCTGGGTTATGGTAATTATCGATCAGCTCTTGTATTTAGCTTTTGATTGGTTGCTGTTTGTTTATTGTTTTGTTGGAGGGGGGGGGGTTGATTGTCTTGGTCCCGCTGTCAAATAGTATGAAACGTCTCATGATTGTTTTTAATACCGAAATTTATAATGGTCATCATATTTTTGAAGACTATCCTGGGTAATGAAGAGACTTAAAAACAAAGTTTGTATGAAGGGATGAACGTATTACTGAAATTTTTGAAATATCAAGATTCTTCGAGTACAAAGAGTTCGTAAGGAGGGCTTAATGAAATCAAGTATTATTAACTTGTATACCTACATTAAAGGTAAATATACGACAATTCTATTAATGGAAATAAAATTAAAGATAATGCAAAAATACAAGATCCTTAAACTTAGTGCAACAGTATATATATATATATAGAGAGAGAGAGAGAGAGAGAGAGGGTATCCTCATCGTTTCGTGCGTTTCATAATACTTTCTGCACTTGCTAATCTGAGCTCGTTGTTGTCGGTATTGTTTAATGTGTTTCACATCTTCTGATTTTTACATCTCCTGAAATAGTTATAAGGATCTCTGTTTTCGTTTCAAATTCTTATAATAGGTATCTGATATCCAGACATAAACATTTACAACAAAAACTGTATCCAATTCCTCGCAAAAGATTACATGCTTTGCATAATATGACGTTTCAGTCCAAACCCTCCCAAATAACAAACTGCCTTCCGCGTAATTACTTGATACGCCGTTGATTTTAATCATGTCGTTCACATAACGGGAACGACAACTGCTTCATTGGAACCAATATGTGCCTCACAGAAGTCATGCGCATCTAAGCAACATTCGAAGCAGCTGTCATTTTCAACAGACTCAATGAAACTTTTGTCATTTGTAGATGCTGATATGTTTTTCTTACTTGTATATATTATTTTTGGCAGAAGGGGAATGTAAACCAAGAGGACTCAAACCCCTTCCATCTTCCATTGATACACTGCTTCAGCAGCCAACTGTTCGAGATGCTATTCCGGTAAGGATAGTACATATAGGGGCCTAAGATGAGCATTAATATAGACGTTAATCACAGCTTTTTAAAATGGACAACGAGAGGCAAAGAGAGATATACAAATAGTCATTGTACTTGACTGCAGGAATTTGTTAATATTATTCATTTAAAAAGCAGATTTCCTCCAAAATGGATGTGAACGGTATTGAAAATGATTCCAGTCAAAATCCATTTGCCGAGCATCATACATCATGTTCATAACAAAGAAAAGGCTTTATTTGCTAAATGTTTGGCCTACGTTAAATTGTTATTCCATTCAAGGGTTATTGTTATGTATATTTGATTTAATTATATCTGATTTAATATATATTTATTTCAATTTAATTGTTTGTCAGTTTTATTTTTTTTTTCATTACATGATATTGTAATGTAAATTTATTCATTAGAGCTGATACTTTTATTTAGAAAATAATTTAACCTTGACTGTTAGGTTATAAACGCCACGTATTGATCTAAATCCTGATCTTGTTTCAGAATTTGTAGCAACCTTTGTAAACAAGTTCTATTTTATTTTAAAATGATTGTTTGTTTCCAAGGGCATGATGGGACCTTAACTTTAAGATATAAACAATATTTTTTATTTTTTATTTCTTAGAGTAAATATTATTGGTTTTCGTCAGGGTCACACTGGGTAAACGTGATCTGTAACAAGTATTTGCTTCTATAAACTTCCAGATGATGATCACGTGACCCTTGTTTACGCTTTAGAAAGCCCATCTAACCCATGTTTTGGAGAATTAATCTCAGAAGTTGGGCTGTTAAACTGTTAGTTGTATGTTGTGCTGTTTGGAGTTATTTCAAATTACTTGTATTCAAAAGGATTAATTCTGTTATTTTTCTGGAAAATGTAATACTGTGGAACAAGGACAGTTTGTTTTATAAAAATGTATTCAGCTATCAGAAACCGGAGTAATAATTCTTATTTCTACAAGAAACTATATACTTCAACACTACAGGTTGTAGCATAAGTCATCGTCTTCCATCTTGGATTCTTCGTCGGGATTCAAACGTGAAATCAGTAGAACATTTTGTTATTAGGACTACTAAAATTTTATTCTCGGATTATTTTTGGATCAGTTTTGGATTTGATCCTATAAAACCGTAAGTTCATATTTTTTTTCTTCATTTTTACAGATTTTTTCCAGGGAAATAAATTATTGTATTTTTAAAAGCTTGTTGTTTCCACTCTTTCTTGTGTTACTGTTTATTCGAGCCTAAACAAGTGACATAAGAAATATTTCTTATGTCACTTGTTTAGGCTCGAATAAACAGTAACACAAGAAGAGTGAAAACGACAAGCTTTGAATAATACAATAATTTATTCCCTGGAAAAATTGGTATTTATCTTCAAAAGTAAGTTTATACGGATAACGTAAACTCTAGATACGTGTGCAAGGTTAACACTTAGTATATTATCAGTCAAGTCATAATTTGTTCTATTAGCTTAACATATTTTGAGTGAGAGACAGAGAGGGAAAGTCGAAATTATATTTTAAACGGTGTTGTGCAAGAAATGTAGTTTGATTCATGATTTTCTTTTCTCCACAGGAAATACTTCAAGGTTCTAGAACATACAGTGAAATTTCCAATTGTACTCATTTTTCTATTTGTCTTATTGATGCACATAGACATTCGGTTTAAGAACAAAGTACAAATACAGTTTCAACTGCAACTTAAATCGAAAGGAAGTGTAAGTGAAACAGTCGACTCGCAGGGTCCTGCCTCGGTGACCAACTCTTCCAGAAATGGTTCTGAATCTGAGAATTTGGATATGTTCCGAAAGGCATCTCCAGAACCTTGGGATCCCGAATCATCATTACCACGATCTCTGATAAGAGGAAGGAATATCACTGTGGAGAACATCACTCAAAATAACACATCATCCTCTTCACAGTTTCAAACGCTTAAACAACGTAAAATACTCAATGGGAATTACAACTCAGTACAAGAATCACCCCCCGTTGTACCCAAAAGGAAATTACGAAATTACAAAATATCATACCACAATGGGAACCGGCCATACAGTTGTACCATTCCTTCAAGAAGGAGCCTGGTGATGCCAATTGAAGATCTTATTTGTCTAGTGGGTATCTTCTTTGTATTACTCTTTTCTTCTTTAGAATATTTATTGTTACTAAAGTTTATTCCATTAATTAATTTTCCTAAATATTTCGTACCCTGAATACCTGTCATGACTTTGGTATTCCTATTTCGACTGAACATTGTATTGTGTTCCTTTGATATTCGTAGTTGAACAGATTACTCTACTGTGTTCAACTGATATTCGCAATTGGACAGGTTACTATTTGTGTTCTTTTGATATTCATAGTTGGATAGATTACTCTATTGTATTCTTTTGATAGTCATAGTTGGACAGATTACATTTTTATATCCATAGTTGGACAGATTACTCTTTTGATATTCATAGTTGGATAGATTACTCTACTGTGTTCTTCGTATTGTCATAGTTGGACAAATTACTATAATGTGCTCGCATGATATTCATAGTTGGACAGATTACAATACTGAGTACTTTTGATATTCATTTTCGGACAGATTTCTCTGCACTTTTTTGATATTCATAGTTGGACAGATTACTCTCTTTAATTCGTTTCACAGGTAGACTGAGTACTGTATTTACTTCTTTTAATATTCTTAGTCGGACAGCGTATTCTTTTGTGTACTTTTGATAGTTGGAAAGTCTATCATTGTGTTCTTTCTACTTAGAAAATGCCAAATATCCTCCAGAATTTCAAGAATCCATGTTGGTATGCCATGTCTCCCTATAGCCAGCAGCCCACACTGAGATGTCTGCCGTACTTCCATATTTTCGGCGTTTGTAAGAGTGGTACGTCAGACCTGTTCCACCGCCTTATTAATCATCCGATGATTGTAGCAAATACAGGCATCATGCAGAAGGAGACCTGGTACTGGACCTGGAAGAGATATGGCGTTTGTAAGTCTTTTGCCGTGTCTTATGTATTTTGTTTTTGGTCTTACTCTTGTCTGTTTCCTATTCTTTTTCCTTGTAACTGGCGCATTTCTTGTTAACACCAGCAAAATCTCTCATTTTACCACCATCTCTATTTATTTATCACAATTTGATAGTCACATCCCCTTCTCCATTATTACTGCACTGTATTTACTTACCAATAGTCCTGAATGTCATAATGAACCACAATGGTAAAAGCCAGAATATATTTTAATTAATTCTCAGTAATTCTAAAGGAGTATTTGAGTCCAAAGTCAATGAGCACTTTGTGAGTCCAATGAATAATTTAAATGACTAATTCCTCTCACATTATATCTGAAAACAACTATCAATCTTATCGCTGGATTCAGCAGACTGATCTTAAAAATGAACGTAATATGTATTATATGTTTACAGGTTCATATATATATATATATATATATATATATATATATATATATATATATATATATATATATATATATATATAGACCCACTTGACCCACGATGCAATTGACTATTCTGGAAATCTCATCATTCTAATTGAAAATTCCACTAGCTCGTCAACGAGGTTATTCCTTCAACTCAGATTCTAGTAAATATTTTGTTCGAATCTTGCCATCATGACGAAACATCAAGTATGCAAACACTCACACACACACATACACACACACGAAAGTATATTAGTTTAATTCATTTATTTTGTTAATCAACAGCTGGCATCGATCATACCCCAACGCGAATAGTCACCTTTGATGATTACTTAGATATGTTTGACGCAACAAGGATACAGCGGTATAAAGTGCCCTTGGATGGGGGAGGAACTTATTTTCCTTTAGTTACAGGTAATTATGTATTTATTTAACATTTTAATTTCTTCCACATTAACCGAAACTCAGAACTGACGTCTGTGACTGATTAAATTGGAAGATGCAGCAATCTCAAACATTAAAGATTATATGTGACTTCTGAACATGGATATTTAATATATCTTTATAACGGAAGAAGGTGCTGGAACCTGGATTCTCTGCATGATCAAAGAAACCATAAACATTACAACATACTTACATATACCCTTCTTCATTTCGATAGTTTCATATTTAAAGAATGTTTTGTGCGTACATTTGAGATCCTTTAATAAGAGTTAATCGGATTTATGTTTATTGAAATGAGAGATATATGGGGAAAATCGCCGGAAACAACGATATTGAGAGAGAGAGGAGAGGGAGAAGGAGGGAGGGAGGGAGAGAGATCTACGTATCGCTTCCAGTCATTTCTTACCGATGCATGTGTGGCAGATATACCCTCCATGCTGCTTTTACATTCAGGTCATGGTGATCCTATGGATTTTTGGGACCATACCATGTGGAGATACATTCCTCAAAACAATATTTCAGCTGACGAACCGGATGTGTTAGCTCCTGATTTGATCCACCATATCAACCCGGATGTGAAACTCATCTTGATACTCAGGAATCCAATAGAGAGGTGAATTGTTCATAGTTAAAACTATAATTGTGTTTTTGACTCTTTTCTTTGGAAAATAGAGTGTTGGCTAATGGAAATGGTCTTGAAGCATGGTGCAACCAATTTCATTATCTTCTTGATTTTATAATCTGGATTTCTTAAATATCGCACCTATTGCTTTCTCTGTTGTTTGCTATTATTTTTAAAGTCATTCCATGTCATTTTATCATTTTTTGCAAATAAAGATAAGTTTAGGTCATACATTTTAGATCATTTATTAATACAAATTAACTGTGTAAGCAATTTCTAATAATCTGCTTTGATATTCACAGACTTTACACTCACTATCTACATGGCAATTACGGGACTACAGCGACATCTTTCCACGTTGATGTCATACAAAGTATTCAAGCCATGCAATCTTGTTTGTCACAACACCGAGTTCGGGCCTGCGTCTACAATGAAACATTGATACGAGATCTTAAGGTAATGTGGTGCATACAGTTTTGTGTGAAAGGCTTTGGCTTTCTCTGAAATTCTTGTCGCAACTCTGAATGTACCTGTATGGACCTGTAGCTGTGTATGCAAAACAGAAAATGTTCATGTATGGTGCTATAGCAAAGTCCAGTGTTTTTGAAAAAGAATTTTTATTTTTTTATTTTCTTCAAAGCAGTTGGATGGATTGCAATCCATCACTTTTTATCGCGACTAAACTCAATATATTTCCTTACCGTGTCATATGCAAAGTACAAATCACTTTGCTTGGAGCTACATTGAGTTTTTATTCTCTTGTGATATCTTGATTATTTCTTGATTGTAAAATCTTTCTTGATCATTATTGTACACTTCATACGTGGTTTACTTTAACATTTAAACTGTGTGGATAGTTAAAGTAACGAAACGTCAGTATTAGCAAAGAACGCAATTAAAACGGCAAAAGTACTTCTGTGTACGAAAATATGCATATTTAAGAGCAATGTCTTGAACTACAATCATGGACCTTATGGTGACATTAATATGTATGTCACTGAATATTTCATGCACTCATGTTCTAAGACAATTTTCCACTTGGAAGTGTGTGTGTGTGTGTGTGTGTGTGCACGCGCACGCTGGAGGGGTAGGGCTACATTTCAGTCAATAGGCCTACCGGTCTTAATGTGTGTATCATGTCTGGACTTCCGAAACCGACCCAAATTGAAACCGAACATTAACACGTGACTGACATTATTACCTCAAGCATGTCAAGAGAATTCTTAGGGACGCCAGTTACAGAGAGTTCTCGATTAAATTGAATGACTAGTCTGAAGATAATGCTGAAATTTCATTTTATCTAATGATGAATAATATATTAGGCTGCTCTAGCGTCAGAAGAACAAGAAAATATCGTATACATGTTTGATCCGAAAATACAAAGTATATAAACCTATTCTATCATGTTCTCTAAAAACGTGGCTGTCAGGACATTGCTTTATTTCATTTCCCCTCTATAATGTTGGAAACATATGAGGATGTAGATATTAATATGAGGTATAATAGACTTAAAAAATTAGGTCACTGTTGTCTGATATCAACTTGTCGACGACATGAAAAAATGGAAGCAGTTTTAAGAGATCCTGGATACACGAGTGTGCGAATCACGCAAACATTTTACGAATCTGCGCACGTAGAAAGCAGTGATGAATGAGAATTCCCTCCGATTGGGTCGAAGTGACGCATATAAAAAAGCACTATGCGCAGAATAAATTTAATTCTAAGATAAACTGAGCAATAATTAAGAAAAATATAAAAGCTAAATCCTCAAAACTGCATATGCTCCCACATTATATATATATATATATATATATATATATATATATATATATATATATATATACACACACACACACACACACACACACGAGCGCGTCGTTGAAGAGTCATAGTACATAGACTAAAGTGGATCTAAACTTTCTCAAAATAGAAACAATTTTCAATGTGTTGTTCCTCTTTATATACATATATCGACGACCTGGTTTAATTTCTGTTCCTTTAAAGACCTTGTTTCCTTTACATTTTGGACATTTTAAACTAAGAAACATTGGCAGTTCTGAGGCCTAATAGCATGTGATATGTTTTACAAATCTGGTTACATATACTTTCCTATATGTGTGGTTTTATTTTACTTATCCCATGTTTCACAGCAAATATTTTACTATGATCACTATGACGTATCCCGGAAATAGGTGAATCTAAGGACTCTGATTGAATCCTTTTGCTGTGTTTATTTTCATTCACTGAACTCCTCCATGTAAACTAGATTTAAGAATTATAGCTATGGTAGACCAATCTGACTTTTCAATAGCAATGTCCTTTTGTAAATAAATTCTCCTAATATCAGTAAAACATACAGAAGAAGTCAGTAGTGTCTGCAGCAGGTTGTTGGATGGGATCGATGCGGTTTGCATGACGTCATTTCACCCGGTTAATCTTTGTAATCACCGATACCAGGTTAAAATGTCAGGTTTTGGTACCACACGACTAAATATATTCGGTATTAACGTACGAAAAGAAAATACTATATATATATATATATATATATATATATATATATATATATATATATATATATATATATATATATATATATATATATATATATATATATATATATATATATATTGCATTAACTTATACTATAAAATATTTAGAGTTTTAAAGATTATTATGCGATATAATAATTTATTATTTTATTATTATTATCATTATTATTATTATTATTATTATTATTATTATTATTACAGTGGCATTCCGCAGCACAAAACCTACACGGCCGTTTTAAAGATTTCCCAAAGTCTAGTCTTGTTTTGTTCTTAAATTTATACTTTTCTTTCCCATGACTGTTATTAAAACTGTATAAGCATATTTTTTTCTTTAATTAAGAGTAGATCGAAATTGCAACCATTTCTTTTTGCATCAAATGTCTGCCAGAGTTTAAAGCGCTTTTAAAAAGTGACGTCATATTGACAATAGTACAATGTAATAATGACGTCATTTTTTATCTGCGTAATATCTGTTGACTTTACACAAGTAGATATTCCTATACTACACTAGTTAGGACACTATTTAGGTTCCTGAAGACACAGAAAATTAGAATTGTGTGATAGTTTTCCCAAGCCTCCCCCACCCCCAAAAAAATGGGTATATTTGTTACGGTATGACACAAGACAAAATTATCGATTACCATAGTAGTGAATAGGGATACCCTAGCGACAATGGGAATTAGCATTACAGACCCCCCCCCCCACCGGGACTGTTTAGCGACTATGTAAATTTAACATTAACCACCCTGGGACTGTTTAGCGACTATGTAAATTTAACATGGACGAAAAATCGTGGGACTGTTTAGCGACAAGGGAAATTAATATGGGAAATAGATTTTGGGACTGTTGAGCGACAAGGGGAATTGAACATGGGAATATGGGACTGTATAGCGTCAAGGGAATTTAAACAGGGTGGGACTATATAGCGACAATGGGAAATGAACATGGGATTTTTTTTTTTTTTTAAAATAAAAATAAAAAAATGGGGTAGGCAATGGAAAGTCAATCTCTTTTCGAGAAATGTGGGTGGCCCTGAAAAGGGCCTTTGGTTTTCTTCTTCTTCTAACTCCTTAACTTCTTTATCCATCCCCTAATCTTTGCCAAAATTCCCTTCTTCTTTCTCTTTTCATTTTCCGGTATCCAGTCCGGGTGACCCAAGGCTCGGAACTTGTTTTGGATTTTCATCCAATTGTTGTTAAGCCGCTCAAACTCTTCTTTTTCTTTTTGTTTTCTTTTTCTTTTCTTTCTACAGTCCAAATGTCTTTTATTATCTTGACTTGTTCTCTCATCACTTTCCTCATCATCTCCTCTGCTTGCATCATTTGGTTTAAACCCCATTTCACATAGGACCACTCAGTCCACTCCAAAATATCTGTTAAAAAACACTTCACTTCAATAGCATAATCAAGGGCCTCTTTCAGTTTACCTACTTTCAAATAGTCAAGTTGTATGAAGCCTCTTAACTTTTTAACCTCCTCTTCAATCATGTCCCCAATCAGATCCCTGGCAAGTTTTAGACTCGTCACTTGATTTTTGACAAAGTCCTTAGTAACTTCATGCATCCACTCCTTCTCTAGCCTTTCCACCACATAGGCTGCATCTGTCATCCAGTACCAACTATCCTTTAGCTCATTAAATAGTTCAATACTCATTTTCTTGGGTTCTTCCGTAGAATGGTGCGAACGACGAACCTTGTGGGTTCTTATAGTTAAAGTACGGACGTGAAGGAAAACATCCCCCTAAAACATAAAATTGATATTACCTAGATCATGACCAAACAACGCGCAGACGTGAAGGAAAACATCCCCCTACTTTCTCATTTCATATAATATACTATCCACATAAGTGAAGCAACATTTAACAAACCCCAAATCTACTCTTTACACACGCAAATCATTAAAACGAAATCCATAATCTACTATCCACACAATCGTACGTGATCGGTTACAAAACCCAGACTATACTCTCCACATACGCTAAGAAACAATAAACAAACCCATAATCTACTATTCACACAAACGTACGTGAGCGCTTACCAACACAAACACAAACACATACACTCACATCACAAAAGAATCAGTGTTTATATTCACACTACTCTACCTACACACATTGGCAAATCGATTGTTATTTCTTTTCTAGAGTATTGGGTAGCCCCGAAAAGGGCTGTTTGTTTTTGAACTCCATGACACCTGGTTAATGATGGCACCTTCCATGCCTGGCACCACACACACATCTTCTTCCCCAGTCTCTTTTCACTCGTTTTGGGGGAAGAGCAGAGGCGGGATAAGTGGCTTCAGAATCCCAATTTTCTGTCTCTGGGATTCTGAAATTTCCTCTCTCCTCTTCTTTGTTTCTTCTCTCCTCCTCTTCTTTGTTTCTTCTCTCCTCCTCTTTCATCCTTCCCTCATCTACTAGGGCCTCTGCAGCCAGCTCATTCACTATACGCCTGGCATATTCCAGGTGTACATGAAGTTCAAGCAGTTTTGCTAGTCTCGTGTTCATTCTGGTGGTGTTGATCAATCAACAATGGTAGCTAGACTGCCGAACGAGTTTCAATTTATACTGAAAGCGCGGACGTGATGGAAAACATCCCCTTAAAAACAAAATTGATCTTACCTCGATCATGACCAAACAACGCGCGGACCTAAAAGAAACACTCACTCACTTTTTTATACTACCCATTACTATTCTAAAAAATTTTCATTAATCACTTCAATATACTATTCACATACGCAAATCAATCCAATCAAACCCCCAAATCTACTCTCCCCACACGTCAAACAGCAAAAAAAACATGATCTTAATCTACTATCCACACCAACGTACATGAGCACTTACAAAAACACACAATCCTATACACAAACACATACCCTCACACTATAAAAAAGAGTTAGTGTTTATATTCACAGTACTCTACCCACACACATTGGCAAATCGATTGTTATTTCTTTTCTAGAGTTTGGGGTAGCCCTGAAAAGGGCTGTTTTTTTGTTTGCTATGGCAATCTTTTAGTTTCTAAGAATGCGACGTCCTCTGAGGATAGACTTTCTGACGATAGGTCTGCTTCTTCGGAAAGAGAAGAAGAACTCCTTGGCGTCGATACGACAATCGACAAAGCCTCTGTCAGGTTCAGGTTCCTGCTGCTGCTGCTGTTGCTGCTGTTGTTGTTGCTGTTGCTGCTGTCTCTGAAGTCTGTACTTCTCTGTCCATTCTTCTTTCTCCCTGTTCACTTCTTCTCTGAAGAGCTCTTCTATCAGGTCTTCAGTGACTTTTAACATTCTCACATTCTCTATCTCTTCTGGCTTCGGTATCAGACTGTGTCTGACCCTATGCAAATTCACGTAGGCTTCGTTTAGCTTAGCTAGTTTGGAGCACATCTTCGTAGGAGGATGAGTCGACAATGGCTAGTTAGACTGGAAACTTCCCCGGTTCTTAAAGTCAAAGCGCGGACGTGAAGGAAAACATCCCTCCACGGTTTTTGAGCCGGAACGATCAATGAGTGTCATGAGCGGGATAGAGAGAAGTCAAAGAGCATGAATCAACATTCTTATAGCGAAACAAACGACAAAGGCATTTTTTAACAATAATCCAACCATATAACATCAAACATTTTTTTTCAAATCTCAAACATTTTTTCAATTCACACACTACTTTAAACAGGGCTGACAACGTTGTGAATGAAATTGTGATTTCCACTGTTGGAAGTCATTAGGCCATTGATGAACACTACGTTTCCTAGCTTGAGACAAAAGATAAGCATAATGGTCACAAAACCACCGATCTACTTTCACATCGTTTCTAGAAGAACGAGGATCAAAATGAGTCACTAAATGTTCTAAGGAATAGCCCAGGCTGCGATGATGCAGAAAATACACACAGTACTGTCCGCACACCAAGGAATCTGTGCCTTGTAATTTCACATTATTGAATCGGGTCGTCTGAGCATTTCTTCTCATAAAGTCAATGATATCGTCTTCCAAAGGGGGCAATCCGTACGAATCGAAATATTCCACACATCCTTCTTGAGGAAAGTAAACGGCTACCCAGTGGGTTCCTGGGAGATGACTGTCGTCCGTGTTGATGACATAAGCTAGATGGTCTTGAGGTTTGCGATGAGGGAGTTCATCTTTAGCACAGACGACAGGATTCCAAGAAGCCGTATACGAACTGTGGTTCAAAAGGTAATAAAGTTCCCAGGTATCCATGTTTTGTTTTTTTCTTCTTCACAGGTAATAATAAGTCATCAATTCGATCCTGACTTTTTGCTTGAAAATGTCTGACAAATAACCGTTTCTTCGTTTCGTCTCCTCACTTTGATTCAGGAGAGCTTCGATACGATCGATCTCTTGAGTGGTTAATGGTGGACAAGAATGTTCACGCAAGTCTTTATACCACTGGTGCAACACGACTTCGTCCGAAATGAGTCTCCAAGCTTCGTCCAGATACTCGTCCAATTTTTCTTCTTGACTCACCATCAGGCATTTGTCGTGTTGAATTTGACTGGGATGATCGTTTTGACATCCATAGCACTCTTTCTTGATCAATTCCGTCATTTTTTCGACCAAGTGTTTGGCAAAACAGGAGACTAAATGGGCTTCTTGTTCTGGCCATCTTGACTTCATCATGACAACTTCTTCGTCTTTGTCTTGGGATTCTTCTTCCACGGTCTCCTCACATTCCATGTCCAAAGTTTCTCCACTAGGTAAAGAGGGATAACAGTCTTCCATAGCTTCTAATAGTCTAGGATGACTTCTCTCAAACTGTTGATTTCTATCGTATTATCGAATTCTGCATACAGGATGACGTTCACTGTCTCTGGCAGAGGATCTGCAAACTGAAGTTCCACACGAATCTGGCCTGATTTTATAGGGTGGAAATGTCCCTCGTCACTGCCTTGGTCTGGAGTGAAATCGAAAGCCCACAAAGCATAGCCTCCTGCGTAATCGTGGTACGTAATGCCGTGACTGGTGTTGGTTCCTAACTGGCCGGTGGCTTCGTACATGGACAAGTACGATCTCAAGTAATTGTTCTGGGTAAAGTCAGGTTCGAAAGGTCGGGTACACAAGATCTTGCCATCGCGACTGACTTCGATTTTCTTCACCTTAAAGTGTTTAAACTTAAAAGGATTTTTAGTGAAGTCTCCGTTGAAGGCTGAATTCTTGACCATACCAAGGATTAAACGTTTGGGTAACTATCCTTGAAACAGATGATCTTCGATCATGGAATGGATGTCCAGTGGGAATGGTGAAGGTTTTCACTTCCACGCGTCGTATGGGATATTTGGCGGTCGTTCTGCTCAATGTCTGACTGATGTCGTTTCCCACTTTGGGTAAGTATCCATGCTGCTGCTGACCAGTTTGTTATTCAAGTACAAGTCCACTGAGCTGAACAAGGAATGCATCAAATTGTTGACGGGAGCTATATTCTCAGCAGTGGCATCTATTCCACCATTATCCTTATCTAGAACTTTGACTTTCAAGTACAAGTAACTGCTATTCAGATCGATGTAATCTTCGGGCTGTCCCTTGATTTCAAACTCGATGGAGCGGAATCTGTCAATGAGGAGAAGGGGTGAAATTCCACCCATTGGGATTCTTGCATCGTCATCATGGTGGGGGGCATGGCAAACAGATCCAGTTCCGACTTGGAACAGGCACATGACTCTCGATGCATCATTTTTTTCTCTTTCTCAATAATCGAAAACGTCTCAGTCTCGGACGGTTCTTCTTTTCTTGGCCTTTCTAGCTTTAGAAGTGTGAAGTCTGGTGAAAGGGTGTTTTCTTCGTCGTCTCTTTCTGCCTTGTCCTTGCTGAATGCCTGACTCGGTAGCGTGCAGGACATTTATAGGTGTGTCTCGTCGGCCCAAAAGGTCTTTACCCGTTTGCAGCAAGACATTTTTGCCTGCCCTCATGAAGGCTTCTTTGGGGTTTTGTTTGTCGATGATGACATTTTGGAGAAATTCTTTGCCTTGCGTCAGTGCCGCATCTTTCAAGGCGTGCAATCCGCGTGTCACCATCGGTTTCAACACAGGGGCCACTGAACGAAAGGCGGATTTCAACATATCTCCTAAACCGTGTCCTCGCTGTCGAGCAACCCCTCGGTACACTGGATACATGACTTAGAGTCGTGAGAGAACCGTTTTCGAAAATGGAGTTTCACCGTGATTTTTCTTTTGGTGAATTGAATATTTTGTCCCTGATCTCCTTTTATAGCAATGTTGACTGTGTCCAAATACGACTTGCTGATAGGCAAATAGTGAGGATGGACAAATTCGCGGTGGACGTGATAAGTGTTTCCACCTTCCTCGTCAGCGTTAGTGGCAGAATCCACTTTGAAAGGAATGACACGCAGTAACGGTACGGAGGTGTGTCCCACCACGTTGTACTCCACCACATCGGAGTACACAAACATCAAATTCAGTCCTTGGTTCAGTTCTACCGGGGTACGAAAATACTTGGCAAAAGTATCGTTGTCAGAAATGACTAGTAATTCGCCTTTTTCTTTTTCTACTTTCTTCCTCATCTCCATGTCCCCGCCCAACATGACAAACAATTCAGGACAAAATAAGAAAGACATGATTTTACCCCCCTCAGGAAATTTCATCAGGAAGCGACGAGCTGTTTTGTGGTACTCCAGGGTGACGATACCTTTATTGACACTTTCCAAAGCTTTCAGAAACACGACATTAAACCTGGAGGCTATGGTGCTGACCAAATGTTGACCACTAAAATAATAGCCTGCGGGAATGAACAAGTGATAGTCGGTCCACTTTGGATTTTGTGTGTTACGGGTTTTCTTGTCATATTTGACATGGGTATCCAAGTACTGTTGTATTTGCTCGTCATGAACTTCCACCGTAAAAAAATTTTGATTGGGAAGGACATTGAGGACTTGAGTCGGGTGAATGATTTCAACTAAAGCCACTTCCCAATGGGCTTCGTGATCTAATGGGATGGCCTGAGGTAATTTGGCCGTGTAACAGCACAACGTGTTGTGGGGAAACAACTCCATGGAACTGTCACTGGGTAAGGTTAAGTAAAATTGGTTTTGGTGACTCATAATTCCAGAGTTCTGTGGCTGTCCGAGGGGTTACTGGACGTCAGAGGCGTGTCTCAGCTCAAAATGGGGTTCTGGTTGTGGTTGTTGTTGGAGTGGTGACTGGCATTGGCACTGGACACAAGGTTCCCGTGGTTCCCGTTCGAAGAGAATTTCAGGGAGGGATTAGGAAGCAGGTAACCGATGCAACTGCTCAATAAAATGGTCCACAGTTGTTTGTCTCCTTGTTGCAAACTCAAATTGGCAATGGCTGCCCCGATGACACAATACACCACGAAGATTTGGCAAAAAAAGACGATTTGCGTTTTAGGCACACGTTCTCCACACCACACCCACAAGGGTTGTTTTTGTAAATCTTGCACAGAAGAACTAGGTGAAGGAGTGGTCGACATAGCTGCGTCTGTGTGAAAGGGCATGATGGTCACTTCTTTTTATAGTCGATGACTTGCGAAGCGACGATCCAAGAATCAAAACTGGGTGGATATCCTTTCCAACGTACTTTGACTTCTTTGACACGTCGTTTGCCCACTTTACGGGTTCTGCGTTCGAGAATGCTTTCGATGTCGTACACGTCGTCTTCTTTTTTGGTGACACGTTGTAACTCGGGCAAAAAAAATGTTCCTTTGAGCACTTCTCCGTTCATGTCTTCCAATTTATAGACGGCAGGATGACGGCCATGCATTCGTCCAGTGACACGAAACAATTCGGTCGTCCAGTTAGGTAAGTAACCTTTGTCGAAAGTGCGTTTGGTTTTGCCAATGCGCACCCAATCTCCTACGGCCAACACTCCACTTTTTTTGGGGACAGCCCTCGTCGGGGACGTACCAAACAGGCGCTCAAACACCAACACTTCGTTCTCGGGAGTCACTTCTTGCGGGGCACGTCCGATGCTTCGATGGTAAGATTGGTTGTACGCTTGCACCAGGTGCGGTAAGATGTCCATGTACTTCAGAGTGTGGTGATGCGTAAAATATTTCCACATGCGTTCTTTCAAAGTATGTTGAAAACGTTCCACGATGCTGGCTTTGGTTTCGATATTCTCGGTGGTAAAAAAAATGAATGTCACGTTTCTTTAATATTTTTTGGAAAGCTTGGTCTAGAAATTCGGTGCCTTTGTCCGTTTGCCATCGAAGAGGGTGACGACCGCTTTGTTTCAACACTCGTTGCAGGGCTCGCACTAACTCGCTGCTCGATTTGGAAGTCAAGGGCACGACCCAGGCAAATTTGGAAAAGACGTCGATGACACAAAACAAATATTTGTAGCCACGATTGTAGCTGGCCAAATGAGAGACATCGGCTAAATCGGCTTGCCATTGATGATCGATGCCTTCCACTCGGGTGCGACTTCTGGCAAACTTGCGTCGAATGGGTTTGTGTAAAGTGTAGGTAGCTTGTTCTTGTAACCATCGTTGCACTTGAGGTAAACGGAGACTTTTCAATCGAGTTTTGGCAGCACGATACAATTTTTGAACTCTTGTGTAACCTGCAGGATGAGAGGGATCGTAGTAAATGCTGGCTAAGACTTTTTCCATTTTTTTGTGTTTGTGTGGTAATAAGACACCCACTCTTGGAGGATGCTACTCTTTTTCCCTTGGGGTATTTTCTTGGATTGCAATGCTTTGTGTGTGCGACCGGCAATAGGTGTTGAAGAGGAGGATGTCTCAGCGGGGGAAATCGGTTCTTGTTTCACTTCTGTCTTCACTTCTGTCTTCACTTTCTTTTTCTCTTGTGATGAAGAAGGGGTGGCCATCATCTTTTTGATCCATCCAATTCTGGAGGTAGGTGGTGTTGTTAACTTGCGTACTTTTTCTGGTGGAGTCTGAAACCCTTCTTCTTCTTCTTCTTCTTCTACTTTTTCTGTCTTGGTCACTGGTAGTGGTGGTACTGGTACTGGTGATGGTGCTGGACTCTTTATCAAGGTCTTAAAATCTTTCAGAGTGGGTAGAGCTGTTTCGTCTAAAGCTTTCTGTTGAAAGAGTTGCAGTCTTTGCAAGAGTTGACCGTACTTTTGCGATTTTTCTGTTTCGGACAAATCTTGGCGATCCATCAAGGACTGCAATTCGTGTTGTAACTGGGACATCTCGCTCAAATTGGGATTGGGAGGTAAATGCGGGGTGCGTTGTTCTTGCCAACGATGGTATTCTATCGATCGTTTGTAAGGCACTAAAGCTAGTTTTCGTCCTTCCATGGGGTTGTCAGTGGTCGATTCTGAGATCTTGGGACTTCCGAGGGCCTTTTTATCTTGCTCCCACCAGTCCTCCCAACGTGGTTCCCAAGACTCCTTTCAGTAAGGGACCTAACAAGAGGGGTAAAATGCCTCCACGTTGGACCAACATCTTCTTCTTTTGACGAATGGGAATTTTCTTTTGAACCATTTGGCGAAGAACGTGACGATGTTTACCTAAGCATTGTTTCTGGTGTTTGGACAAAGGGATCGTGCCTTTCAAGACGTTCAAACAACATTCGCACACGGTATCGATGACCTCTTTGGAGGCTGATTGAATGAGTTTTTTTCGTAGAGGTGGAGAAGCTTTGGACAGGACAGATAACATGTCCCCATGTTTGACTAAACGAGGAGGCAGTCCTTTCCTTTTCTTTCCTTGGGGTTGTTTAGAAGAGGGATGTTTTCTGGAGGGTGACATCTTTGAGTCTTCAGGAGCACCAAAAAACACTGATACCCTACTTGGTCACACACCTTTTTTTATACTGGAACGCGTCGCCACTGATTGTCTTAACGTCGTATCAGTTTGAGGACAGGCATGACACGTCGTGCAGGGGTACGTAACGGACTAAATCGAGCCAGTTCTTGCTTGGACAAATCCAGTAAACTTTGTAACATGCCCGATCTTTCTTCGACTTTGATTTTGGGAGAAGGTACTTTGTGAGCAGCAGCCACTGCCACTAAATTGGAGGGTCCTGCCACTGGGGAAGTTCTTTTTGGAGTCATCAACGGAGAAGTTATTGGTGTGATCAACGTCTCCAAGTACTCTTCAGTTCTTGTGTCAACAACGGGGAAGTGGATGAACGTAAGGCTGCCGGAGACGCAGTCACCGCCGTGGCAGGTCGTGGTTTGCGAGTGTAAGGTTGCGTCCTGGCCGAAGAAGTGCCTCTCTTGCGACTAGTTTTCTTTTTCTGGGGACTTTTTCTCTGTTTCTTTTTCTGAGGGCTTCTTTTCTTTCTCCGGGGTGGTGTCTGATAAGAGGAGGGTCCCGCCACTGGAGAAGTTCTCCTTGGGGACCTGGTCTTTTTCTTCTTCTTCTTGGAGCTTTGTTTGACTTTTTTCTTGGGGAGAAGTTTGGGGGCATTAGGATCCCATCTTAAGAGAGAGCGAATGATGGCCCCTCCTAGAGTACCGCTCCCTCCAGGTTTCAAAATGATTTCTTTTTTGGTTTGAGTGTCGATGCGGGGATCGGCCAGTTGGACCAAAGCGACTTTGTTTCGATCGAAAAAGCATTTGGTTTGATGAGGAATCTGAATGATTCCTTGGAGTAATTGACGTGCCGTCACCGTGAACCATCGTAAGACTTCTTTGAGACTAGCTTCTAAGACACGAGCTCGTATTTGTGGATTTTTTTCTCGACTGATGCCATACAAGGCACGAATCAATTTGACGGGAAGATGCGACTGAAGGGACGACATGTTGACGTTGTGTGAGACAGACGAAAAGGGTCTGAGGTTTATATAGATTTTTTTGTGGAATGAAATTAGGTCGAATACGGAGACGTGTACAGGACAGGCTCTCCGTCTTGGCACCAGTGATGAAACAAGTGGGTACGAAATCGCAAATCCTCGGGGGTCGTAGGTTTCAAATCGACGAGTAAATAGGCGTGTGGAGTTTGAGTGGCATCGTCGTACGCCTGAGTCAGCCAAGGTGTCCCTAACTGTTTGGCTAAGACTTGCACTTGCGATTTATCTCGAGGGCTTTTAAACAAGACCACGTAATGCGCATTGAGACTGATGGTGCGATGGGCTTTACTTTGTTGAAACAAATTTTGGGTGATGTAAACGACACTGGCATTACGGTGATGCCCTTTGCGCGTGAACCACAGTTTAATTTCTTCTTCGTCTTCTCCTAACATGTCGTCAAAAATGACCAAATGGGTTTGACGGGAGTCAGAGACGATGCCGTCGTCTTCTTTAGGAATGCCTTCCACAAACACGATGGAATCGCCTTGACTTTCTCGCAAGTGGCGGTACGCCGATTGCCACTCTTTGTAACACCACACGATCCGCTGAGGTGGCCATTCGATCAAATGATGTTTATATTCGATCAAACGTTTGACGAATTCGGTTTTGCCTGAACCGCTAGGTCCAGCAATGAGCATGTTAAAGGGATGGCGAAGATACAAAGCCTCCCAACTGGCACGATCTAAGTGTTCGTCGATGACTTTGACAGTACAGGAAGAGGGAGCAGAGACAGCAGAGGTAGCCATGGTGTCAGGAATGTCACTTGTGACACGAAAACAAACAAGACGAGAGTTTATATACTTTTTTTCAGAACACGTTTATTGAATGTTTTAAACATGAATACGAAAGACAAAAATACATAAAAGCCAAAGGCTTAAGTACAACGATAAAAGGCACATGATAACCATTAACGTGGAATAAACACAAGTGTCTGTACAGCATGTTTTGGGTAAAGTTCTGACCAGTTCTATAGGGGGTAAGGTCACACAAGTGTCTTCCCGAAAGGGTCTTTCAGGCCTGTCCACGACAGTCCTGTCCTGGGTGACGGGTTCTTCTGGCACCGTCACTAACACTGGTTGAAAAGTAACTTTTTTCCTTGAACAACTCTCGTGCATACTGGGCCACTTCTTGGGTCCAAGCCTCAAAATCCCATTTTTTCCAGGCACGGACATCTGTCCAATGGGGGTGTAAGTCACAAGCTACACACACATCGTCATACACGTCTTGGGTAGCTAAAAGTTGACGAATCTTTTTTTCACGTAGAGGTCGAGAAGTATCCAGATGAAAACGTAAGGCTTTGAGCAAAAGGAGTCTCTCGTGAACATTTAAAGGCACCACTTTCATGTTGAATGGGGAGGTAAATACTGTTCGTAAAGAGTCCACAAGGAATCGGCTGGTAAACGAAATCCCAGAAAACAAGTCACTAAGACACACACTATGCGTCGTCCCAAATTGAACGGATACAGTTCTCGTAATAATTGATGGTAATGATCCACGGTTTGAATATGGTCATTGAGTTCCTTCCACGGAATCTGTTCAATCACATGTGATAAAAACCTCGGCATGACAGCCTGTTTTTATATTCTCTTTTTTTCGGATGAAATACAGGTGCTTTCTAGCCAGACATCTTCGTTCTCCAGTAGAAAATTTAAATACTCCAAACTGTAACCTAAACTTCAAACTTCGTTTAGGAGTTTCCTCTTCCGCTAAGTAGATTCCACGTAAAATATGTCGGTAATCCTTTACCTTGTCTTCCTCAATGTGTTGTACTAGGTGAATCTCGAAGTAACCAAAATGATCAACACGTGGATCATCGGGGGCTTGGAAGTATTGAACAAGGTCTCACCACTGAAACAGTTTCTGACGAATCAGTTCTCTTATACCATTCAGGTACCAGTGGTTAAAGATCTGGTGACGTAACGGATGCAACTGTTCTTTACGTTTGACTTGTATTTTGACCAGCTCTCGGTAAATGCGTTCTCTCAACTCCACAGGCAAAGCACGAATGTTCTCTTGTAAAGTATCCATGAATAGGTCAATCCGTACAATTCACAATCTTCTCCTAGAGCAAACGTAATCCACATAGTGAGTAATTTCTCACCACTGCCATTCAGGGTAACGTCCAAGAATGTCACTGAACTCTTTTGATGTAAACGGTATAGAGTAATACAATAGGATGAATGCACCCTTGACCCAGAGAAATCTAACACACTGGTTGACTTTCTTCACTTTCCTCTTGTGAATTTCTCGGCACAAAAGTTCTGCAGTCACCCATTGAGATTTCACTCTGGCAAGCCCCTGCCAAACTTCTTTGTAAATCTTCTCTTGCAGTTCTTTAGGTAATGATTCAATATCGTTTTTGAAATAAAGTTTAAATACTGGTCTCTGTGATGTCCGACATTTGACTCCTAGACAAACTGATTTCTTCTTCGTCAACGACATGGTAAGTTACTTTAATGTCTCGGTCCCACTAAGGGTAAGTAATGACAATTCGGTGACCATCGAGCATGTTCTACGTAGGCCGAATCTTGCGGTTCCCAGTGGTGAAGTGACACACCGCAACTGAAGCACTTGACTTTATCTCCTTCGCCCAAGTAGAAAAATCCGGCTCTGGCTAATTCTTCGGGGGTTGGTCCTCCCAGATACTTAGGCCATTTTCCTTTGAACGATTGAAGACGATTTTCAAAGTCGCAGTATTCCGACAAACGCACAGGAAACAAATATTCATCTTTCACAGGTTCGTTTCGATGAGGGTTGGGTGACATGGACAGGAGTTTGCTCAGGGCTGGATGACATCCGTAGGGGGGTAGACGTGAAGGTAAAAATCCCCCTTTAAAACGAAACCCAGTAAAGTGTCCAAGAGGACAAGCTCCATCGCTTTCGCATCCCTCAGGTTTGACACGCACAGCATCACTTTCCATGATAGGGGTAGTGAGAACAAAGTTCCCACGATGCTTTACGGCATCGCTAAGGTCACAACGTACAGCATCGTACCCATCGCAAGGCTCACAATCGCATTCCACTTCAGAAGCCCCACACTTGAATTGTGCCTTTCTACGCTTGTTTAGTGTTTCTCTGAAAGTATTCATCTTGTTCGCTCGGTCTTGGTAGTCACAATGAACTATCGATCTTGCCTAGGGTTCCTTTTTATATACAGACCAATACCGACGTGTCCATACGGTAAGGTAAAATGATTGGGAAGTCGAACTCGCTTCTGGTACACGATTTGATAGACTTTTTCCAAGGGCCGACTGACGACGTGGTGAGTGGGTAAACGTACAATCTTGTGCGGTTGATAGGTGGTCACTTTAAAGTTTGCATCCTCTCCCGATTGCAAGGCTTCTTTCAATACCCCATAGTTGACCACACGACTGGTACGATAATTCAGAGTCAGTCCTTTCACTTTGCACGTCGTGTGCACTTCTCCTTGTGGGTCCCGGTATTCGTAGCCGTATTTTTTGGAACCGCCACTGACGAAACTTAGAATCTTGTCGTCGGGATGCTCGTCTGTCCAGGCTCCTAAACGGTCTCCTTCGATGTCAGGGTGCTGTTGACTCGGGTGATGGATGTAAATGCAACTGTCCGTGTCAAAGTACAGGACGCGTTCCCCTAACAGTTCTAAAGCTTCGTACAATTTTAAGCGAGCATGGGCTGTCACGTAAGCCGCAATGATGACATTTCCACAGGGGTCGTCTTGTACAAAGTCCAGATCTTCTTCGTAATTGACCAAGATCAAATCCTCGCGAACGACGTCCACGTGTTTCATGTATTTGGTTTTGTCGTGAATCATCTGGAAGTAGCGGGAAGGTTCTGTCAAATATTTCGTCTTGGGTAAACACGGGCGTTGTGCCATTTTACCCCACAAGCAATTTAACATCACTTTGGCAAACGATCGCCTGCCTTCGTTTTTCTCGATGTGATCTAAAGTGATCCCTTCTTGTTCATAGTATTTCTCTTTGAATGTCTTTTCGTCTTCGGGAGTGTGACACCAGGAAGGATAGCCGCTGGCTTCTTGCTTCAGTTTCAAAAAGCCATCCACGTAGTCGGCGAAAATGCCTTTCTGACTGGGGTCACCCTTGTGGTATTATTGTGTCTTGGGAAAGTGGCAAATTTCGTACACTTCTAACAGTTGGTATCCCATGCCCAGAGCATTGAACAATTCTACGCTGACCCAGGTTCCCGTCAAGGCCCGTTCTTCCTGGGTGTGCTGACAAGGTTGGTCTTGGTTGCACGTTTCGGCACAAGTACGGCACAAAGGAAACATCAGTTTGCTTGGCAATGGTGAGGTAACACGGGATGGTACAAGTCCGTGGGCAGCAAAACTATACACTTGATCAAGCCTTCGTATTGTCGAATGTTTTTCAGGTCGATGTGTTCCGTCAGCAATTGCGGGTGCCCTACGGGAAAGCGACAATATTTGCACACGTAGGGATACAGCGAACACACGTCCAAGTATTTGATTTCTTCTCCTTTCTCTTCGTCGGCTTGGTACAGCAAACAGGTGGCATTGGTCCTTCCTCCGTACAAACTATCCCTCGGGTTCAGCGGGTCCATGAACTGTAACTTTCCACGAGACGTTTAAACTCGGGATCGGTTTTCAAACGGTGATCGTATTCGTGTTCCCACATTTCCACCACTTGGTATCCTTCCTGTTCTAACTTTAGGCGTCGCTGACAAGTGTCCTGGTACAAATCTTCCATGGTTCGTTGTAAAAACTGATTTTTAGTGCCACGGTCAGGATAACAGACGGGACATCCGTGAAATAAGCAACCGTTAAACTCGTACACGATCTTGGGGTTTTCTAAGTCCCAGCCATCGACCGAATGCGTTCCGATGGTCTTTTTGCCCTCTCCGTTGCGAGCATGCTGAATCCATTTGTCTTCCTTGTCGCACAAGTAATGTAACCAACGTAGGGCTTTGACCGAGTATTGTCGTTTGACAAAGTTGGTCGTTTGAGGACTGATGACAGCCACGGTGTTTTCAGGCATGAATCGTTGTCGATACACTAAGGAACACGCTTTGGCAATGGTGCAAGCTTCTTTCAAAGGATCGACCCCTCCGTGTTCCATGAACAGTTCTCGAAATTTTCCACAGCAACGTCGTAAAATGTCCACGTCGGAACGACAATACTTTAACATTTCTTCCTGAACGTCGAAAGGGTCCGAGGCGTGAGCCTGGTACCAAGCGTAGAAAGCTTCTCGTTGTTCGGTACGCATGTTGTTGGGGTCGTAATAGTGAGCCTCAGGTAAATGGGGTAGAACGGCGTGTTGATTGGCTTCCGTATTGAAAAAGTGTGGAAAGTACCCTTTAGCCATTTCTGTCATTCCAAACGTTTTAGGCATTCGGCTCAAAGGTATGGCCAAGTAACTCATCGAATCTTTAAACTGTACTTGTCCCACTTGCATGAAAATGATTTTGGCTCCGTTCAAAGTGACTTTAGTACGCTCGGTGCCTTGTTCCGTATAGTATCTCAAAAGAAACTGTCCATCGTATCCGGAGAAATTGTGAGCCATCACCGTGGCATGACGATGACAATCTCCGTAACGTTCGATCTCCTCTTGGCTCCACGTCTTGTCGATGGGGTCTAAGACCCATTGTGCAAAATCGGCTAACGTGTTCGGTCCTCGAAAGATTTTTTCACGCCCTCCGGGAATCTTGCTGCAGTGAGGGCAATGACTGAAGATAGGTTCCTGAATGCACTTCTCGCACGCTCGATGAGCCACCCAGAAATTAGGAATGTGAATACCGGTCTCTTGCATGCATTGGAAATCAAAAAAGATGAAATTGCTTTTCTTCTTGTGACCATCCTCTTTCTCTGGTGGGGGTTGGTATTTTTGCACGTAGCATTCGTGTTCCAAGTCCACGATGTGATGACAAATGTGACATTTTTTCTTTCCTCGACATACGTGTGCCTTGACAGTATTGGTACATAGGCCTTGTCCACAGGTAGGGCACAATCTCAGGAGTTGACAAGCACATTTCTGCTGTGAACCTTGCGTCTTCAGATGTTGTTGGTAACAGGCAGGGCTGACAAACGTGCGCAGACAAGCAGGACAATGCACTCTTTCTTGGCCTTCGCTCCGACAGGGTGAAGAGGCCAAACATCCTGAGCATTTCAATCCGAAAAGTTTGTGTTGCTCTCGATTATTATAACCATGGTCACATTTCTCACAGTAATAACCGTACCCAGGAATGCAGTGATACTGGTAATGGTATCGAAATGTTCATCGTGATAATAGACATGAATGTATTTTCCGTCCTTAAAGTCTTTCCCTCGAAACAACAGAGGCCAACGCACTTCTTGAGGGTGTACTTTCAAGGTGTAGCGTGGAGCTAGGACATCTTGCAATTTTTGCATTTCAGGAATGCCGCAGGGTGTGTCTTTGGATAGGTCAGCTTGTTGCAACAGGAGTTCTGCTTCGTTTCGTTGTTTGGCTCGGTCGGATCGTTGAATAGTTTTCCAGGCTCTTTTCCATTCTGTCGTGTCGTTCTTGTTGGCATAGGTTCGTCCCACCACGATGGCTCGGGCTAAACACATCTGGTCTTGAGAATTGTGAATTTGGACGAGACTCTTTTTGGTACTGCGAAGGTCGTTCACCAGTAACACCTTATTGAGTCCAGTCCCTTGAGGAGGAGAGACGTGGGTCATGTCCAGTGTGGCTTTTCCATCGGTGATGTCAAACTGGTCATTAGATTGTCGCACGTGTTGAATCTTGTCCATGACTTTGGAAGCAGTCAATTCTGCGGGTCTGCTAAACTCGATCCAAGCAGGGGATTTCAAACCGTCGTTTTGTATGGAAAGTCTCAAGCGATCGTCTTCTTTGGGTTGATATTGTCGCTTGAGTGCGGTGAGCAAAGAATCCCACACCCCAGTGATGAACACTTCTGCTTTCTCTAACGGTACGTCGGACTTGAAATCTTTAAACATCACTGTGTATTTGTAAGCCGTGGTTCTAAATTTTCTAGAGGAGCGCTTTTCCGTCTCTCGAATGGAATAGTACTTTTCAGGGTTGACTAAGGGTGGTGAACTTGGTTTAGAGGGTTCGGATTCTGGTTCACTCATGTCCTCTTCAAAATCACTGGCATGAATTTGTGCCAAGACTTCAGCCCTGGTACGAGGCGATAGATCACGTTTCTGCCTCTTACTTTCTTCTTCTTTCTTCTCGAATGAATAGGATCGTTTCATCTTGAGTGCAAAACGTCAAATGACTCAAGTTTAAACACCATGGGCTAATTTATAGTCATAGCAAACCAACGTATATAAAAGGGTGTGTGTCTTGTCCTTTCACTATTCATTTTACTCTCTAACCGAGCACAACGATGGAAGAGACTAGCCAAATCGAACGTTTCATCAGAGCTTTGCGAGGGGTCATTAGAAAATTCTCTTCAGACCAGCCGACGGACTATTCTCCTTCCTTTCGAGATAAAAGTCAAGATACTTGCTATATCTGTCAGAAGAAAGGGCATTGGTCGTCAGAGTGTCCAGACCGTCAAAATAGAAAAAAAGGGGTTAGAAAAGACAAAAGTCAAGATACCTGTTATTATTGTCAAGAAAACGGACATTGGTCTCCAGATTGCCCAAAAAAGAAACAAGAGGAGTCAGAAGAAAAGAGGGATTCTTCAGAAGAAGAGTGGGATTCTTCAGAGAAAGAAAGCAGCCAGGTAAAGAAAAAGAAACAGGAGAAGAAAAGAAGAAGGGAAGAAAGTGAGGAGGAAGAGGAGGAAAAGACAGTGAGGGTGAAGAAATTTAAAAAAAACAGAGAGTAAACAATGAGATAGAAGAAGTCAATGAACTTTTTAAAGTGTTCTGTTGTGAATTGTGAATTGGATTGTAACTATTGAGAAAAGAATAAATTAATTATATAAGGTAAGTGTCTTTGAGTTTTGATTTTAAAATAAGAACCTACACTCACACACTCATACACAGACACGTACTATAAGGGTAAAATGGTTATTTTGTTTGAGTTATTGGCAATTGAAAGTGTATCTCTTTTCGAGAGACGTGGGTGGCCCTGAAAAGGGCCTTTTTTGGTGTAGGGGTGAGTTTAAGCAATCAACTTTAACTGCCTTAAGCCTTTGCCACGGCCAAGGCCTACTTCTGGACTGCGTACTGTTGATGATGATGATGATTTGATTGAAATCACTAAGGGTGGTACGACAGGCTTAGTCACAGGGTTGACGTGTTTAGCTCGGGAAGGTCGTATTCTCTTCGGTCGTGATAAAGAAGTCTGATACATTTGTTTCAGACTTCTTAACTCAGCTTAAATGTCTAACAGTACCGTGACCGTTTGATTTTCACCCTCTTGTTTCTTTGCTGCTACTTCTTCTTCTTGTTGTTTTTTTCTTACCTCTTCTTCTTGCTGATGTTGCTGTAGGAGAAAAGTTTGTTCCGCTTCCTTTTGTCGTTGTATAAATTTCTCCAATTCTTCTTTCTGTCTCTGTCTAAAATTCTCCACTTGCGGTAATGAAGAAGGTGACGAAACTTCCGGAACAAATTCTTGCGAGGTAAGAAAATCCACAAAATCCCAATTTACCTCTTCTGAAAGTAAGTCCGGGTTCCCTTGGACGGTCTCCACTGCTGGTGCACCCCAATGGATCGTTTTCTGAGTTTCCGTCATGTTGAATCACTGTCGCATAGATTAACTGCACACAGGCGCTAGCGAATCTATATAGACCACGTGACAGCACAGACTGCTCTCTTCGGATTGGATGCGGGCTGACTGAATTTTGTAACGCGTGTTTGGATTGGTCAACAAACTCAATCCGTTTCAATCATTCCTCTACCTATAAATAAGTGCAGTTCACTGCATTGATTCACCTGTTCTCGGTGCCTCAAGATGTGGACCGATGTGCAATCTTCTACGCTTGTGTCTTCCATGATGTTCCGGACGGACATACCCATGTATGTCCGATCCAAGTGGACAGTTGTCCACAGGACAGACACCAGTCTGTGGATACGTAGGATCTACGTAGAAAGACAAGGATGCCTCAAAAGAGTCCTGATTTACGGTCCTACAGTGAGACGCAGCCTAAGGACAAGAAGAAGACCAATGCGGTGCCCTTTATGTTAATGGATACATTAACATAAACCCAAAGGCCCTTTTCAGGGCCACTCATAGGTCTCGAAAAGAGAATGACTTTCCATTGCCTACCCTTTTTTTATTTTTACGTTTTTTTAAAAAAAAATCCCATGTTCATTTCCCATTGTCGCTATATAGTCCCACCCTGTTTAAATTCCCTTGACGCTATACAGTCCCATATTCCCATGTTCAATTCCCCTTGTCGCTCAACAGTCCCAAAATCTATTTCCCATGTTAATTTCCCTTGTCGCTAAACAGTCCCACGATTTTTCGTCCATGTTAAATTTACATAGTCGCTAAACAGTCCCAGGGTGGTTAATGTTAAATTTACATAGTCGCTAAACAGTCCCGGGGGGGACTGTAATGCTAATTCCCATTGTCGATAGGGTATCCCTATTCACTACTTACCATGCATGCTCCTCCGATACTCCAATAATTTAACAAATCACCCCGACTAGCATCCTACAAAAGTAACCATTAGCAAATGCAACAAACCGTTTAGCCACAAACTAGTTCCTAACCCACCAGGTGGCAAACAAATCCTAGAACTCAGGGACAAGCTGCCAACACTTGCTCTACAAGAAGAGTACACTCACTCCCCTGACCCCGCCCCTTAGATAAACCCTATCCCTAGGATCAGCACTAGAGTCACCAATTATGGAAACAAATTGGAACAAGAATCTAAATTTAAAACCATCGTATCAGTGGAAATACAAGACACCTACACTGGCTTCGTAAAAATTTTCACTGACGGGTCCAAAACAACCGAACCACTCAGAACAGCAGCTGCAGTAATTCAACATACAAATGGGATCCAGATCACCAGACCACTGCTCTGCTTTCACCAAAGAGTTCTGGGTAATAATATAATCATTAAAATGGATTAAAGACGAAAACGTTCCAAAAGCAGGTATCATCAGCGACTCACTTAGTGTAATAGAATCAATCAAATCTCACAGCACCAAATCAAGAGAGCAGTACTTGACTAGAGCTTTCTATATGCTTAATTATCCACAGCGGATCAGATAGTTGTTGAAGTCATGTGGACACCCTCGCATATAGGAATCCCTGGTAATGAGCTAGCCGACAAAGTCGCAAAAATCTTGTTAGGGAACCCTAACCCTGCCCCACTCAGAAATAGCATAGCAGAAACCCAAAGCATACCAAGAAACTGTATTAACCAGAAATGTCAGGAGCACTGGAACTCCACTACCAAAGGCATGATACTCTACTCCATTACAAAAGAAACCCATAGGTTCATCAAAGCACCCAAAGTGAACAGTCTGGACCAAACAATTAGCAATCGCATCGTAACCGGAAAAACAAAATTAGCAGGAAGTTTTGGCAAACATCTAGGACCCAAGCCTGCTAATATCAGTTGCTATCACTGCAAAACCATTGAAGACATGCCACATATATTCAACAACTGCTAAAAATACCAGGTAGCTAGAATGGAATTTCAAAAAGCCAACATAAAAAAAATTGAAACCCTATCTAGTTTTGATAAAACTATTATGTACACTAACTTGATCCTTCAATCCACAACTTCAAAATTCAAACATTTTATGACCTAACAGTGACTTATTATTTGTCGCTCAGACATATTAGTTATTAAAAATTTGTAGGGCATCTACAACGTACACTATGTACTAGAATGTTTCCGATTGTAAGGACGTAGGAAAATTTTACAACTTGCTTTTATTTGACCCAAATTCACAGGTGGCTAACACATTATTGGCATTTTTTATTGTCCATTAGTACAACTAGACTAAATTTGACTAAGTACGGGCTGGCGTTCTCGGGAGTGCACGAAATCCATGGCTGGCTTGCCGAGTTCCTTTCCCCCTTGCCTCTCTCGGACATCGTATAACGGCGGAGATGTGGAATAATTTCCACCCGCCTAAAGCTAGGTGTCATTATGTGACGTCATCGTTGCGACCAATCGCTTGGGTCGACACCTCGTGCAGTCAATAACGGATTGAAATCAACTCTTTGTTAACATGAATGTGTATTGGGCCCATTCTCAATCATGAAAGCCCTTCATTCAGGTCGTTAGGGACATGTAGTCCTACGACCTGATGGCTAAATTAGCAGTGCACATAAACGACTGTGGTATGTGGCACTAATTCCTTCCTCCATGAACATTTAGCATCCCGTTTTGCGGGAAAAAACCAGTCGCACATGCCCTTTTGGGCGCACGCAACGTAAGTCCAAGTAATCAATCAATCAAATCTAAATGCATGGATTATTCAAACTAATGTGTCTGGGGCTATTGTAAGGGGCGGGCGATACAAGCAGCCGTACCGGGCGCCAAGCCCGGGGAGGGGCTATTTCGCGTAAATGACAAGAGCTACATATCATGAAATTGCTGTCTACCACGATAAGATATTGTGCTGACTTTATAAGTCTTAACTCATTCTAACTCTTCAAGTTATGGCTTGGTCCTCACGTTGTTTAGTTTTTCTTCCACTCATATAAAATCAACACCTTGTTTGCAGAATAGGTGTTTTCTTACACTATTTAATGCGATTCGTTCGACATAGGATAAAAAGAGAATATTTCCTCACTGCATCTTGCATTATTAAGATAATTTCTAATACTATACTATCTGCTGTAAAGTGTAAACGTACCAAATTTTAGAACTCCTATGTAATTCACTCGATCTTCCACTGAAGTCTCTTTCATTAGATGGTATGTGTCCTTTCTGGGAACATGGTTGTTACAAACACACGTTCTACAGACCTTAGATGCAGAGTCTAAACACGATTAATATTTGCACACCGTCTGTATTCCATTGGGCAATATTGTCCTTACCAAACACAAATTCACCTCTTGTTTAACATGCAGAATCAATTAAGACAACAAGAATGATCTATGTATATGATCTCTCTTCTGGTTGTTAACAAACACACGTTCTTAAAATCTTAAATGCAGATGCACAGAAATTTCACTGGTGCAGTTTGTGTTGCCGATCAAAACACAAGTAAATACTGAAATGGATTCCAGGAGGTACTACTGACAGGACTCATGACACTAATTCAGCTCCTATAGTAAACCGCTTCAAACACCATGATATTAAAAATTCAATAACTTTAAATTTGTAGATGTTCAGGATCAAACCTATAATCATCAATATGCAAGTTTCTGTTGTGGAAAAAGCAATATTTCCCACGGTATTTTCTTGATTTTCATGTGTTTTAATTTCCGCATCAAAAAATCAGTTACTAATTTCAGTAAAGAGTTTTCCGAAGTCAAGTCTGTAAAAGAAATGAAATTTAATCAATGTCTCCATTTGTTTCAGTTGCAACTATGATAAGCTCTCAATGTCATTGCGATCTGGTAATGTAGATACTTTGAAATATTCAATCAAAAGACTTTATTCTTGCCAATTATTGCCGTTTTTATAAATGTTTGATGGGCGTTTGCTAGGAGGTATGTATGCTAACTTTTTGCAGGTCCCGCTGTCTGCAAGTATGTACGTCGTTCACCTCAGAGAGTGGTTGCGTGTGTTTCCACGCCATCAGATATGTATACTCCGCTTTGAGGATTACATTCAAGATATGGAGAGATCCCTTCGTAATTTATTCCACTTCTTACAATTAGTAATCTTCATTCACCTTTCGTTATGTACTCAGTATACGCACGTCACATGTTATTAGTACAAGGGAAATTCTTATGAGTAAACTTCCAACTGTATGGGGAATGCTTAAAATCAATTGAACCAAACACCTTGTTGAAGCTATCATATGATACAATTTTCCAAGATGAAAACAAAATGCAAAACAGAACAAAATGTCAAATTTCGTTTGCAACATACTGGCAAATTTCCTAGTCGTTGTAAACATATTTTAATATAAGCAATAGTGCAGAGAGTATTCTTATAGAGTTTATGTGACCTACCTGAGCAGTGACATCGTGATTGTGTTAATCGAAATCGGTCTTGATTTATATCCGATGTTCCAAATAGCTGATTGCAGAAATAATTCTTACAGTGATTTGGGGTTTTTCTTCTATTCAAATTCAAGGAATGGATGTAGTTGAATATATTGGCCGGCAGCAAAGTATATGTGGTTTGCAGTACCCATCTTTCTCCACGTTATAATCCAGCATGCACTATGCAAGGCGAATGTCACTTTAAACAACAAAAGGATTTGATAGTTAACTCCATATCCCCAAAATCAAAAGAATAAATTACTTTACAAATGACTGATTAGTTTTTTTTAAATACTTTTACGCATTAAATTTTATGGATTGAGAAACCAATTAAACTGATATAATAACGCATGTCAAAGATTTTTTTTTACAGAAATTGGTGTTGTTTGCAGTGTAATTTATATATTGGTCGGCAACACAGTCTTTGTGATCTGTAGTAACCATCTTTCTCTGCATATTAGGATTCACCATGCAATCTCCATGGTGTACTTCGCATTAAGTGAGAGAAAGATTTAATATAAAGCTCCATATACTTAAGATAAAATATATTGCATGAAAACTGAATGATTCAATATTTATGTTCTCACTTATTTAATTTTATGGATTAAGAAACGAACAAATCAAATATGATTGAATGGCAATGTTTACTTGCTTATTGAACAAAGCGAGAAGACGAGAAAACAAACTGCAGGACGCAACAATATACCTGTTATGTTGTATATCGTTTGACAGAAATTCCACCCGAGAATAAGATCTACAAATCTTACCGAAATGAAAATGTAATTTAAATAATTTCACTAAATGGGAGAATTCTTTTTAATACATCCGTACTCTTGGCAGACCAGTACATTCAAGGCTCTGAAATTTATTCAGAACATTTTATCCTTTTGGACTTGAACAGACCTCTTTTATGATTGTTTTTAGCTTCAGTTCATAATACTGTAAGTTTCTCTTACATTTTCATGTTATAACTTTGATTAAAAAAATTTACTTGTTATGTTTTACAAAACTTGTTGGTTTTGCTTCTTTCTGTTACCTATTTTTATAAACACAGATTCGTCATACGTTATAGGATTTTTATTTTATATTTTTACTTAAAGCTTGTCATAGGCACTATATAACTAGCATTGTGTTCACTTGCTATTAAACATCCATCCATCCATCCCTTATCTACGTCAGATTTAACAAGCCATAAGGAACGTATATTTTAAAGGAGCACATTACTGTAATATGTGGTTATCACATTTTGTAAAATCTTATAGCAGGACTATCATGTGTGTTGTAATAGCAAATATTTAAAGAAGAAAAATCATTAAATTATTTACGTGATTTGATATACACGATTACTGTATATTTCTCACGTCAGAAAATACTGGAGCCTTACCAGATAGGAAGGTCCTGTCAGGCTGATGATTTTATATCCACGATATTTACCCCTAAAAAAAAAAGAAGTGATAATTTTACATTTATATTTTATTGACTTTTTAGATTCTGACATTTTACTATTAAATTTTAATAGGATGTTTTAAATTTTGAACTTCATATCTTCAGTAATTACATTGGTTGCTTTAAAAAAAGGAATATATATATATATATATATATATATATATATATATATATATATATATATATATATATATATATATATATATATGGTAAAGTGGCATGGAAGATTAAATTAAGTCATTTGTTTGTCATATTCTTGGTTTGGCGATGGAATAAAAAAAAATTATAATTCTAGTTTAATTGTCTGTCTTTGTCTTGCAGATGACATTCCAGATCAACAGATGCAGAGAATAGTTTCGATGCCAAGGTTCTACAAGACTGAGAAGAAGGACTATGCTGGTGCTATTTACAGAGGTTTTGCATCGGTTCTTTTATCCATACAGGAGACGTTTAGCCACTCTGCTGAATGACTCGCTATACACATGGGATGAATTGCAACTTTAATAACATACTTTTACATGTATTTCATGTTATTGTTCGTGCCCTTTAAGTTTTCATACACCATCGAGCGATAAACCTGCTTCAGATTCATATAGTGGATATCAGTGTGTTCTTGATATTTGAACTGGTGTGCATTTATTATGCTAGGTGACTAAAGTAAACCAAATGTAACATTTGCTTAGCATCAGTATTCCCAGAAACGTGCAGAGACCAAAGCCGAAGAAATCCTATGGGATTCCACATAATGAAAAATATTTGAAAAGATGACGAGTAGTTTTAAATTTATGATACTTACAAAATGGAGAAAATTAGTAAACCAAGAGAGTACATTGATAAATTTCGATTGAATTAACAAAATTACACGTGACAAAATTATTGAGTAAAGGGCGAAGGTTTTCATGGGTCATAAAATAGCTTTGCTGAAAAGTCGACAGAAATAAAAGGGAGAAATTACGTACTATTACATATTAATTTTTTCACACATTGTTTTGAAATTTGTCATATTGTTCGCACTCATATTCAAGTGAAAATAGAAACTTATACCAGATAAAACAGTAACACACACACACACACACACACACACACACACACACTTGGATAACTGACTTCATTTTTATGTTTGAGGACTCACCCGAGTGTGTCTCGTGCAATGAACCATTTACACTTTTTGATTCACATATATTACGTTAAAAATATGAAAGAATGTATTGATACAATGAGCCTATCTCGGACTTAACATTTCTACAACGAAATACATATTTATTACAAAGTATAACTTGCTGAATCGTCTGAGTGATTTAATCCGTATATCATGGTTTCTTGATTTGAAATATGTTGTGTGATATTTGTATAATTTAGAATATTGTTTTTTGTTTACAGTACCCGTTGATCGGGATACTTTATATACATTTATTCCATCTATTTTTATCGATGCATGTAAGTCATGTACTTTAATTATTAGCATTGCTTCAGCGTTGTGTGACCTTATTGTGGTGATGTACAGTTAAACCCAAATTCATCATCATCATCATCATCAGTATTGGGTCAAACTTATTTATTTGTCCCAAAACACCCAGGGACAGGGAATGAAGACATTCCAAAAGTTTATCATCACATCCGAGGTTTATTTCTCAACTTTACAGGAAAGGCCTAATCCTATTTGCTTAGGCCCTTCCGTGAAAGTTTGGGAAAACACCCTGGAAATAAAATGGTAGCTACCCATGCGTATACATGTACCATATTTATCAAATGTTATGTACACATCATGCACTATCGTAGCGTTCGTAATGGCAACTTGTCAGCTGAAATGACTTACTCTTACATTGACTATTTTCATGTTTCTGTTCTTCGAGTATCAACTTGCTACTGAACTTTCTTTTACTTAACTTATGTAAATAATTCTTTAATGTATGTATGTGTGCGCAAGTTAATTTTATTTAGTTGTTTTAGTCTATAATGCATCTCCGATGAGCTAATGTTTCTTAATATTTAAATGATAACTGACTCTAAATAAATGTTGTCAATGTCAGTATATAAAGGTATAATAATACCTTCGACCTGATTCTATTTGGACTAACATATTTCAGCTTCTAACTTATTTCTCAGCCATTTTCTTGTAATTTAACCTATTTCACATTATATCACTCCATCGAACTATTTCCGAGTGTAGTATCACTCCATCGAACTATTTTCAAGTGTAGCATCACTCCATCGAACTTTTTCCGAGGACAAATTGCTGCGGTAACGTTGACCCCTAAGTCATCTAACCTTAAGTGTATCGTCATTACGGAATGGTAAATAAACACATTAACTGGTTCTAACTATTATTCCCTAACTTTGCATTGAAATCCCTTTAGAAACAACATGCTGTGGTAAGAAGCTATTTGTCTTGTGTTCCATCACTGAAAATAATGAATCTTGAGTTTTTTCCATTACTTATTTAAGATAAATTTCGGATTCAGCACCAGAGACACATAAGGGCAAAGCAAACACCACAGCATACTATCTGGTTTAAGTGTCATAAATTTACCAGTATAATGACGCTGTGGGACTAAAAGTCGGCGATTTATTTCAAAGGTTATGTTTTTCATTGACATCAAACATCTAACACAACTAGTTAATCATATCTCACATTACTAAACATGTATACCTTAGATTAACCCTTCCAACATATAAATGGTGATCTATCTGTATTCAGCTTTATATAGCTGGTACCAAAAGAACACTTGTATTTCTACAATTGGGTTAGAAAAGTAGCGATGAATGGCCTGATGTAGATGTTCTTTTAATCAGCAATATAGAGGTATATACATTGATTTGTCTCAATATATTTTTGGGGTCAACGCGGGTCACTAGTTATAAATGCCCTGAAGAACATTTACATTTGTAACATGTCTTAATCGGCAATAAGTGGTAGCCTAGTGAATCGGGAATAAGGAATAAGTAGCCAACTTGATGTTAAAATGCTTGAATCGGGAATAAGTAACTGGTTACTTGTTCCTTATTGAATTCGGTAACCGGTTATTTATTCCTAAATAAATTAGGAATAAGGAGTAAGTAATCATCTTGATTTCTTGTTGTGCCTGTTCATATTGTGCCTGTTCACATTGTGCATGTTGACATTGTTTGGAATTGGGTATGTACGCAAAAGCTTCCAGCAAAAAATTGGTCATAAATATATGTTGCTAGTGTGATTGGATTTTCATAGTATTTTACAGAGCAAATATGAAATTAAAATTAGGTAGCAATGTTTTGAATATGGAAGATGTTTGAATCTGTATCTTTAGCTTTACGGTAAAATTTCCATTTTAAGTGGAAAACAAGGCTTGTGTCACACTATGTATGCTGGCAAAATTCCTGCGTTTATACACATGTTCGAAATATCAAAGTAACATTTTAACTCGATAATGTTTCATTCCTATGTATATAAAATAATTCATTGTATTCAATATTATGTGTGTATCAATTAATTTTATATAACACTATGAATGTTTTTGACCATCTCGTGTAATATGGGATAGTGTTAATTTACCTTAAATTCTATCTACTTCTGCCAAGTAGAGAATGTTAATAGGTATACATTGTATGACGAATCGTCATTTTGTGCATGTAGTAAGTAAGTTATTAACATAATTACGTCCTTTACTTTAATTTGTAGTGCATAGCATATATGTTTCGTCGTCATATAACACAGAGCATGCCGTTTCTAGCCTCTAATACTTGTAAATACTTTTTAAACATTATATTGTTGTTACCGTCTGTTATGATAATAATATAGCATTTTTGTTATATTGTTGCATTGTGTAAGGCATGTACTTTTGATTTTGAGCCGACTTCTTCAAAAGTTAATGAGAAGGTTGCATCTCTTTGACCATATTCTGGGAATATATTCGCGCCAGGCAGGTTGTATTTTCAATGTTAGCAATTACCTCGGACTAATATTGAGTGAAAAAAAATAATTATGTACCGCAATAGGCACACTATGTAAAGTGTTTTTCTTACTCTATTCTTGTAATATTTTCTTAATGTTTTGATTTTGACTTCATATTCTGAAATTATATACAGAATTGTTTGAATGTTGAAACGTCACCTTCCGCATAGAAGTGGACTGAATTCAGCTCGAGATTTTGAGTAGTATGTATTTAAATCAGACTACAGGCAGTATCTTGACAAAATTTGTAAAAGAAAGGATACAACAGACATTCGAAACCTCAAATCTCCAGACATTCGAAACCTCAAATCTCCCCTTTCTTGACACTGAGTTAGAAAATTCTGTAGAATTAGAAATCCGCATTGATTCGTAAGTGAACTTCTCATGAATGGAACTCGCAAAATTTTCTTGAATAGGTAGAGTATGCAGGTGTTTGGGAACATTTGTGCCATTATTGACACATGCAAATTATTGCTTACTCGGCTGTTTCAAAATAGTATAAGCTATTTGTGCTTTATATCTCTCAATTTGAGGACCTTGAAGAATTATTCATTTTTGCACGTTACATGAATAAAAACAATAATAAGATGCAATATGCGTTTACTTATCTTTTAATCTTGGATTTATGTTTTGAATTCACAATTCACGGTTTCAAATGGAAAGGATACGTTCACAATTTTACCTAATATATCAGACAAAACAAGAAACTCCGTGATGATTGGCATGCATTACTTCTACTAATGCAAGCTGATAATGTGACGTGTTAATTTTGCATACCGCTTACAAACAGGTGATACGAGGTCTACTGTAGTGCTTTTATTTAATTTATTTTGCTATAGCCATTTCAGAAGTACTTAGTTTTTGAAGTCTACATATTTCAGAAATCCGTATGAAGAAATAAGAAATATTGATTGTCAAGGAAAGTTTTTATGCATGTAAGCACCTGTCTGTTTCGTGACCTCCGTTTTAGTGTTTTTTTTTTTTATTATCTTACTACATAAACATAAGCACTTGGTAAATAATAATGTTTAGCAATGACAAGAATTTCAGGAGATTGCTTGAAAAAAAATAAAAGTTCAAAATCTTTAAATACTGTGGTATATTTATTTGTTTGCCGGAATGTTTTTATCTTTTTATTTTTATTAATGTTTGATTTATTTAGACCACAATCTTTCCATTTTGAGGTAACTGGAAATTTTATGTTTATCAAATTTTCAAAGGAACTATTTGTCTAAGATTCTTTCACAACACGCTCATACATTCTAAAGAGAGTCAAGCGGTATTATTGAAGTCGAAAAATGATGGTTGACATTTATCCGTGAAAATTGTGATGAGACAAAAAAGTGAACTAATTCAAATTATTTCATTGGGATGGTGGGGCCTGGCTTAACTAAAGCTGTTACCATGCCCAGTACCTACTTAATTTTGAATAAACCTGAAAATTGACCACGTTTTGCCTTTGCACTCGTCTCCATCTTGAGATGGTATTGACATTCAATCGATTTTGGCCTGAATTCACTACTAGTGAACCATGGCATCATGGAAACTCACTAACATTTCACTCCGTGACGTTTGCTCCTAGTAATTGGCTAATTATTTCGGGCTCGGGATAATTCCACTGCGCTTAATTCCAATAATCACACAAGTAATCGCACAAATCTAAGAATTCCTTAAAACGGGGCGCTATAACCAAATGCGCATATTCCAACTTTATTACAATACATACATACATACATACATACATACTATACAGTCGGGCTTGGCAACGTTCATCAGGGATAAAATGAGACGTACAGAACTCCACATAACAAAAGTAGGAGCTATGTCACAGCAACAGTTCATAAAATGACCAATTATTCCTCTCGTAGATTGCATCTGCGATAATTATTTCTAAGAGTTTTGAAAAGTTTTGATCTGGAAATAAATCCATGGAATATATGCATGCAACTAAATTGGCGTTTGAGTTTGCTCACAGTGAACGTCATTTTTATACCGATTTAAGTGACAAAGACGTTGGGTGTGAAGTCAGGAGTAGTTGATATGCTAATGCTGAGATGAATAATGAAAACTGCTCCGTTTAAATATACCTTGTAGAAGCACGTCCAAATTGACACATACTAATTTCTATATGACATGGATATGTATTACTGCAATTAATAGCCAGTTGACTGGAAACCTAAACTTCACAAGTTTCGGCGGGGGGGACTTCTATTTAGGCATTATGGGATTGCGAACTACAAGCAAAATTTACTTACTTCTGAAATTAAAGAGCTTTATGACGTGCAAAACTAAGCACTTTCTAAAATGAAGATTTGACAACGGAAGTGTTTCAATAACCATCGGTAATTTTACGCTTCGCAAAAACACCTATTAACAAATCTTTTTGAATGAATTGTTCTTAATTTAAAATTACTTCCAAGAGATGTATTATATTGACTTCACTAAGTCATGAAAATTAACAAAGTAATGAGGCCACGTGTTTGTATCAAATTTGTTGCTCTTAACATGCATGTATTGTCTGTATTTGTTTTGCTCCCTGCTAGTTTATTCACACATGCATGCATACATATATACTCCATCTTAATTCCCCAAAGCCATAACAGATCATCCTGAGAACACTGACACCTGTACGAACCTTCAAAAGGAATTTTCGAGATGTACCAACGGTTATGTACCTTAGACAGATAACAACGTAACAGATCACTGGTATGAACCCCAATTAAAAAAGTCCTACCTTCGTAGCAGGTATTAACAACTGTAAAGACCAACGCTGCCTCATTTCCAAACCAATGCGTGAGACTTTTTTTAAAAAAATATACAAAGTTCGCAAACCGAAGTAAGCTTCTACATCACACACACACACACACACACACACACACACACACACACACACATACATATGCATGGATGCAGGTAGACATATAGCCATTCATACGTAGTTTGTCGTTTAATTCTTCCTTTAAATTTGAGATACAATTGGTCTGATCCTATATACCAATTACCTGAAAGTTTCAATCAACGTCCCTTACTTTTGTTTAATAATTGCCTTCTTTTCCATATCAACCCTTCTACATAACGGTAAATACATATTGAGCAATATCGATTGTTACGAGGCTATGCTCTTAAAATAAGTAACAGAAAAGAGAGAAGACAACGAGCTTTGTAAAATTTAACAAATAATTTATTTCCCTAGAATATAAAGTGAAAAAGGAGAAGAAAAAATAGAACTTACGGCATAGCGAATTAAATCCAAATTGTAACCCAAGAATTAAAAACACAAGTCCTAGTAATAAAAAGTCCTGAATGAAACTGAGTTCAAGTCCTGATGAGACACAAAATTGAAGGCGATCGCGTGTCTGTTGTGGTCAGCGAAGTGATGATGTGTCAACAGTCTCTTGTCGAATCACAGAAATATTCTTCCCGGATTTAATTCAGTATAATATCCAATGAATGTCTTAATACAATAATTTTGTCGGAGCACTTTTGTATTTCCAGAGAAAAGAGAAAATAATCACTTAAATTCAATAATTTGAAAAAACATAGAATTCGGCCCAAACCGGTCACAGCATGATACAACCTAAAGTGCTAGATGTTAAAGCACGACCGTGTTTAGGCTCGAATAAACAGTAACACAAGAATGAGTGAAAACAACAAGCTTTGAAAAAATTTACAAATAATTTATTTCTCTGGAAAAAATGCTGCAAAAAATGAAGAAAAAAAAAGAACTTACGGTTTTAAGAATCAAATCCAAAAATAATTCAAGAATGATCCATGAATAATATTTTCGAAGTCCTGATAATAAAATGTTCTGATGAATTCATGTTCGAGTCCCGACGAAGAATCCAAGATGGAAGGCGATGACGTATGCTGTAACCTGTACTGTGTTGAAGATACAGTTCCTTGTATAAACACAATAATTAATCCTCCGGTTTTGTAATTCCATATAAAAAAATTTACGAAAATGTTTTTGTTCAAGAATTTCGTATGAGCACACGTATTTTCCAGGAAAAAAGAATCAATTTTTTAGAATGCGAAAAATTAAAATAAAACTCAAAAATGCAATACTGGTCACAATAGAAGAAAACAACTTGACATCAAGTGTTTAAAAGCCCAAAACTCTAAGATCTCTCTCTAAACATCACTATTAATACTAAGTATTTCGCAATTTTGGAAATGCCTAATTGCGAAATAGAGGATCACGTGATCATGTTTACATATAAAAATCACGTATCTCCTGTATGTCCTTGATAGGAACCATCATTTTACTCCGAGAAAAAAAAAGTTGTTTACTTGAACCTCAATCGAGGACAGGAACTAATTCAAAAATAGAAACAGTGATTCTATTATTAGGTATTTATGGAAAGATTCAGGTCAAACTGAATTTTCTGAAAAATATCAAATTCCTCGTAAACGAAATTACCTTACATTGACATGTAAAGAAAATAAAAAGATTCCAAAACCCACAAACAATCAAATCAAATCAAATCAAATCAATCACAAATTAAATCAAACATAAATTAAATCAAATCAACACAACAATCCTTACACTCACAAGATAATATAGTTCGCTGCTTGACCTCAGATCACATTAGCAATTTCTAATAACAACCATCACCTACTGGGAAATAACCTTCTAGAATGATCTTATTGAGCCTTGTTTACTTACAACACAATAACCTATTAAATTCACATGGGAATCTCCAAAACCATTGACCCTGATCAATATATTTACCACTGCTTGTTTACCTAAATTATAATTCAGTTAATGAGCTCATACACATAGAGAATAATGAATCTATTATTAGTTGTTTACGTAAATGGAATAAAAAAAAATTATAAAGTCAATCAGGTCAAGCAGAAATGAAATCAATTTTGGACAAGGTCAAGGTCAAGTCCAGTAAACAATGTTACATTGCAATAACATGTAATAAAAAAAAAATAATTAAAAATACCAGACAAACAATTAAATTAAATATACATAACACAATAAACACATGTTACATGATAACGATAAGCACATACTGAGTGATATGAACGCCAAAACATTAAGGAAAAATAGGTGTTGTAATCTAACTGAAGGATTTTTCTTTCAAAATGGATAAAAATTTAAGAAAAAGTCTAAGTGATTCCATTATGTCGCCATTATTGAATTGTCAGTATGAAGACTTTGATTAGTCAATGTTTATAAGTGGCCCAAAAGAACTGGGTTGCCTTATCGTGGACTAGTTTAATACCATATCGCAGTGCTCAAAGAATGCCTTCGACTCCGTTCGAACATGCTTGCCTTGGATCCGTGATAAGACATACTTCATTTCAAACTGACAGTTTACGAGACAGTGAACACATTGTACAGTTCGTTTCTAGTCAGTAAACTCCAAAAGGTCAGAAGATATGGTGCCGAGACTAAAATGGAGAAAAGGTAGGTGATCTGTTCTTATGGTCAGGAGAATTAACCGACTTACATAACGGCAACACACAGAAGGACCAAAGCTAGTACAATTCGAAATTTAACAATTTAAACGAAACCCTATTGCAACTGTTTTGCTTATTGGAGCGTGAAATATCTTGTAATATGTTATCTCTAGACGCTTGGTAATAGTGTGTGCTTCTTCCCTCTCGGGACAATTTGATAACATAATTCAGCCTCTGTAAGCACCTTATCAATTAACTTAATAGCCTCAAGCTTACAACCTTCATGGAAGCCCATCGCCAGATTCAAACATTATTCTTGCTCGGACTGCAAAGAAATTCACGCCCAATCGTTGATGATGTAAGTCTGTCTGTACGTCTGTCTGTTGTCAACAAAGATACACGGATCTGTATTTACTGTCATTTATCGACAGTATTGGTCGCATATTTGCCTAGGTTAATAATTACATGAACTATGTGGAGAGCTTCGCCTTTCATTTCAAATTAAGTTATTATGATCCATCTCATTTTCTCACGCAGTATTACCTGTTGAATCACGTGAAAAGTACTGCGCTCATCAGTTAAAACAAGATGATTGTGACATATTTTTCAGTATTATGGATTTACCTTTGCTTTTTTGTTCTTGTTCTTGTTGGGTTTAACACCATTTTCAGCACATGATAGATTATAGATGGTGGTTAGTATATTTGGCGGATGAAGAACCCACCCGATCCACGGGAAGCTACTGGCAAGCTTTCTCATTGCCCATGTTGGTCGAGCCCAGACTCAAACTAACACGAAAAAAGCTGAGATGTGTGAATGATTTGTACGAACAAAGCAGCTTAAACCACTCGGCCAGCCGGGACCCCACCATTTATTTTACCTTGTCTTTCTCTATGTTAGGGTTTTCATTCATGTAATTTTCTTTCAGACATTACTGGTCGTAAAGTGGTATAAGTTGGCATTTAGGTATGTCATGTTTGGTGCAAGACATTATGCAAATTAGGTTACTGTGAACTATATAACAGGGCCCCGTGATTTATGTTCAACAACAGCTGCTAGTGGAAACTAAGTCACTGTCATCTAAATTTCATGATTTGAAATATCAGCTTTGCCTGTGTTTTTTTTATGTTGTTGTTACATACGTTGTGTGGATCTTAGCTGATTTGATCCGTACAATTCTTCTTCATGTGACATGAAACTTATAATGAAAATGAACCAAACAAACAATAGCAATCGTTGTAAATTTGGCAACATGAATTGGTAGGAAAGAACATATATTCAACACGTGAAGGTAATTTTCAAATCAAATTATTTCTAAGCGCTCCAG